>VZTM01031138.1:1318-100652 GCA_013400555.1 Jacana jacana | reverse complement strand
GTTTCTTGCACTATTTTGTGAGGTTTAACAGGAAGTGCTAGGATTTAGACTTGGACTCTGCAACTGTTCGTTTACTCTTTATTTATTTAAGAAGGAAGAAAACCCTTAAGTAGGGAATCTCATTTCAAAGATACCCTGGCAAGGCATTGCAGTAGTTTCATATGCTCTATCTGTTATAAAACATGCATCATGAAGATACACCTAATTAAGATAACACATTATTATCCCAATATCCACATGTCAGATTTGGCATGGAAGTCAGGAATGAAAAGTATCTGACAGCTGATTGTGTCACTCGTCTTGTCAGGATGGCCAATTATCTGAGGAAACTACAAATTCTAAATACTGGGGGAGTGACATAAAAGGAATTGCAGCTCCAAAGTAGCTGCAAATGAACAGAAGGAAAATTAAAAGGTGATGCCACTGGCAAAATCATTGAGGGCAGGACTCTTTCCAAATTGAACGGATAAAATAGCTACACAGTGGGCTGGGGGGCGGGGGGGAGCGAGGATTAGAGAACCCGAAGCATCATGTTTAGCTTGCTTCAGAGAGCTTTAGCCTTATTTCTCCCACATTAATCCACCAAGGGTACCTGCATTCTTTTTAATCTTCAGCTGACTATATCTGATGTTCTGGCCAATATCCAGCGTAGTGGGGACCAGTGATTAATGCATTCTGAGCAGAATAAAACAAATGTCCCTTCAATGCATTAATAATCTACTATTTCAGGGCTCCTCTCAGACATGTTCAAAACCCAGTGCCATCAATTATTAAATTTTGATTGATGTCAGTCAGTTTGAAAAAACGGTGACATAAAAACGGTAACAGGAACAATAAATTGCAAACAAAAATAACCAAATACAGTACCCTGAAACCTTTCATGGTCCTTCCTCATCATGATACCTGGTTGGTGTAAATTATTATACAGTATCAACAAGGTTTTGGAAACTTGCCCCAGCTAAGACTTAATGTCCTGCACCTTCAACTTTCTCAGCAGTCAAAATGCAAGGAGTGTTGAGTGGATTTTGCAGGGACCAAACATTGCTCTGCTCTCAGCAGAAGTTCTAAGAGATATATGCAATGCTTCCAAAAGGGCACAATGAGAGAAACTTTTTACAGTAAAATGCCAATTCTATTTAAGAATATTTGTGACTTTATGCTCGTGGTAAGATAACTGGATAACTGCTGGTATACCAAATGCATTTTCCTTGACTTCAAATAGCATTGCGCCTTTTTAACTGGTAAAAAGGACTATTCTGCTTATGGTGAGCTAGACAGTAGATAAGGACTAGATCATCACATACCAGGAACTGTATTAAAGTCCACCAAATCTTCATCTTTCACAGCAAAATCTAAGGGTTACAGGGTTGATTCAGGTTAGGCAGCCTAAATCATTATTATTTACTTAATATTTTGTTCTTCAAACCAAGAAGCAGCTTTACAGGAATTTTGGCATTTTACCTATGAGATGATAACAAGGTCATTATCAAGTACTCGACCGAGGTTTTCCAGAACAAAGATCAAATCTTGTCCACGCCACAGCTTTTCAAAGGGTGCTGAATAAATATTTAATCTCTGTACCTCAGTTTTGAGATCTACAAAACAGGGATTTTTTTTCCACCTCAGAGCTGTGTTTTGAGGTTAATATTCATTACTTAAGTTGCTTGAGGTCTGGTTTTATGGACACCATCATCAGGGTGAATAAGCAGACAGTAAGCCCACAGCCTCAACATGAAAACTGTAAATGCAATACATTGTAAATACATGGTATACATTGTAAATGCAAACTGAGCTTTTCAAACCTAAAGAAAGGCTAGCTTTTAGAAAAGGATGAAGACTAAGGATCAGATTAGTATTTCCCTACAAGCTGACTTGTTACCAGGCAGATTTCCAATTTCAGAGGAACCAACCACACATTTAAACGACAGGACAAGTATGTGATCAGTCTTTCCATTCACACACCAGTTTTCCCCATGCCTATATTTGATTTCGACATTTAACAACACTCTGCACTTGCCTAAAAGCCACCCACATGCTGCAGCAAGGCTGCATACGTTTTTAATTTAGCTTTTTGAGTTAGCACACAGCCTGTGCAACACTCCAGTTTTCCCTCCTTGACTTGGTCACAAAGTCCTACGGCACCTGCACAACTATTTGTATGGCCAAACAGACCTACTAATTTTAAAAGTATCATATAATGTTCTTTGGAAGAAAAGTTTTGCACTTCAGACACAAAATAAAACCACTGCCACAGACTCTATAAACCTTCCTCCATCTGTGTTATGCATGAGCTGCAATGCCCCAGGACCCTGACAATACATGGGAGGATCATAACGTCAAAGGCTTTTGTTGAAAGTGCTGGATTCCATTTATTTTAACAGGCAAGATTACTGTACAGTGTATCATTGAAATTAACTTTTCAAAAGCAGAAGTCAGGACAGTAAAAACAAACAATGTGCTGACAGGCTCTACCCTCTCGCATGAAAACCAAATAATCACAAAAGCACTTTGATATTGCCGTCAGCTCCCTCGTCTGCACACCTAAAAATAGTGTTCAAGTTGGTAATGTGCACTCCCTCCTCTTTTTTTTCCTTCTTTGCTGGCTGAGTTCAGATGCAGCCTTCAAACCATGGCCAGTGGTGTTTCCAGCTTTGATCAGGCCTGGTAGAATCACCATTGCTTAGAACTTACAGCAAAGCCACAGGGAGGAGGAAGGGGGAAAGCTGTCTGTGATCCACTAATAAGAAAAAAAACCTCATTTTTATCTCCATTTCTTGCAGGAACTTCGCAGGCTCCTGTGTTTGATTGAGTAACTTTGCATTCCTGTGATCTAAACTTAGCAACCTCTCCACAACAGTGCCAGAAGGAAAAGGCTCTCCAAGAAGCTTTCAAAGCTGTATCAGTTACTTCAAGAGTGCCAGCACCAAGGACTGTCGCAATATTCAGGTAGATATCGCTAAGCTCAGTGATTAATTTATGAATTCAATGTTTCGGGTCTCAATTTGTCTTTACCTTTCCATCTGTCCCTAAGCTGTTGCACCACGTCACTTACTGAAGGCAAGTGCTTCTCTACTTGCTGAGGAAAATAAAGGTATCGCCTCATTAAACAAGCGTGTGTGGACTTTCTGCGCATGCACCCACCTTGAGAGTACCATTTCATTAGTCCCAACTGGGAGGGCAGATAAAAGAAGAATACCAGAAACAGTACCTACACAGCCTGACATCTCTATGGCATGTTGCAATGCTAGACCTCCTTTCCCACGGCACGTATCAATATGCTGCACTCAGTTCTCCTGAAGCTCATTCCTGACTCACAATGGTTTCTGTTCACTGGACTGACCACAGGCGAGTCATACCTAATAAACTGCCGTAAAATACACACACCCCACTTTGGATCAATGATTTCTCTGCTAAAGGATGTTACTGTGTAATACAGCTTTAAGTTTTCAACTTTGTCATATTTTCTAAACTCTGATCTCTTCAATTTACTTTCAGTTATGTGACATTCCCCTTTAGCGGAGTGAAAGCATGCATTAGCTAAACAATGTGGTTTGGATTTACTGTTCCCATGCATCATCGTGAAAATGTTTGTCTCAGCAATAGTGTCATTATTGTTACTGGGAACAGCTGCTCTACCATGCCTTCTGATTGGGGAAAGCAGAGTATCTCCCTTCCCATGCCAGTTTACAAGCAGGGCGATTTACAAGCAGGAGCATGGAGTAGGAGGTTTATGAGCACACGCTGTTCCGTACCTGCCTTCCCCCGGCCACGAAGGAAGCAGCAAGCGCGGCAAGAGCGGCAGCAAAATCAATCTTGCCAAGAGAAATGTAGTTTGGCTCCCTCCACTGGCAGTTCTTCTGACTCGGGCCTGGGGAATAACCTGAGGCAGAAATCCTCCTGAGGTGCAGCCCTCCAGCAGTTCGGCTCCATTAGTCATGGACATCCTTTGAGTAAGAATTCGAGCGGGGAGCTTGCTGCCAACTAAGCGGCTGTTTCACATCTCCCCTGCATTTCTAAAGTGGAAAGATGGAATCCCCGGTGTTCTCACCACCACCCCCAGCCTCACCAAAGCAAAGAGAAGTCTGAGGGGAGACCTCATCTCTCTCTACAACTACCTGAAAGGAGGTTGTAGAGAGGTGGGGGTTGGTGTCTTCTCCCAAGTCACAGGTGATAGGACAAGAAGAAATGGCCTCAAGTTGCACCAGGGGTGGTTCAGATTGGATATCAGGAAAATTTTTTACACTGAAAGAGTTATCAAGCTTCCTTGGCTGGGCTGCCCAGGGAAGTGGTTGAGGCACCATCCCTGGAGGTATTTAAAAGATGGGTTGACATAGTGCTTAGTGATGTGGCTCAGTGATGGGTCATTGTTTGATTTTTTGAAATCAGAGTTGGGTTGATGGTTGGACTAGATAATCTCAAAGGTCTCTCCAACCTAGACAATTCTATGACTCTAAGTTTCCACATCCAGCAATGGAGTCCCATGGGGTTTGCTGGGAGAGTGACCGCAGTGATGCCATGCTCTGTTGGCCCCTGCAATGTGACTTCCACAAGCCCCACGTTGCTAAGGAAAACTCAGAAAACTCAGAGCTATTTGTATGATTGCACAGAGGAAGAGGTTTTAACTCACCTTTCAGAACAACACCTTCAGAAGTAATTTTATCTGTTTGTTTTAAAAGGGATAAAATTAGTTTTGCAGAATATTAGACCTTTTGAAATGTCTTCAGCTGGGAAGTCACACTTTCAGCCACTAAGCATTTCTGAAAGTCCAAGCTTTGGTAACTTTTCAACTACATGAAGACCACAGCTTTTGAATATATTTCTTTTCTGATTTAGAACACAAAGTTCTATTTTTTGAAAGGATCTTAGGTTCCCAACCTTTTTCCAGAAACAGGAATCGGGCACAGCATTTCACTTGTATCAAACAAACTTAGTCTGAGTAAGGCAATTACATAGGCAACAGACTCCCATGTAGCATATCAAAGTGTGCAATAAAACAGTTCAAACTAAGGACTTTTGACAATTTTACCTACAATATTTTTGTTAAAATTTCTTTTTGGCCCCCCAAAAAAAAAGAATCTCCATCAACCAAAAATGCTGATGTTTCAGTACACTTGATGGGTAGGAAGAAATGGGGTTTCCTAGGTGAAAAAATACACACAAAAATTCAGGCACAATTCCAGAAAATGTCATATCCTGTACAGAGTAGCAGAAAACCAAGTTTTACCCATTTCTGCTTAGGCTGATATATTCCGTACAGTCTGCTTACAGTCAGAGATATTGTGGTTTCTACATAATTACTTTCTCCCAACCAAATTAAATCAAGCAAAAAAACCCACGTTGTACTTCAGCTAAAAGATAGACAAACAAAATGCAAGCAATGGCTAACAGCTGTGTAGGTAAGAGTGCAAAGGCAGAAACAGGGAATCCAGCCTTCAGCCTTAGAACAGGGGAGCTATGTAGGGTACAGAGCTGAGAGGTTTAGACATCAACAAAATGGGTTATTTGTTATGGTAAAATTCCCAAACAGGCTACCTCTCCAAATTCGTCAGCCCAGTAGTTTCTCCAGGAAAATTGTCTCATGGCTGTATCCAAGGCAGAAACAAGGATTGCTGGGCAGAGCTCCAGCTTCTGCCTCTCTGCATCACCTCTGCTCAAAGGAAATGGAGGGGACAGATCCCAGCCTAATGAGACACCAGCATCCACCTGCTTTTCCTCAGTGAGTACTGGGAGGATTTAATCACTGTATGGAAACTCTGCTCCTTCATTTTCCTTGGCAAAAGTGAAGCAAAGACAAGAAAGGCCACCAACATCAGGACAGGCCCTGGGAGGAACATGGGTATTTGTCCGTCACAAACATGCAGGAAACCTACCTATAATAGAGGATAAACAGCATCTTGGGAAAAATGCATCTAGTTAGATCCATTCTGGTGCATGAAATCAGAGAGTACATGCACATCACACACATGTGGAAGGAATCACGCTTGGGAGAATGCACAGCACGGTAGTAAAGACATTGCTGATAACCATGAGGTATCGTCATCCTCCATGTTGCATCCCAGCCATGGCCATGGCCAGGGAAAAAAAATGCATTACCTACAGTTTTCCTCTTCAATCCTCCACATCTTCTTTTTGTGCTGTGGTTTACGTTATAAAGTAACCTCTGGCAAAGATGGAGCAGCAAAACACAAGTGATGATGTGTCTAATCTCTTCATCATGTCAAAGAACCACTTCATTGCCCCACAATGGCCCTAACACCAGTACATTGTAACATATGTAGAAATGAAAAAAAAATAGCTCTTTTTTCAGTTTCAGTCTCACAGAAATGAGGCAGAAGCATAACTCTATCTTTTCCCACTGGAGAAGGATCTGGAGCCACAGACCAGAGCAGCCAAGGCAAAAGGGAGCCAGGGGACCTCCCAACAACTCCTCAATATGCATTTACAGCCTCACGCAGTGTCTCTGGCAGAAACGTCCTGGGAAGGAAGGCAGTGGTCCTATCCTCAGGTCTCTGAAGAATGAATTCCACCTAGCCAGGAGGGCATGCCATGTAGGGCATGACATTCATAACTCTCAGCAGACTCTGGGCTAACACATAAATAACAGCCCAGCTCCCTTCCTGCAGTCGCTGGGGGCAGACTGGGGAGGCATTTCAGCTGCAGTGCAAAAGAATAGCTTGTTTTATTCTGGTGTGCAAGTATCATCATTACTGTGGGAGAAATGAAATCAGTCCCTCAACCTTCTGCATTGCACACAATAAGTCGATGATGCCCTTCAATGCCGTGCATTGAGTTCACCAGCTGCTTGTTCCTCAAACCGAATTCTGCAAGGGTTTCCCAGGCATGCACAGAGTGCTGCCTGTGGCAAAGTGTCAAAAGTATTACTCTAAGGAGATCTTTGTTTTGGAAACTTGCTCCTCAGCTACAGTTTGCTTCCTCTTTAACAATTTTAAAGCCAAAGATTTTTCTTTAGTAGTTGCTTTTGTTTCAGTCTCTACTGCTTACTCAACTGGGGAAGATAACAGCTTCAAATTTAGGTCACCAATGGAAAAAACTGTTTGGCAATCTCATATCGATCCCCAGTGGGTAACCATCCAGATCACAAAGAGCAGGGAGAAATCTGGCCCCATTAAGCAGATCTGGAAGATTTTGGAATTTAGTATTTTTAGTTTGGGGGGATTTTTAAACAAAATTGGAATATCTGGGTGTTTGCTACAGGCCAGCACTGAGGTGTATTTGTAGGCCCATGCAAGTCACAGCCAACAGTGCTTGGCCACAGTCCTTGGATTTGTAAAAGCTAACACTGGCCTTTTCTCGTCAAATAGTCATAACCATCTGTATGTATTACAAAACATAAAAACACTTTGTCCTTGTACAGCAACTGTCATCACTACAGTTTCCAAGAGTGGGCAGGTACTGAGTAACTTTAACATTCAGTCCAAATTTACAGTGTTTCATCCATGATTATTTCATGAGAAAACACGGTACAGAAACATATATAAATGAGAAACACTTAAAAAGTATGAGCTGCTGCTGCCTTTGTGCAAGCTTAGTAGACAGTTTGCTTCTTGCCTTTCCTTAGCTTGTTTTCTCTCTGGTTTTTTTTGACATGTTTGCATAGGAAAAAAATAATAATCAAGAACCAATACTAATGCCAAAGGAAACTGCCAAGAACAACATCATGGCAATATTTATTGCATCTTCTCCTTTTTTAAAGCATGCCAGGCAAGCTACATTTCCTCCACTTTCACATTGTTGATGTATCATACCCTCTAGACCAGGAGAGCCTGGTATAGTGGGAGGCATTGTGTCCATGGCAGGGGGGTTGGAACTTGATGATCTTTGAGGTCCCTTCCAACTCTAACCATTCTATGATTCTATATTTCTGCCTGTGGCCATGTCATCTCCATGTGGGATTGCACTGGAACTCAAAGGGTAAGAAGATGAACTGCATCCTTCTCCTTTAAGGAGTTCAAAGTGTCTCTCATCTTGGTCTTAACAGTTACGTGCTGCAAGAGCTGTTATTTTATGAGTGAGATGGAAAACCTGAATCCTAACTACTTATGGTTATGAATACACTAATTCCATGACACATCACATTTTTGGAGGCTTGCTTCAAGAGATGGCTGCAGAGCATTATTCCTTTCCTGCTATTGGTGAGAAAAGCTGAACAGCAAAGTCACCTGTGGTTCCCACTGGGGACAAGGCACACAGCACTCATCACACAAGTACTAGGGCTTCTGGGCACACACTGGACGGAGAAGGGTTGCTGTCAGAGTACCCCAGAAAACAATGCTTGCTCCCAGACAACATCTCTGTATGGGTTTTGCTGGAGTGAGCAACCGACTGGCCAAAAAAGAGCAAATTGCTGCTGCTTTGTAAACCATTTAAAACATTATATTTTTACTCAAAACAGCCTAACAACAGATCATTTATGCTGGAAGGGCCAGGGAAACAAACTTTTTCATTCATCCCTGTTAAAACCCCAACAGAATGTACCATAAAAGAGCCCTGGGGATAAAGCAAACCACCACCCAACCAGCATTGGCAGGGAGCATCAGCTTTTCTCCAAAGGTGCCTCTCTGGGGGATGTGCTAATACTCAGCCTTCTGCTCCCTCTTTTTGCTTGCTCCCAATACTGCTCTCCTCTGCATTACAAAGCAGAACGGTGTTTACATAAATTCAGCAGCCCAGGATGCTCACTGCAAGGTGATTTGGTAAATTAATAAGGAAATGATGAGACTATAAACTGAACTTAAAAGGAATTCTGACTGTATCAGATGTTAGGGCACTTTCTAGGTTTATTGCCTTGGACAGCTAAGAACTAAAAGCACACTAGTTTATGCCATATCCTATCTTCAGATTGGTGCACACTGCAGAATATCACTCAGAAATTTAAGTTTTGCTGCCTTAGCATACTTCTTATTAATGTTTATGATAGTATCATCACTGTGAGCGAACAAGTGTACCTATCATATACAAGTATATGATACTGCACTTGCTGATCTCATTACTCCTGCAGGTCACTGTGGCCCTAATGATTTCCACTGTATGATTCCCATCCCAAGCAGATATTTCTCCTCCTTAAAGGTTCATACAAACTGTTTCACTTGTCAATGAAGCAATTTAAAAATATTTATTAAACATTCACTCCCTTCCCATCATCATGCTCCAAAAGGACAGCTGACCACATTGCAATGAGGTAAGTTCTTGTGATCCAGCTGACAGCAGTTCATCCTTGAAAATTTGTTATAAACCAGACAAGTCCTAACCACATTTCCACTGACAATGCATGGATAACATTCTTCCCCATCCAGATCAACAGAAGAAAATACTTTTATCCTCGGTTGCTCACAGATATGTCCCAACTGCAATGCAGATAAGGCATTAATCCACTAGTGGATGAAAAAATTCTCCACAAGAAAAGATGTAAGAATACTATAGTCATTCAGGGAAAAAAGACACCATGCAAATTATGAAGGACGATGATATTACAATACCAAGCTGGCCATGTGTTTGCATTACAGTTATTGGAAGCATAATTCATGGGGCCTTGCTGAGTGAACTCCTGTGCAGTAGGAGTTGCGTATACATCTTCTTTCCTCTAGGATATCCATGGTGGAAATTAAGTCACTGCTCACACTGTGTCTCCCACTCATGACCCGCAATTCAAAGGACAGTCTTAAGATACCTTTCTGAAAGGATGAATTCACTCTTTCAGTTGTATGAAATGCAGTACCATAAATATTTCATTTATCAGATTTTATATGCCTTTTGAGAGTCCTCTGTATGGCAAGGATTCCTTTAGCCCAATTCTGTTTACCCTAGCATGTTAGTTCCAGTGACTTTGTTGCTTATCTTGTCTGTGATATGATTTATGTTAACTCATTTCCTGTTAGAGCACACACTAATAAAATGAAAAAAAAAAAAAAGGGAAGAAAGAGCGGGCCAGCTCTTTGAATTGGCATGGGACAGTTCATGAGTAACTAGATTCAAATCCTTTTACATTACTGCTTCACTAAATCTTAAAGGGTCTGAAGGGCACTTTTCCCTTTCTCTACAGTTCCTATAAGATCATTTCATTGGTACTGTTTCTATAAAACCCTGATGCAATAGATAAGGTTGTACTAGAAAAGACCTAGGTCCTTTCTTTAAAGGACACCTGCTGTTCATACTAAAGAAAATAGGAACAAGTTCCATATTCATTCCAAATAATCTTCACAAACAGATGCTTAAAGAAAAAAATAATTGGATAAATGGCCAGAAACATCACATGACATCAATTTCATAGTATATTTACCTTTTAATAGTTCCCTGGAACACCTCTGCATGGTCTGGCTTGGACCTGCAAACCACTGGGAATCCGCCATGGCTTGTACTTGCAAGAAGCTGAGCCAAGGAGGCAATGTTTTCCTTCAGGTGAAGGACTCTGACGCCAGGCTCCATGACGTCCCTGGCAGAGAACAATTCCAGGTTCAACCTGAAAGACACGAAGCAGACAGCCAAAGGACTGTTTGCTAAACAGGAAATGAGGTGTACTGCACCACCTTAGCGTTTGACCAGTTTATGTGTTGGTAAATTACTTCAAGATGGAAATCAGTCTGCTTTACTTGCAAACATAAAAAAAAATAATAAGTAATTACCCAGTAAAACTGCTTATCAAGCATTGCCTTTCTGTGTGTGAGATACATGAGAAATTCAACCGTATGAATGACACAGTCATCTTAGGCAGGATATCATAAGACTCATTTATCAATTTTCATGACTTTTCACATTAAAAAAAGATTTTTAATCTGAGCTGAAATCCTCTGGAATTCTGGCTGATATCAAATATTTTAAAGTTAAGCACTTTGGGGAAATTCAGGCCTATGCTTGTCATTGCAATAGGTTTTTTTGCAGCAGTAGCAACTGGAAAGGTAGCCTCTTCAAAGATAGCTTACAAATCATATATGTATTTTCCTGTACTTTCTAACAGTTTTTAGGTTCATGGCAAAGTTTCGGGAAATACAAAATACAAAATTTAAAATTCAGGAGTAATTTTAGTAGGTCACAATCTTACAACTGAAGTAAATTAACTGCTCTAGGCGTAGTCTTGTTCTATATCTTCTATTTAAAAAAAAATACATCAATTATTCTGACTATCATCTGGAAACACCATAAGCCAGAATCTCCTGTTCAGACACAGACTGACACAAACCACAGACAGGGACAACTGGAGCATAAATTTGCCCACGTCCTGTTTTACCGATGTACCTTTCATCCCCGTGGCAAAGCCAACGCTTTCCGTGTGCCGTTAATTTGCTGTCCTCCCTTCTGAGAGGGACACAAGGTTATTTTTCAAGCCAGTTACTCCGATGGTTTGTGATGTGACCATCTGCTTAAGAGCAACTGAACTGACACGACACTGCACTTCATACATGGCACCTACACAGCTGTGAAACAAGCTTCATCTTCTTCTACACTGGGATGGATTTAAAAGAATCCTGAAAAAGAACAGTCTTATATGCGTCGAATCACGTCATACCCATCCCCAGTTATATGAAACAGACTGCAGGCAATGAAAATTTGGAACATCATATTATTACAGATCCACAGTTTAAGGGACCAGAACACCCACCAATTCATGGGAAAATGAACCACTCTGAACCACATTTTGCTTCTTAGTTAAAATAAGCAGTAGATTATCTCGCAAATCAAAATGGTTGAGTGCAGAATTTAGTATCAATCAGTGAAAAGAAAACCTAAAAATCCCAAAGAGATGGATTTCTTCATTCTTAATCTGAGTGCTACCAGTTGATGCATTACAAGTGATGGAAACCAGTGGGAACCATAGATGTTGCTCAGGTTGAGCTCCTGTGCTGCTGCAGCTGTTTGTTAGGCAAAACATCCCCCCAGAGGAATTTTATTTTTCCTAAGTGAGTACATTCCTGTTCATCCACTGCCTCTTTGCCATCTCCATAGGCCAGATAAAAATCTGTATTTGCCTGCCTTAATATCATGCACTGTATTACAATTAAAAGTACTGTACCTAGCACAGTGGACACAGTGTGAAAACATGATTAATGTTTATTTTATTAATTATATTTAATTAATTAAAAAATTTAATTTATTTAATTATATTAACATAATAGCTACTTTCTGAATTGCATGAAATATGTGCAGAGCTTGAATGATTTTTAAATAGGAGCAATGTGAATACGGTTACATTCCAGCAGTTTCTAGAGTATATTTCTTATAGCAGTACGTAGGTTTTCCATCTTCACAACTTTACAGTTTTGCTCTGTTGCACAGAAAGCAAATGTTCCAAATTATTGCAGACATCCATGAAACATCCTTAGGTTTTGTCAAATCAGTCATTTGTATAAAAGCAAGGGGTAGTGCATTATACGGTTCTGTGATCTTGGCTTTGTCTGGGATTTATAAAGCACCTGTATTGTCTACAGTAACTATAGACCTTGGGTTAGCATCAGTCAGCTTTCTCAGATGTAAGAACACACGAAAGACTGGTGATGATTCACTGTTCATTGTCAGAGATATTTCTTTCAATTAGTCTCCTGTCTGTTGCTGTAAAGAATAACCTTGCCTTGGGGGTGGGGAAGAAACACAGACAAAAGAGTTGTCTTATGAAAGACTGTTACAAGGCCAAGGCATCTTTAATAATTGGCTTAAGAAAACCTTTACCAACATATTGCTTCTCAGAAAAACACCGAGCCAAACTGCAGTTGTATCTACAGGATCGTAAGAATCAAGGATTGTTCAAGTCAGAAGGGATCTCAGCAGTTCCGTAGTCCAACCTCCTGCTGAAGCTAGACTCAGCCATGACCTCAAACCATGTGCTGGCCTTTCTCCAGTCAGATCTTAAAAATCTCCAAGGACAGAGGCTACATAACCATTGTGGGCAGCCTTCATGGTGGAAAGGTATTTCTTCATATGCAGTATGAGCACCTCTTGTTTCAATTTGGGCCTGTTGTTTCTTGTCCTCCCACCATGCACCATTGTGACAACCATGGCTCCATCTTCTCAGTGATCTCCAATAGTTACGGGACAAGGACAGAGGGGAATAGGGCACACTGTTAGGTGTCTCCAAAGCCTCTTCACCTCCAAGCTGAACAGGCCCCAGTCCTGGGCAAGACCCCAGCCTCACAGGGCAAGCAGTCCAGCCCTGATCATCCCAGTTTGGAAAGATTTGCAAGTCTGATGAAAGTGCACTCCACTGTCTCCTCCCTGTCAGTTATGAAAATGTTACACAGGCCAACTCTAGGGATAGACTCTGCAGTCCTCCATTTGTTAACCACCTCTGAGACCATCCACCCAATCAGCTATTTTACCATCTGGTTGTTCAGCCTCTAAACTGTAACGCCTTATCTTGGACACAACATGATGCAAGTCAGTGTCAAAAGCCTTGCTGAAGTCAAGGTAAATCTACATCCAATGTTCTCCCCTTACCCACAAAGCAAATCACTTCTGCACAGAAGGCAATCAGGTCAGTCTGGCATGGTTTACCATTGGTCAATCCATACTGACTGTTCCAAATAACCACCTTTTCCTTCATGTGCCCAGAAACCTGTTCCAAGAGGACTCACTCACTGGTTTTCCTTCTCACTGACCAAAGTGAGGCTGAACTTTTGGTCTATTTCGAACATAGGTGCAGTATTTGCCATTCTGCCATCACTGGGGATCTCCCCCAGTCTCTACAACCTTTCAAAGATAAAAGACAGCAGTGCTCTCAGCATCCTTGGATGAGGTTTATCTGGTCTCATGGAGTTCTACGGCTCAAGATCTCACAAGTAATCCTTCACTTGATCCTTTTAGTGTTGCTGGTAACTCTCCTTGATTTCTTAAACTAATTTAGAGACCTGGGAGTCCTTGTGGTAGACAGTGAAGCAAACAAGTCATTGAGTGTCTTACCTATGGCTGCTTGTCACTAAATCATGTGTCCCCATCAATCTGCTACCAGAGCACTAAGCCTATTCTGCAGTTCAGATCTGAAAGTGGGGAAGGAACAATTTACTTACTGCCAGGAGTCACATGTCTCCAGTCTTCCCAATCATGGCAGTCTCCATTTGCCACCCACAACCTACCATGTTCATGAGGCCCCTCAGTCTGTGAAGCTGGGGGTTCAGGCTGTTGTTAAATGGGTGCACAGCACATCTTTACCAGGATCAGCCTTCCCAGCAGCATCCAAGATGGCAATGGAAACTTACAAAAGAGCTAGAAGGAGGGTACTAACAGTGAATAGGAGCCTAAAAACTATCCCACACACCTTCATGTGCACTAGCCCACCAACAGCCATGCCAGCTGCCTAGGCCATGCTCACAGCCCTCCAGGTAGCAGTGCTGCCCACAAGCCAGTTAAATGGCAAATATACGCTGTGCCCAGGCATCAGCCCCTGCAGGCAGGGGCCCAACGCTGGTGGGTCCCTTCTGCACAACTAAGGCCTGCCCAAATGTCTCTCAAGGATGCTTTACTTAACTGGTGAGTGCCATTCTGCTGCACACTTGTGTTTTCACAACAATGCCCTCATTTTCACAACGCAATTTCAAGTAAGGACATTTCATTTACCATTTTGAAAATGCCTTTTTGTATGGAATAACAAAAGTTACTTGCATTTGGGTTTTATCAAGTAGAACTTTCTTACATGATTAGATTTACCTCAAGGAGAGACACGGAGACATAGCCACACTACTAAAATAAAGCTAGCATAAATTTTTCTTTTACAGAACATGCGAGAACATTTTCTACCAAAATGTAATTCCCTGTATTAGCATAACATATTAGAGTGTTAAGGCTCTTTCACCAAAGTCATGATATCCAAATTTCAGCTTCCTTTCAAGAGCACATCCATGAGACTGGATATAACATGGAACGAAGACAATTTGCCTTATGACCTAAATAAGACGGTCATTTGGTAAGAAGCCAATATCCCTGAATGGTAAACTGTCTTGAAATGATTCATGGAAATGCAGTTCAGCCCCTGTTGCTATTAAATCAAATGGAAGTTTTCCCACTGAAATAAATTGTTAAGGATCTAACCATAACAGATCTAATCATAACACGGAGGTTTCCTTAGACAGCACGCAGTACAAGAGGACTTTTCTTCAAATGGGGTTTACTCTATATTTTATGCAAGTTTCAAATTATTAAAAGGACCTAGAGGGGAGGTGGGAGAGAAAGTAATCCTAACTCAAACACACTCCAAGGACCAAGGTGCATGAGAACACAGGCAATGCAGCTTGCTTGGATTTAATCACAGACTTGCCCTCATCTTTTTCAGCCATTGCTCCCGTCCTCCTCTTTCTGCGCTGAGAATGTTTACCCCTTGACTCACCACAGGCCTTCCTGCTCAGGACTGCTCTAGGTTTTATTTGGGCTTCTTGTAAACCATTGTTTTATTGCCCTGATTGGTCACCACACCTTGTATAAATACTTCTCAGGGGGTTGCTTTGGGGTTTGCTTAATGCTTGTGGTGATTTTCAGTCTGAGCATAGTCAGGACTCCTAAACAATTGGGAGGGCGACCTGGTTAGCTTAAGGGAACATTATCGGGTTGGAGGTCATTAAAATTACTTACCTGCGTTATAAACATCCCCAAGCATTAGAGCCATTCAGTTATAGTTTCTACTATTCATGCATTTTCTGAGATGGGCTGTTCTTTTGTTTTAAAGACACTTCATTTGGCCGGAAAAACCGAGCAGGTTTGTTTCATAATTTTCATTTTAGTAGAGAGCCAGCCACACTGCTATGAAGCCCTGTAGCTGCTACTACATTATTAATAGGGTTTATTTATATTAGCTTTCTTTCACTCTATCATTTTTAAAGCAACCCCATTGTGAATAAACTGACAACATTGCAGGAAATTGCTTACATTCAACTCCAAATTATTTTTTTTCCTTAAAGTTACTAAAATAGATTTCTACATACTTGTCACAGCCCACCAATTTTCTTTTCAACAAGACATTTAGTAAAAGCCAACTAAGAAAAAGCTTATCCAAAAGTTACATGCCAATATTGATCTCACTATATAATAGAATAGTATATATATACACTACAGAAATGTTAATCATGTGCAGATGGCTGAACTCGGTAGTTTTGCAAGTAAATTCTATGAAAAAAAGTATGCTTACAGAATACCATTGAGATCAATAAATGGAAACAAAAAGCTCTATAAAACCCCCTCACACTGGAAAAGGACATGACTTAAATTAATTTTGAAATTGATTTGCTTCACTCTGTGCTAACCCCTGAAACAGACATATTTAACCTATTTCAAATTAGACCACTAAAATCACCATGTGCATTGATGTAAGCACATGCGTGCTAATGATATGCTTTCATTTAATTAGTTCTATTTAAAATCAGTTTTCAGTGGAACTTTGCATGGCAGACATGACCTACGACCCCTTGCTGTCTCTATTTTAATTCAGTACTAATCTGAGTGAGAAATTCTTCTAGTTAAACCAGGAGCCAAAAGTTTGGCACAGTTCAGTCTCCTTTCAGTGTATCTACAAATATTTATATTGACTGTAAGATGACAAGCTTCCCAGCAGCCCCTGGTCCTGGCACCCTCCATATCCTCAAATGAGGGGACATTTAGCTATTCAGCCTACAGACCTTTTGATAGTGCAGCACTTACTGTGAAATGCACTGTTTGGGTTAGTTGAATGTCTCTGTCACTTCTTTCCCAGAGAGGATTTGAAAGTTATATATGTTTAGAAACTACTGTATGCTAAAGACAAATGTATTTCCACGTGGTCTCATAATCTGCTGGGAAACTGTCTCTAACTAATGCTTGAAAAATTGCAGAACAAAAAAGAAACAAAGGAAACAGATAAGAAAGCCTTTGTGTTTTGGAACAGAGATGGGCTGGGGGGGAGAGGGGCAGATGTGTTTGGGGGGGTTCTGCCAAGAGCTTGCTTCTCTGTTCCTTTATCCCTTATGAAGTCTTCCCCACCAGCTCTGTCAGTATAAAAATACTACTGATATAGAAAAATAGCAGCTCCTACCTGCTTTTCATAGATATAACTGTTTATACACAGGCATTTGGCTTTAAAAAAAAAGATAAATATTAGATTGTGGATGAGACCTGGGGATAAACAGGTAAAGGACCATGTGAGTGGATCCACATGCTGGAATTACTCAACCAAAACTATGGTCTCAACACACTGTGCCAGAACCATAGGTTAAAGCAAAAAGGTCCTAGGTTCTTGACTTAGTTTTCACTGTTAAAGTCCAAACCTAAATTTATAAATTGCACCTAGCAGCCTACTTCAGCCACGCAAGTATTAAGGAGTATAGGCATCTAAACATGCAGACCTATTGACAGAACCACTACATCCACGCAAACCTGAAGGCATCTAAACTCACTTGGTGCTTCTATTCAGCGTTGCTCATTTCCCCACAAGGTTAGTTGTGTGTGTGGAAGTGTCTTAGTGCAAACATGCAGCTGCCTGGCACACATCTGCTCTCAGGCCTTACATGTATATCGACAGCACTGTGAGTCCATGGCCATTGAACAGTGGCATCCAACAGACATGACCTGTATAAGACTACATTTGGTGGAAACGTGGGAGATCTGAAATGGGTCTCACCTCAGCCATGGGTGAGATGAGCCCTCACCTGCGATCTCCAAGACACAGGGGATGCTGCAGCACCCAGGCACTCGGGGTGCCAGGATCAAACACTCTCCCACAAAGGGTCCTCAGCTGAATAGTCAGAAAAGGAGAACCCCTGCAAGCAACACCTACCTGGCTCTAGAGAGAGCACATATGAATGTGTATAAACACAGAGAGAAAGATCCAAAGACAGATTGGCTATCTTGATGTCTAACGGGTTAACCCTGGTGGACATACTGCTCCTTATTACTGTATACAGAAAGGGAATGATTCAGCTATCCTTCTAGTTTCCAAATCATTATCTGAGCCTGTAGGAATCTTTTCTGGGTGCTAAAAAAAACAAACAAACCCACACCTACAAAAAGTGTTAAGCCCATGTTAAACCCATCTGCCCTGGCATCAGAACCAACCAAAGGCAAAAAAAGTAATTTCTCAAAATGACACCAGCACAAACTATTTAAATTCAAAGAAGTGTTTCAAACCAATTTCTACAGGAATAAAGTGAGAGAAGCAAGTAAATTGAGCGCTAAAATAAATACCTCATGATCTTGCTCATAACCAAGCAAACATGGAAATGCATGTTCTCTGGATAAATCATTGTGGAGTAATTTCCAAGGGAAATTCAGAAAATACTAAGCTGGCTCTTGCAGTTTGAACACAACGCCATGATGAGTTTCTCGCAAACTTATGCCAAAAAACCTAATCCAAACTGGAAAGAAAAGAGGAAAGCTCCTATGAGACACTTCTTATAAAAGCTTCATTCAGGGCCTCCACCCTCATATACTGTACCAGCCACCTTGCCTTTTCCACTCTGCCTGGTCCAAGAAAGCACCGACCACTATATTAAAAATGCTGGCTTTAAAATGTTTGGGAATGGACAGTGACAGCAATATATGTTTTAATAATCAGACATGGATTATCGGATGACCTTTCAGTCAAAATGGAGTATAAAGATTTAGGTCTAACAGATTACAAAATGAGTAAACTGAAGTAATACAGATAGGAAAAAAATATGAAAAGATTTCAAATTGCTCAGTCCCTCTGAGAATTAGGGACTTTCTAGTGGAAAACTGCAGTCAGGTTATTAAAACATAACGTTGAATATCTGGAGATAAAGATTGTATTCTGTTCCCAGTCTAGTAAATAGAAGTTTTTGACACTTATAACCAGGATTTCAAGCAAAGGCATTTCTCCTTACAGCTGTACAATCAACTTCTTTGGGAAAGAAATTTAACCCCTCAAACTTCATCATTCCCATTTCTAAACCAAAGCTAGGTGATCTCTTACACCACAAGCATTCTGGGAACCTAAATTAATTTTTTATTAAAAAAAAAAAATGTAAGCTACAACTTTCTATGTATATTCATCATTTTAAAAATATTTCTTTAACTAACTCCCCCTGCCCTCTAAGGACTATTTGTGTGCAGCACAGGCTTTTTTCCTGGATTATGACTTTATAGCAAGGACCACTACAAGCAAAGAATATGCTTGTACTTCCATCCTAGTTAAAAAAAGACCATGAATGCTGGTATTGCATATCTGCACTTCCAGAAAATGAGTGGTATTCTCTCCGCACCTGACAGAATATTTACAATGGAACACAGTCAAGATATGCACCCAAAATTCTGGGAAGGGATTCTGTGTGTCTGACTTGCTTTCTTTCTCCCCTTCCTTATCCCCGACACCACAACTCAGCTTCCTCAGGCTCTTTCTGTTTGCTGTCACTCTCATCTCCCATTCACCTGCTGTCACAACTCCACATATTGAAAGGCAGCAGCTAATAAAACTATGCTCATGGCTTTATAGCCTTTCATAAAACTTCTCCCTTCTGTGCCTTTTTGGCCTCATTTCTGCTGTGGCTCTGTGTACGCTCAGTGTATTGAAGAACAAATGTCCCTTGTGATTGTGTGAAACAGCATTTAACAGCTTTGCAAAACCGATATTATTTTTTTAAAGAGTATTTCATTTCTCAAACATGCCAAAATTCATTAAAGTATTTTGTGCCATCTATTTCCTCCTGGTAAATAAATTACTCTTTCCATCATGACGACCACTATGACAAGCTACAAGTATTTATGAGGCTGTAGCAACACTCAGAGGAACAGAAAAAGTGACATACAAGTGAACAGCAAAGCGAATCCCTTTAAGCTTTAGGTGAACTTAAAAGCAGCCCCTAGTGCCAGAATGAAGACGATATCCTCGTGTGTAACTCGGGAACACTGAGGCATAGCCCTCACATAAACGGATGTCTGTATTCCCATACTCAGCACAGACCCCCAGGGGATTTCAGCCTATTTCGAGTCAAATCCACCATTTCTTGAATGAGTTCAAACAGCAGTTCAACGACATCTTCATGCGATCGGCCGCTCCGCCGGCACAGCTGGCTTTCCGGTGAGGTTGGCTGGCTTTAAGTGGAAACTGTCAGCGTCTGCCAAATGGTGGCCAGACACCAGAGCAGACTTAACCAATTAGTGGAATACCCCATCCGACAGCTGGATGCGATTTCTCTCTGTGTGCCTATGTGTAGGCTCCACCTGCGTGCAGCCACATCTGAGGGCTGCGGTGGTACCCATGCAGGCAGCCTGTCCCGCCAGGTGAGCCAAAAGGGAGTCAGCCTTCTCCCAGCTGGGCCAGCAGAAGCCGTTTCAAGTTTGCCGCAGCTGAAAGTCGCTGTGTGCATGTTTTACATAAGGGCCTGCAGGAGCCAGAGTGGCTCGCTCGCTGCCCACCAGTGAGCTGTGAAACACGGGTGATTAGTTCCAGATGCTGCTTCAGCGCCTTTCCTTCTGTGGAAAGCGTACAGAAGTCACTTCATCTGGTTTCATGGGACTCTCCAGAAATGGAAAACACACCAGAAGTCAGTGAGGATTTGTTATCCCACCCTCAAAATCAGGCCAGCGGCAGCTAAGACATCTGTAGAAAGACTTCTCCATGAGCGAAGGGATCTGTGTTATATTCTCTATGAACCTTACAGCTGATACACAATAGACCTTACAGCAAGAACCAGAACCTCACGTTAAGTTCCTGTCCATTGTCACAGCATGCTCAATACTTGCTGCGGCTTTGTCAGCCACAGGACAGTCCCATTCCTACTCTAACAGGGACCTTGCTTTGGACAGTAAGAGAAGTGCTTTGAGGCAGAAACCAGAACAACAGGATAGCTTCTTCAGAACTCACTAGATAAGATCCACCTGTTCATGCTTCCAAATTTTCTCCATAAGGTTTTGACCAACTGCACCAAACCAGTCTTTCAAACTTCTTACAAGTTCATTCCTCTTTAAAAATCTCCCTATGGGAAAGTAATTTTTATCACCACTTCTGAATTATAATAAAAGCAGATCATGTAGCTGCATCTCCCTGATAATTTACAGTAAAACATTCACTTGTAAATTCAAAATGTTTTCTTCTTAGCACACTGTGATCACAGTCACTATATAACCTTGGTAGAACTTGCCATTTCCATTCTGTGTAGTCAGGGGCAGGGGGGGAATCCATCTTTAACTGCTCATGACAAAAATGGGGCTGAGCCTGCAGTTTTCAGACATATCAGAAAATATAAATTCTTAGAGCCTGAAAACATTCCAGTGCAAAACATTTAGGGCTCATGGAAAGGTAACTGTGCAAATATACAGGCCCTGTGTAAACACTGAAGTATTTACAGGCTCCTCCAAGGATTTCAGTCAGTCAGCTTGTTGGCTCATCCTCTTCACTATCCTTGTCATTATTTTTCTATCTTCCTGTTTCTCTTGTATATACTTGGTTATGGGGACGGCAGTTAACTACCAATACACTACCCAGTGCAGTAGGTCAGCAGGGAGGGATTACTCGGCCTCCAGCTATAGCAGAGGAGGGTGCTACTGGCCGGGTCCCCATGAGCTCTCCTCTTGGCCAGCTCCAGGCTGACTCCTCATCCACAGCTCTGTGGGAGCCTGCAGCTCCTAACCTTGAGGGCACAGCACCAGCTCCAGCTCTCACCCTGGACATTTTAGGAAAGTGAACAGCTAAGGGCGGGAAAGGTTTATTTTCAGTTGGAGGGAGGGTTACATCTGCTGGTATTTATTGTAGCATGGGAAGTTTAATTTGTTTTATTTGTTCAGATTCCACTCTAAAAATAAACAGCAATGCAACCAGAATCTTGGGCATCTTTTTATAAGATTTCACCAATCTAAATAAAATCATTTTGATTCATGTATTAGCTTTCAGTAGTAGCTTCATCAAATAGTCAACAGTAGAGCAAGTCAAAAATCATCTTTTTAGTGTTCACAATAAATTTTGTGTTTAGGTCAGGCCTTTTGTTTAAGAACTTGATAATACTTGGCAAAGACAGCAGATGCCAAAAGCCACACAAGATATATAGACACTAGTTTCATTCTGTAACTGAGAAGATTGAAAAATAAATTGGTTTGGCCAAAGCAACACAAGGAAACGGGGCAGACCCAGAACCAGAACAGTCATTCCCCCTCAGCCTCCTGCTTCCCTCCACGTAGCCATCCTCTTCCTGTCTCACGTGAAGATTTACATTAATACGATTACACTGGTTGCATGGACTGTTTTTGCCATAGAGACATCATTCAAATTTTGACACTGAAATCACCGTAGAATGAATTCTAAAATTCTAGGTGAAATTTAACATTAAAAATGTCTGAGAAAACTGCGTCTCTGAAGATTAGGGCTGAAAGGTCAGATTAAGCCTGATCAAGGTCATTTCTGTAGATCACTAAATGCCACTGAGTCTTGTTTTTCCCCAAAATCCTATAAAGTGAGACAAATAGATCTCCTGAAGACTACAAAGCTAAGTTCATCACCACCTGTGAGATGCCAAAAAACGCATCAGTAATCTAAGTATTGGGGTTAATGTGCAACAGCAGCTCTGCCCAGCTGGAAGTTCACCATGGTTCACGTTTGGATTAAGACAACCTTTATCATGCAGATTCACGTGCACCAAGTCTCCACCTGTTGGATTTGGGGTTCTTTTAGGTGCAATCCTGGATAATTTGGAGTCAAGCACAGTATGAAGGCCTAAGCAGAGTGAAGCAAGCAAGGATCAGCCTCTTCACAGGTGTAAAGGGAGACAGGCTAGACATGGCAACAGAGATCTGTGGGAGCTAGTGCAGGGGAAGGAGGGAGCAGTAAGTCCTTCCATCCATCCCACATGGGCACCACCAACCCCACATTAAAAACAAGGCAAAGCCATGCTGCGACATTTTTATGCAACATGCATAAAGCAACACCGGGCTCTGACACAGTATTTTCGTCAGGGGGTCAACATCACCATTTATGGCTCCTTGCAGTTGCTGCTCAGGTTATGAGATCACACGAAGCTCAAAACCCAGCACAGGAGAATAGGCAAAAAGGGAGACTAAAACCAGTTCTTTGCCATGTTTTCTTAAGCCTGACATAGAGGCAACTTAAAGCCCAAATTTTAATAATCTCACCCACATCTCAACACCTTCCCTCCATCTTCTCTGTAGCAGCCAAGGTTCTCCCCAGACAAAGCGTGGCCTTGTTACAGCAGCTCCCTTTTTCCTTTGTGCAGCCAGACGAGGATCCAACTTCCACCTCAAACACTCTACAAAAGATGGGCTGGATGCCCTCTGATGCAAAAACATTGGCAAATCCATCCCCTAATGATGTCTCTCAGGATGAATGTGCCAAGCAGCCATGAAACACACCAGCTTTATTCTCAAAGAGGTGAGATGGGATGCACCACGTGCGTCTTGGTAAGTTGTCTTTGAATGAATACTTGTGTCAGCAAGACAAGTAAGGAATCTTTCAGTGTAGTAGTTGCTAGTCTAGGCCCAAACCAGAAACACCCTCCTCCCCTTACAAAGTCTAGTGATTTTCAAAATACAAAACCTCATCTAAAAAGTTTGCTAATTAGCCGAAAATTTATAACAGGCCAAACCAGGATCTTGGATCCCAAATAACCCTCAGACTTGGGTTGGCTCAAATTCTGGACCCAATATCTGTGGTGTGGGCAAAGGTAAAACTAGAACGGGGGAGGAGGGGAAATTCAACCTTGCTCCATGGATATAGGGCCACCTCTGATATGCTTTAAAAAAATATAACGAGACCACTATAATATATTCCAGCCAAAATTCTTCACTCCCCAAAACAGCTTTATATGGTATGCAATACAGAAACACCCAGGAGACGCTATAAGAACTTTGACAAGGCTAATATTAAGCTAGAACAAAACAGAACTACTGGCACCAGCTCCACTCAGCTCTTAAGTAAACTTGTCCCATTAAAAAGTAGCCTCTAAGATATTTTCTCTCTGAAGTGTATAGTAGCTTATAAAAAGCAGGAAGGTTTGCCAAGTCGTAGATGTGTTCAAGTACTCCTTACTCTCATTAAAGAACATTCCCTGGCAGCCAGCAGCTTTGAGTGTTCCAGTGAACCAGATTTTATATGGGGGGTGTTTACAGTGGTGTGCAATGTAGCTGGAAATCACAGTGCATCGTAGCAGCCCTGTACTTGATACAGCTGTAGTTGGAGCATCATCAACCAGTGCACGGAATACAACAAGCAGGATGATCAACAAGGTTCCAAAAAAAGAATGAGCATTAAGATTCTGTGGTCCATAGGAAGAAAGCATCCAGAGATGCCAGCACCTAAATAAGAATTAGGTAGTGAAGTACTACTGAGGATTTAGGTCTTGTGTCCACCAGTTTCACATATAACAGTATTTAGAGATGTCTTCATCATGAGCATGTACGCAATTTAGCTTCTTAACATAACCACTGATTTGTGCAGCAGTTAGGAGTTAAATTCTTTTGTGAATATGGGCTTTAACACCACCTCCTGCCTTGTTCACGTAAAGGCTAATTTTCTCTTCTCAGTTCAGTGTCTACCCTATCTTCCCCATGGGGATGCCACCTAGCCCTGGAAGAGGAATCAACAAATGGTCAAATACAGGAGGTCTTTTCATCCTTAACATCAATGATGAACTGGGAAAGAGAAGATGTGCACTGTCTCTCCAGCAGTCTGAGTGCCCAGGACCTAAAAACATGTGTCCTCTTGAATTTCTTCCTTTTCCTCCCTGCTACCATTGAGGCACTGTTTTCCAAATGCATTTCAGTTGCAGTTGAAGAAGAATCCCAATTTATGTGGCTTAAGCAAGCTGTTAGTTATCCAAGTCTTTCACTCTGCATACACAAATACAATTTATCACCTGTTTATAAACACATGCTAGCTACCAGTTCCTACACAGCCGACCTCCGCCCCTGTTATGATTTGAGGCATCCAGAAATGCACAGTTTAAACATTTTGTGATCTCACAAAATAATTAATATTGAACAAAGAGGATGTTGAACCTGCCACACATGTAACTGTGCCACCCACATTTTCCCAGAGCAGCAATAATGTGGTTGCAAACCCTCAACCCATCTGACACAACCAGAAAAAGAGGACAGCCTGTGCAAAAAAAGACATCTGGGTACAGGCATCTGAAGATAAAAACATACTCCCAAAGTGTAGCAAATAAGTGGAACGTAAAAACAGCAGAGCCTCCCATACTCTGGGTGGTCACTCTGAGATAAAAGAAAGACTGTAGGAGCAGATAGGCAGGTTCCCACAGCATCTCATTAGCTGCACGGCCAGTCAGAGGGAAAACAAATGAGAAATCATGGTCCACAGGGAAAACACACGGAAAGAAAAGTCATGGCCAAGCACATTTCTGTAGAATTTTGACTCAAGTTTCAAGGATGCTCAGAAATTATGAGGAAGCAAAGATAAGGAAATATGTACAGAAAGTAATTCTTTTCTAACTGTCTTGCCTTAATCTGTATATTCCTCATGCTAGGCAAAGTAATAGAATGTTGGGTACGGAATTCTTACAAAGACTGCATGTTGATCTTCGTAATTTGTTTCACCCATGACATTTTTGATGTTAAGAGGCAGATTATAAATCCAGAGTTCCTTTGAGACAATATTTAGGGTTTGGGATGCATAAGCCATGAGAGAGATCTAGGGGTCAGTCCAAATCCTGGAGGTCTAAGATGGCTGAATGGTGGTTTCATTTCTTTGAGGAGATAAGTTAACAGAGCATCCCAGAAGTATGCTGCAAAGACCAAGAAAAGGTCCAGTGCCATAGAACCATAGAATGGTCTAGGTCAGAAGGAACTTTTGAAAATCATCTGGTTCCAACCACCTGGCTGTGGGCTGGGACACCTCCCACTAGACCAGGTTGCTCAAAGCCCCATCCAGCACGACCCTGAATGCTTCCAGGGATGGGGCATCCACATCTTCTCAGGTCAGCCTGTTCCATTGCCTCACCACCTCCATCATAAAAAATTTCTTCCCTGTGTCCAATCAAAGCCTACCCTCTTCTGTCCCTTGTCCTATCACTACAGGCTCTAGTAAAAAGTCTCTCTCCTATAAACTGCCGTTAAGTACTGAAGAGCTGCAATTAGGTCTTCCCAGAGCCTTCTCTTCTCCAGGCTGAACAACCCCAACTCTCTCAGACTTTCTTCACAGGAGAGGTGATCCATCCCTCTGATCATTTTCATGGCCCTCCTCTGGACCTACTCTAAAAGGTCCATGTCTTTCTCGTACTGGGAACCCCAGAGCTGGATATAGTACTCCAAGTGAGGTCTCATAAGAGCACAGTAGAGGAGGAGAATCGCCTTCCTTGACCTGTTGGCTGTGCTTCTTTTATGTAGCTCAGGATACAACTGGCTTTCTGGGCTGTCATTCCACATTGTAGCTCATATATATTTTTTCATCTACCAGCTTCTCCAAGTCTTTCTCCACAGGGCTGATCTCAATTCATTCATTACACTCTCTGTACTGATACTAGTGATCATCCTGACCCAGGTGCAACTGGCTTGAACTTCATGAGGTTCACAATGGCCCACTCCTCAAGACTGTCAAAGGTCCCTTTGGACGGTGTCCTTTCCATCAACCACACTACACAGCTTGGTGTCACCAACAAACTTGCTGAGGGTGAAATCCCACTCTCTGTGTCATTAATAAAGACATTGAACAGTACCAGTCTCAACATGGACCCCTCAGAGATACCACTTGCTATTGATTTCCACTGGGACACTGAGCCATTGACTGCAACTCTGGATGTGGACATCCAGCTAATTCCTTACTCATCAAATAGTCCATCCATCAAATCCATTATCTCCCCCCAGTTCAGCCACAATGATGTTGTTCATGACTGTATTGAAGGACTTACAGAAGCACAAGATGACATCCACAGCTCTTCCCTTGTCCACTGATGCATTCACTCTATTGTAAAAGGCCACTAGGTTAGTCAGGCCATATTGGCTGTCTTTAATCACCTCCCTGTCTTTCCTATACCTTAACGTAGCTTCCAGGAGGATCTATTTTATGATCTTACAGGCAGAGAGGTGAGGCTGACTGGTTGGTAGTTCCCAGGGTTTCCATTTTAAAAATAGGTGTGATGTTTCCCTTTTTTCCAGTCACTGGGGACTTCCCCTGACTGCCAAGACTTTTCTAATACAATGGAGAGCAGTTCAGATGTGTATCAGCCTATGCAGACTATGTCTAGGAGGATTTAGACTAAAATTTGGCAGCCTGTGAAGTGCCTAGCTATAAAATCTTTACCAACTTGTGAAACTATGTATTTTGCTTTAGGGTATCAGTATATTCTGTGACCAATTTATCCAGAAACTTTCTTTAATGTTCCCAGAGAGGAAAGGGAAAGGAGTGGGAGGGAAATGAGATTCTATATAAGAAAATATACATATATATTTGTCCTTCGAGTAAATGGGACCTCACTCTGAACCAGGAAAGTAGCTATAATTCTTACCATGGACTTGTCGTCTAAGTGGAATACCATGGGAATCTTTATGACTTCTTCCCCTCTGCTTTATCTGCCATGGTACATATAGAAGTCATCCATAATGTCACAGATTGTTTTTGTTTCCTCCTACCACAGTGCTGGTTCTCTTTCCTCTCATGTCAAATGCAGTTAGATTATACCCAGCATTCTATGTGCCTGCAAAAAACTTTCAGATATGGCTACATTTGGAAGAAAGTTATAAAGCATGGACAGAACAAGTCACCAACATTTTGTTCTTCTACAGGGTCATTTGAAACTCAAGAGGTTGTCCAATAGACCTTAATACTGAGAGAAATGTCAGCTAATGTCCTGCAAATTGCTTTGGTTGTGTGGCCAAATATGCCTGAGGAAAAATAAAAAGTCTTTCTATTGTAAATAAATAAATAACTTTTCCCTTCTATTTTGTCACTACATTATCTAATTAATTCCTAGAGAATATCTTAAAGAATCAGCATTTCTTCTAATCATTTTATGGAAGACAACAATACAGAGTTTTCATTACCTACAGATAATGCAGACCCAGCACAAATGCCCGCAAACAGACTTGTGTTTTTTATATCAGCTCACATACTGGAAGATAACACAGGACAGGTTGGATTAATGGCAGTTAAAAAAAAAAAAATAAATTTTCCAAGCTATTAATTTAATCTATAGTCAGTGAAGGCAGTTCAGAAGGCAATTCATCCTACCTGCCTTAATTTACGATCCTTGGATAGCAGAAATTGTTGCCTGAAATTGTGCATCAAAATGTACCTGAAAACATATATGGTACTAAACACAGGGAACTTAGACTAGTCACCTAGAAGTTGGGCAAGGCAAACTCCTCCACCATAAGGGAGTCTGCATACTCTGTTGTTGTCCCTTTGCTCTATGGCATTTCAACACAAGAAACAGTCAAAACTCTCTCTAGATTCTCAATTGGACCACTAATAACCAGCATCTAGCTAGGCACTATAGAGCACTTACTGCTCTCAGGACTCTGGTGACAGTGGTAATTCAGATCCTACCATAAACTCAAATAGAAAGGTAGTCTCTGCATCCCTCAATGTGCTTAAGAGTAGATTAGATGTGGTGTTGAGGGATATGATGTAGGGGAGATCTTCGTAGAGTAGGGCTGATGGTTGGACTTGATGATCCCAAGGGTGTCTTCCAACCTGAATGATTCTATGATTCTATGATTCTTTTACTGTAGTTGTACAGCACATTGCATTGTGGGCACTTTGTTCAGGATTAGGGTCTCCTTTTATTCCTTTGTCCCTCCAAGCTCCATGTCTCAGAGAACCCATGGAGTCTCTGTGCAGAGCTTAACACAGAAAATTACAGATCAACAGCATAAGAGACCTCACCATTTTCTCCTGTGATGAACAAAAGGCTCCACATCCAAGTAGGGAATGAGTTTCAGCTTCAGGAGGGAACTGTACAGGGATGCATTGAACAAGTCACCAACCATCTTGGCCACCATGACAGCCAGCATTATCAGTAGCAAGGACTGGACATCATTTGTGATCTCTACCTAAGGAGAAAAGAGAACAAAGGACTTTCCATCTTTTCTTACACCTGGAGACTATGGCGATGGTCCAGGTGATAGTCTACCTACTTCTTTCACTAGGGAGCAGGAAGCAATTCAGTCTGCTAAAAGTGGAAGGATGCTCCCCCTTCCTTTCCCAGGGATGGGTAATCAATCCACACTTCCACCAGAGAGTTTTGGCTGATGCAGTGACAGCTCCCCCTCTCGTTCCTTCCTATCAGCATGAAGCACTGCACTGACATTAAAACTCACATCTGATTCCCACATTTCAGGTGGCTTGTGATAATTTCGAAGTATCAGAGGCGGGTAAGTAGAGATGGGGTAGCCAGATTGCTTAAAATAGCTTGGCATTGTGACAAATATTAAAAATGCAAACAAATCCAAATATTTTTTCTTTCTTGCTGAGCTCAGGAGATATAAAATTGTTTTCCCATACTGCTGCTTCCTGACAGAACAAACTCCTTGTACAAACACTGTCTTGAAGGATGCCAGAAAAGGGAAAGAGAAGCTTTCAGCAGAAGTCCAGCTCAGGAGATCAAGCAGCAGGAGCATCACACAGTTACTGTGCCAAACAACGTGGGGCAGCACAAGGCACGGTGCAGGCACCCCGTCCCCATGATCACAAACCTAGGAATGTGGCACTGCAGTGCTGGTTGTAGAGAAACATAGGCACAAATTATGGTATCTCAGCTAAAACGCTGTTCCTAAACGTACTTGCACCTTCTCCCTGTGCAGTGAGGGTACAGTCAGATGAGTAGCAAAGTATGCAGCATGCTTTAATACTTTATATCCCCCTTCAGCTATTTGTTTTTGCCTCCTCAGGTGGACACCGTAACAAAGCTGTGCAAAGGAAGGGTGAGCTCTCTCAACCACAAGGTGTCTGACAACTGTGGTGGCAGAGACTTTACAAACACACCATACAACTGCCTTTGAGTAAAGGAGTCGGAGTGAATCCTCGGACACAAAGTGAAGAGTAACGTGAATGCACCTAATGCACCTAATGCCCAACTCACAATAAAGTCAAGCATTTTTTGTGGTGAAAATGACTGCACAGAAATGTTCTCTTTACACTACCTTACTAAGACTTTTTTAGTAAAAACTGCTACCTCCATTCACTTCCCGCTACTTCCTCTACCATTGCATCCTATTATAAGGGATATTAATCAACAATTACGCCGGGATTAAATACACAAACTTTCCTCAAAACACTAAATGGTTTTTGCCCAGAAACTTCTCTCCAGTTTGGACAAATTGAATTGCAGCACACTGCCATTTAATAGACCTCATTAGCCAGAGATTGTTAAGTACTCCAAGAATCTACATTCAAAGAATGCCAATAAACACATTTCTGCCTGATAAGCTGTAGCAAATTTATGCAGACCTATACTTTCACCCTCCTTCTGTCTCTGTTCTGCCTTTGGGAAGATAACATCCAGGATGATTTACAGTATATCCCAACAAGGGACTCACACGGCACGGTCAGCCGTGTACAACAGGGTCACACAACTGTCCTGTCTGCCTGGACACAGCCAGGCATTTCTAATAGCACCACAGCATTCTTGGAATGTCTCTTTAAACCTAGCATTCAACTGTTTTATTTAAAAACACCAGGAACATGTCAATTGAAAGGAAAAGAGCAACTGTGGGATTTTAAGAATTGCTTCATCATATCTGCCACAACTCATTCACAAAGATGGAGACTCCTTTTATTGTAGATTCCTTCTGAGGGGTTTTTTAAAGTCTCCTGCTATGGGGAACTCTTCTGGAATAAAACGAGCATTAAAAGTTAATATAAAAACACTCTTAAAAGCTATAAAAGCACTTTAAAACTCTAAATTTAAATACTCTTGAAACTCAAACTCTAAAAAACACTCCCAAGTGAATGCTTTAGCCTATACAGAATATCTCCAGAACAGCAAGAACCAGAGCCTGTCTTTCCAAGCTCCTCTCCTTGTTTTTCATCCCAATTTATCCCTTCCCACCACCCTCCCATCCTCCAGCAGGAACAGTCAAGCTGGCCTGGCCCAGGCCCTCATCCCTTATCATTGCAGACATTCAGCGGCATTTTACATCTCTTACTGAGAAACTCTGGGGCTTGTGCTGGTTTTCCCCAGCCCTGCAGCACCCTCCTGAGTGCTGGGGTCTTGAGGGGAGGGCGATGGCTCTCTACAACTGCGCATTGAAGGTTCAGAACAAGTGCCTCTGGGTTCAGCGTCGGACCACGCTTCCTCCAAGAGTTAATGCCTGGCGAGCAGAAATGTTGTTTATCTTTGGCAGGCTAGTATGGCTGAGGTCATTAAAGAGAGACATGTTAAAAGCATTTTGAGCAATATCTTTTCTATACAAGTAAATTGGAACTTTGGCCAAAATAGAGCTGATAGAGTTGTCCTGAACTCTCGCTACAGAGGGCAACTGGAGAGGCAATTTTTGCTATATGACATTTCCTTGGGAATAGGCAATACTAGAGCAAAAAAACATATAAGCAAAGCAGATGACTTAGAAATCAACAATGCATTTGAAGCACAAGCAGAAAAAAAACAGATAAAATAGTTTTTAAAATTTCAGGAAAACTCTGCATGAAAATTTAACCCACTACGTGACCTCAAAATAAGGTGAAGCTGTACACTAACAATTTATTCATGAAGCCCAGCCTAAAGCAAAATTTTATTAAAAAATTTACTTGATTTCACATCCAAGTATTTGGAGAACTAGAGAAAACCTTATTTCTTTCTTACTGGAGGTCCTCAAGTTGTGGGAGAACGCTTATTAGCAATAAAATATATCAAATAAAAAAATAAACTTCAGAAATCAAATACGAAATGCTGGGGAAGGGAATCACAACAAAGAAAGATTCACATACAAAAGTCACTCATATAAGAAAAAGCATGATGCTCTTAGTTCAGAAGAAAATGGTGAATTCATCAAAACCTGGTCAAACCCTGTAGCTAAAACTTAAGTCATCCGTTAATGGCAAGGATGGTGGCAATGCAGCAGCAAAGCTCTCCTCAGTGTATCTTGCTAAAAATCAAGAAAGGACAAGTTAATCCAAGAACTGTGATAGATTCAAGTCATCTTGTATAAACAATATGGACACACACAAACCTACATACACATATATGTGCTCTTCGTAAGGCTTTATTAGTATTCCCTCTTTAGAGAAGGGCCATCTGCTCCCTGCCGAGAGAGACGAAGTGCAGAGCCTTGGGATGCGACAGCATCAGGAAGTTAGGGCTGGGTGAGCTCGGGTGTGAATTTACTGCGTATTAGCTACTCCGCACAAACTGCCCATCTGGGTGCCCTTGGTTCTTGGGAAGTGAAAAACAACATACCTCACCTTCCAGCAGGAGCCCCCCTAACTCATGGGAAAGCACTCTTAAAGCTAACCTGCACAAAAGTACTCACAGTAGGTACTAGAAGCATCTCCCCAGGGAATTAGTGCCAAGTAACTAGCAGGCTGTAAATTCACACTGGGGCTCCCCACATACCAGTTCTCCCAGCAGACAGGCTCTTGTAAACCCAGAATAGCAGCCAAGCAAGCCCAGCCACAGTCCAGCACCATTAGGAGCTCAGAGCTGTAAGGTTATGCAGCCTCTCCTTTAAAAATCATAGAATCATAGAATTGTTAGAGTTGAAAGGGACCTTAAAAATCACCAGGTTCCAACCACCCTCCCATGGGACACCTCCCACTATGGCAGGCTGCTCAAAGCCCAATCCAGCCTGGCCTTGAACACTTCCAGGGATGGGACTTGCATAACTTGCCCGAGCAACCTGTTCCAGTGCCTCACCACCCTCACAATAAAGAATTTAGTTCTGGTAACTAATCTAAATCTCTCCTCTTCTAATTTAAAGCCATTACCCCTTGTCCTGTCACTAACACTTCATGACAAAGAGTTCCTCGCCAGCTCTCCTGTAGGCTCCCTTCAGATGCTGAAAGGCTGCTATAAGATTTCCCCGGAGCCTTCTCTTTCCAGGCTGAACAAGCCCCCTCAGCCTGTCTTCATAGGAGAGGTGCTCCAGCCCTCTGATCATCTTGGTGGCACTCTGCTGGACTCATTCCAACAGTTCCATGTCCTTTCTATGTTGAGGACTCCAGATCTGGACACACTACTCCAGGTGGGGTCTCACGAGTGCAGAGTAAAGGGCCGGAATGACCAGCAACCTGCTGGCCACACTTCTTTCCATGCAGTCCAGGATGCAGCTGGTTTTCTGGGCTGCCAGTGTGTACTGCCAGCTCATGTGGACCTTCTCATCCACCACCAATCCCAAGTCCTTCTCCTTAGGGCTGCTCTCCAGTCATTCTCCACCCAACCTGTATTTGTGCTTGGAATTGCCACATCCCAGGTGCAGGACCCTGCACTTGGCTTGGCTAAAATTCATGCAATTTGCACTAGCCCATCTCTCAAGCCTGTCCAGGTCCCTCTGGATGGCATCCCTTCCCTCCAACGTGTTGACTGCACCCCTGAGCTTGGTGTCGTTGGCAAACTTGCTGAGGGTACCCACAAAAATACCTATCTGTTCAAACCAGTTCCTAACGAATCTAAGAAAGGAACAAATTGTACAGAGTATTACAGAGGGAGAGAGAGATAAAATAAAGGTGACAGAAGCAGAGAAAGGAAGGGGGGAAGTTGGGGGCAGCCACCAAACGCCCACAACTCTTCAGCCATTAAACGTGATGTTTCATTTATTGATATTCATTCCAAGCCTGCATTTTAAGGGCTGCTCTTTAGGATGCAATTTACTCTCTGTGCATATTGCCAGATTTTTTTTTTTTCTTTTGATCCTACGGGTGAGCAGGCTGTGCCAAGAATGTCTTTGCCGAGGGCACCCGTCTGCACAAAGCCAGCAGCATTTATAGGCGCTGGAAGCACTCGGCGCTGACACTTCATACATCAGCAGCCCAGTAAATTGCACCTATTTTTTTTTCCCCTCAATATTCTCTATATATACAAAATCTTGAAAAATGTCGTTTACACATATATGCACACAGACCACAATTAATTTATTAGCACAGTTATTCAAACCTCTTTAAATATCTTCTTTGTCACCGGAGGCACATTTCAACAACCCCCATGGTCCTGAGTTTCTCAGGCCTCCACATCATTATAATCTATTAGGCACCTTCATGTTAGCTCTGTTTTATTATATAACACATAATTATGCATTTCATTAACAGCATCACCAGGCACGGTACATCAAAGGGAGAAATGCAGCTGCCCAGGAAATTCAAAAAGATGCAGTTTACTTAAAGCTCACTGTTAAAAACCCTCCTCCACTTTTCAATCAAATTGGGGTTAACATGTTTCAAAGGTTTCACCCCAGCTCAGAGAATAGAGTCCAAACAACCTCATTAGACACAAGGCTGCTGATACAGTGAATATTCCCTGAACCCCTGGTATTTCCAGTAGTGTCAAAGAAAAGGTTGTCAGCCAGCCACATAGTACAAATCAATTTTCTTCTACTGAAAAAACATTTAGCAGGAGAGGTCGCTTGCTACTTACAGCCTACAATGACAAATGCAATGACAAGGTCCATCAGAAAGAAAAAAAAAATAAAAAGAAATAATGTATTTTGTAGTGAAATTCATTTTTCAAGATTTGTTCAAAGGAGAGCTGCCTGGCAAACTGAACACACAAAAGACAAATTCTTCTTCCTTCCCATAACATTAAGACTATCATCCTTGGTAGAAGCAAACTCTCCAAAAGAAATAATTTAGTCATTTTTCACAAGGTCATGCACACTTAACTGAAAGGCCTGGAATTTGGAACGTATTTGGGGGGAAAAAAAGAAGCTCCTGGACAAAGGTGCAAGCCAGTATGCCTGAGAGGAGTTTAAAAAGGGAGTAGATGGAAATGGACGTGAAGTCTTGGTACTACTACTTGGTACAGCCACATCCAATAGGCTTGGAGTTGAGGCTGCAGCTGGCACAAAACACCAGTTCTGGACAGTTTCCTAACCCCTATGCAACCCGATTTTGTGGAAGAGTACACAGTCCCCCAGGAAAGCACCACACCTTTTGTTTCTCTCACATAGAATCATAGAATCATTTTGGTTGGAAGAGACCCTTGAAATCATCGAGTCCAACCATCAGCCCTACTCTACAAAGTTCTCCCCTACACCAGATCCCTCAACACCACATCTAATCTACATGTAAACACAGTCAGAGATGGTGACTCCACCACCTCCCTAGGCAGCCGATTCCAGTGACTGAGCACTCTTTCTGTGAAGAATGTTTTCCTAATGTCAAGCCTAAACCTACCCTGTTGCAGCTGGCAGCCATTCCCTCTTGTTCTATTGCTAATTATCCACGAGAAGAGACCAGAACTAACTCCCTACAATGTTTTTTCAAGTAGTTGTAGAGAGTGACGAGGTCTCCCCTCAGCCTCCTCTTCTGCAAGCAGTCCCAGCTCCCTCAATCATTCCTTGCAAGATTTATGCTCCAGGCCCTTCACCAGCTTCGTTGCCCTCCTCTGCACTCGCTCCAGCACCTCAAGATTTCTTGTGTTGAGGTGCCCAGAACTGGACACAATATTCAAGGTGTGGCCCCACCAGTGCTGAGTACAGGGGGAAATACAACATACAACCAGAACATCTCTCATTTGAAATTGTTGCTACTGTTGATTAAAGACGCCATGAAAAAATCATTCATGGTCAACAGAACATTTCCAAAGGGTAGAGGGCTTGTAGCAAAAAGAAAAATTCTGGTCATTTTTTTCCTGGAGGAAATGCCAACAAGGTTGTATACTGATCACTTGACATAAAGAAGGGAAGAACAATTCCCTATCACAGCAGTAAAATGCAGTTCATGCAGCTTTCTTTAGAAAAGGATTTTACAGAAATTCCATCTCCCAGGATGAAGTTATTTACATTGTCACAGCCATTTCATAAACAATGCAGATCTGCATTTCCATTTCTTTAATCTCTGGATTATGATCTGCTGGCCCTTAGCAACCTGTGCATTGAACACTCGAGTCACTTCCCACTTAATAATGTCCAGACAAACTATGACTTGGAATGCCATTATCACGGTTCACTATTTTCATCTGGGATTATGCCAAAAGATGCACCTTCTTCATGTATCGATCCAGCTGAACACTGCCTCCCTGAACTTCCATTAATATCTCTCTTCAAAACTGAGTGAAAAACATTCCTTTCCTGTGCACTTCACCTTTAAAGAAATCCTTTATAGTCCTAGGACTACATCCATTAACTCAACTCATTTTACTGTATGTCCTTATCACTCATCACCATCAATGCTGGACATTTTTGGAAAAGTGGGATGCTGCAATACAGTAAACCTAAATCTCCTAAGAAGACACGATTGTCATGCTAACCCCAAAAAATTAAGCATTCGAGTTCCCTCACACTGCTGAAAATGATTATTTCTTGCAGCCTCAGGCACACGAGGCCGTGCATCACACTCTACAAAGGGAGGCACACCCAGCATAGGTTCACTGGGAGGATGTCCTGCCAAACCCCAGTGCCAGGAGGATTGCACAATTAGTGGGATTCTTCCTTTTCCAGAGCTCAACCCCATTAACTATTCCAGGCCATTACAAGCAGCAGGCAGCCTCTAGCACCCTAGAGCTTAATTAATGCCAAGACAGAGCATGAAAAAATATCTTAGCACAGGGCGCGCACTTCTCCTCTTTAAGCAAAGTAGTTCTAATTATTCACACTCCTGCACTGCTTCTTATTTTACCTTAATTCATAACATTCAGTGGAATCTCATCACAGTTTTCTCTGATGTGGATTAACATATTTGTGTGAATTTTTCTGAAGCCAACCAGCACTTTGTTGATGATTTCCTTGTTAAAAGAGAGAACAATTTTTTCTAATTCCAAGACCTAGTACGGCAGCAGAAGACTAATAAAGAAAGTATAGAAATACCCAGCACAGCTAAGTAATCCCTGGAAACATATCAAAATCCTTTGAGCCTCAGTCCTTGGGAACTTGGATGGAAGATGCTAGGCAATTGTTTGATTTCTTGTTTCAGTCCCTCAGGGCCTATAAATACATCTGTTTTGACAGGTTGTGGCAATGGATGCAAGCGATATCGGAAACAGTATAGGCGATAGCAGCAACTCTTGCCAAGATCCCCTGGAAAGATATCTATCAGTGACTTTTTTTTTTTTTTTTTTTATTGTAACCTGGCTCTTTATCTTATGTACATAGCAGACACCAAACCCCAAAAGGAGGTTTCAAAGCTGCCTAAATCTGTGTCTCAGGAAGGTAACACTGGTGCGTGTTGTGTCAAGTGAACCTTCCGTTAATAAAAATAGCAGCATGGTGTATGTGTGGGGCTGAATAGGCCTAACCACTCAGCAGCCTCACATACTGAACCTTTTCAAAGCAAGCACTGTACTGTATAATTGTTCAGCCAAGCAACTTGGTACTTTTTTAGCCCACAGTATCACAGAATTCTTTCAATTGTGATTCCTGAGGGTTTTTTTAAATAAAATCATGAAGATTTTTAAAAATAAAATAGACAACTGCAATGAATTTCTGTCATATTTAAGCAATGCCAAAACCAACATCTCCAGAATGCCATGATTCTTATGGCCCCAGGTCCTGAGGTCTAGAAAAGGCTGGAGAAGAAAGAGCCCCATGACTACCAACAGCTGCAGACTGGACAATAGATTTAGGGAGGCTATTTGATAAATGCTCTACACCACAGGCTGCAAACTCCATTTCAGCTTTAACTTCAGTAAGAGATTAAACCTTAAATATTAGATTAGGAAATTTATAAAGGCCTTGACTTCTCAAAATGAGCATAGGTATATTATTCTCATTCCCTGAGCCTCTAATTTCTTAAAGTGCGTTACAAAATCTGAAGTCCTGAAACCATTCCCTGGTCCTTCTCCCTGAGAGTATAGTTTCACTTATTTCATTTTCCAGAGAAGCTACTGCCAAAAGCCACACAGTTCTCTCCCCCTAGTTGGGATAAATTCAACAGAAAATAATAGGACGTAATGTATTTAACAGTTTCCTGATTATGCATTGTTACTCCAATTATTTTGGGACTGAGTAAGAATAGTATCAGTACAACACAACTCTGCATCTCCCCTTCTCTGTAAAAAGGTGACATAACTTGCATTCAGGTTCTGAAATAACTTTAGCTTTACCATTCAAACACACCAGGCTCCTCCTGACAGGCAGTGTAAGTGGAGGGAACACTTACCCGGTAGGAATTACTGTAGGCTTGGAGATTCTGAAAAAAATGTTTTGACTAGGGTTTAAACTCCTCATTAGAAAAAAACTCAGGCAGCTTAGTAACAGAAAATTAGGCCCTGTCAAAACAACTTCTGTGAACCATCTCAGGTGTAATCAAAAACGTTAAGTGAGCCCTAACGTATTTAAGTATGATGGCTGATGCATTAAACAGCCTAGCACTGGGAAGAACCTGCCAGATGAGTTTCCAAATAATTAAGCACTTCTTCAGCCTGCTTCGCAGGAAACATGATGTGAAAAATCTTCAAAACTACACATTTGTCCCAGATTCTGCAAAAGATTTTTCCTTTCCCTACTAAAATCAGGTGGAAAATCAACCCCATGGCAGTCTCTCCTGGGGAGTTAAAATGAAGACTGTGGCCACGCAGAGAATCCTGACCAAAGCTAAACTCGGTACTGAGTAACCCTGCTGGAGTAACTGTACTGACCTACTTTGAAGCATCCGAGAAGAATTCAAACTGACTGCTGAGTGGGCACAGACACCTTCCTGCCTGTTTGATAAGGATGCTACGCTATGTCTCTTATTAACCAGCAGAGCAAAAAAATATTCCCTGATCCACAGCACGTACATGCACGCTCATTCTAAAGTGAGGGTCAAAACCTTCTCTCATCTACACCAACATAGCACGACAGATGCTGACATGACTTGTCATGAGCCTCTGTTACTTTCTCACACAGGAGCAGCTCTTCTGACAGCTGTGTGCTCCTTATCATTTTCTCCCCACAGCACTGGGCTATGCTTGCCCCAGGAGCCCAATGTCCCTTTCACGTCTTTCCATCCTGAGCAAATGTATACATTTTTTACAGTCAATTATTTTCCTTGTCTTCATCTGTTCCCTCTCAAGTATTGCACACACTCTGTTAAACTCAGGGGACAAAGGGAAAAGCATGACCCGAGCCTCCCAAATAAGCTCTCTTTCCTATGAACAAGGGCAAGGCTGAGGAAGAGCATGAGATGGGAGCAGTTTAACCAGAGTAACCTAAGGTCAGTCTTCGTGCTATATAATCTGAAGCACCAGCCAAGTCCAACTCCAGCTATCCCCACAGCTGTGCAACTTCATCCTTTCTGAAGCCAGCCACTGCTGGTTAACAAATTGCACCAGCAACCACAGAAGAAGTCACCTGCTGCTGCATAACTCACTGGTGGACAACCTGGGAGGCCACTGCCAGTTTGAAGTAGGCTGTTTTCTTTCACAGATGTAAGAAATCAGCTCAGGCCTGGCTCTGGGAGCTTGCCTCAGACACAGCCATTGGGCACACTGGAGTTTTTCTACCATCAATCTTTCATATTTCAAAGTGAGAGAAGAGCCATCATTAGGACACACCCCAGCAGCCACCATCTATGCTCTTCTTTTCTGCAATGCTTCTACTTTTCCACGTGCATTCGTAGCTTCTCCTCAGTGCCTGCCTCCATCCAGTTATACTCACAACAGCAACACGCCTTTCACCAGCACTCACCACCACCACCACCACCACCACCTGTGTGTCCTGGACTGTCTTGCTCCCCTTCCAGAAACACAAGGAAAACACTGAAACTTCAACAACAAAATGTGTTGTTCTGCCCATCTTGAGCAGAGGAAGGGGTCATGCTCTTCCTAAGGGATTTGCCTCTCTCAGGACATACAGTAGGAGCCTCCATCTCACCGACAGACCACGTTCAGCCCAGCAGCTGCTGGGCTGTGTAACCAGTTGCTTCTGTTTCAGCTGGGTCCAATAATCTAACAGCGACTTCTGGCCCCGAGCCCCCATTTATTAGAGCACCCAGTTACATGGAGCTTTTAAATCAAGATGATGATAAACCTCTCAGGCTGGAAAAAAAAAGAGATAGGCTTATTGTGGTAGCTTTTGTCCCAGAGATAAATATTTTTCTCAAAATTTGGAAGAAAACACTGCTGGCAATATTCTGAAGGTTTTAAAGTTAAAAATATAACAACACTTAATGGTTTCAGATGCTTTTCGTGACACTGTAACTGAAAAATGTCTTTAATTTGGAAACAAATTAAAGTTGGCAAAGAATTAGTACATAAGACAGCCCAACTGCATTTTGTAATTTGAAAAAAATTGAAAACAGATAAGATACTGTGAATTAAAAATAACTTTTGCACATTAAATTCTCATTAACTTTCATTAAGGTTTGTCTTACATGTCCCAAACGTACAATTGTATGTTGTAATACACTAGATCACTTTATTTATAAAATACCTTTAAAGCTACTGAAAGCTGGAGCCAGAAAAATGACTATATAAAAATGCATCTTCTCATATTACAACTTAATTTCCAATGTGTGTATTTAAACCAGAAATGCAGTCTTGATTTCAGTATTTCAGATGCACAACTGAACTTTCTAAAAGTTCAATGCCAATTGAATCCATGTACAGTTCAGTCATGTGTGTTTATTTTACCGATAAAAACCTGGTGCCTAAACTGAAAGATATATTAGAGATAAAGCTGGATTCCCTTCTAATTTGTGAATTACCTACTGTAATGAACTGTCCCGTAGTTGCAGTTCTTCTTTACAGATGATGCATGAATGAATCAGAGGGGACTTGTTCTGACTTTCTTGGGCTGAGTTCGCAAGGCTACCATCCAGAAAGAAAAAGGGGTTTCTTTCATTTTTCCCCACAAGCATACATGTTTTACGGAATGTTCCACTGACTTGACAAATGGTTTATTATCCCTATAGAGCAGTATTTCTTTTTTAGGTTAAAACCTGAAAAGCTTTCATTTGGAATGCTCTTGTGGCATCCCTTAAGAATTTTAATTTGGCCTCTCAGATTAAACTACAGCTCCCACGATGCACTGTGCATTGCCCACGCTTTCTTCAAATATACTGAGAAAGTCTCTTTAGTGTTTTCTGGGAGATATTTCATTACTTAGAGAAAAATGCTAGCATGAAACAACAAATCTTACAGACAGACATTTTAATTATTTTTTTTTTCTTTATTTCTATTTTTCAGATGTTCAACTTTTTGATGAAGTGTCCAAGTTTTTTTATAAAAACAAATCTGAAGGCGTCGTTTTCAGTCAAAAATAAAGTAGAAGGGAATTTTTTTAAATCATTCTAACCAGGGTGGTGCTTAAAAAAATAAGCTATTGCGGAATTCCATGTTTATAGTCGCTCCCACCACAAAGTTAGGCACTGAAGAGCATATTAAATGGAGCACATTTTGCTCTGTTTGACCATAAAATCGTATTGATCTTATCTGACAATAAGATTTTTCACATGAACAAGAAATTCATGCATTTCAAATAAGCCTGTTCTCCTGCTTGCTGGTACACCAAAAATACACTCAGTGCTCAGAGAAGTTTTCTCCTCACTCCTCAACGTACTACTATCCTTACCAAGGAGAGGATGGCATTACAAGTTTGGAAAGGAACCCCTTTCTCTTCAAGGAGTCAGATGTTATACCAGATTTTATGTGCTGAAAAGAAGACTGGTTTCTTATAAAAGCAGGACTGATTAAATCATTTAATTTCACATCTTGCAAAATACCCTGCTACCTGTACTTACACATGCTGTAGGACCTGCCCTGAAGAGTTGTCGTGGGCTGAAATCCAAGAGCCTCCATTTTCGGAAGGCCCACTCCACAGCACAACAGTGCCACAGCTCCTGAGCCCCATCACTTCAGGGTCAGCTGCTCCTCCACAAGGGCACCTGTACACACACCCAGCTTTGTGCCAGCACTCATTTTGTGCATTCAATGATATACCAAAAAAAAGAAGTAAGACTGACTAGGTTGAAACTGTGCATTGCAGAACAGCACCCACACCGTAGTTGGTAGTTAAAGGTGGTTTAAATTCAGCTGTTTAAAGGGTATTTCTGTTTTCCTCTCCTCTTAGAAATGCAAGATCTGAGAAGACTGCAAGTACATGAACAAATCTCACATAAGGCACAGTTTGTACTGAAGAGCCTTTGCACCTTGAAGCCCAGCCAGCTTTGCAAGAACACCTCTTTGAGTAACATGCAGGTCCTTTGAAGGCTCTCCTTGTTGCCTACACAACAGTCCCGGGCACTCACAAACCAAAGCGGGACAAACCCCAGAGAACAGACAGACAAGACAACCATTTAACCATTCCGTACCATGAGCTTACTTTCCAGTTGAAGGAGCAGAAAGGAAGAGGGAAAAGTAGGAGGTCCCGGTGGCAGAAACAGCTCCCACGCAAATGGAGATGGAGGCTGCCCAAGGCAAGTGAACATTGCTGTTTTGTATGACAAGGGGCACACGCGCCACCAGAGCCATTCTCCCTTCCTTCTCATGGAGACCTTGCCCTGCTAGCAGCTAAGGAGAACAGCAACAGGTAATGGGGGACAGCAGGCAGGAAGGACCTCAAAACTGAGGAAAAGTCATTGACATGAGGTAATGGCTTTAAACTAAAAGAGGGGTGATTTAGATTAGATACGGTGAGGGTGGTGAGACATTGGAACTGGATGTCAAGAGAAGCTGTGGATGCCCCATCCCTGGAAGTGTTCAAGGCCAGGCTGGATAAGACTTCAAGCAACCTGCTCCAGTGGGAGGTGTCCCTGGCCATGGCAGGGGGGTTGGAACTTCATGATCTTTAAGGTCCCTTCTGACTCTAACCATTCTATGATTCTAAATTCTGACAGACATGCAAAGCATCATAGGAAAATCAGTTCACTGGGTAACCCAGCATTTCTACTAAAACAAACAAATGAAAAAAGCAGCATGTAAGTTAATTATATGCTCTGCAAAATAACCCAAAAGAGCACAATATTAATAATTGGCAGAGGTGAGCAGGGGACACTCACAGGAATGCTTCAAGGAATAACTGGGTACTAACCAAGACCAAAACACGGCTGCTGGCTATCTAGTTTGTGGCTCTGCAGCACCCCAGAGGAAGCTGAAGTGGAAAATAACACAATCCAATTACTCCCATCACATTGAAAGGCAAAGCTACACAGACTTATTCTGGCGTCCCACTAGACAAGAAGAAATCCCAGAATCTACACCTATTAACATTTGCATTTAATCCAAGCGTGATACATATCACGGTTTTCTTGCCCAGTTAGTGTTTAATTTACCCATCTTCACCTGTAGAGTAGAGCTATCATCCATTAGATCAAATTTCAGTTAGGAGAAATTTGATTTAAATCAATGAGAGTTCTTGCCCCCCCGATGATTTCCTTAACAGCAACACACACAAGCAATGCCATGAGCAGCCAGAGTTGTTTGCACTGTTTGGTCCCTAAGCACTGGCTATGAGATATTATTTCACATCTCCACTCCAACAAGGAAAGATTCAGAATTTATATTTAACATTTTCAAAACCATCCTTCCTGCGTGCATCATCATTAGTGTAAATGGCTGAAGATGCAGCATTTTGCATCCTACAACCACTGAGCAGCGCAGCTCTCCTGTCAAAAAGCTGCACTGGATACCAGGCAGATTTTACATGTATTTTAGAAGCCTTGTGCTTATTTTTCTAACATCTTGTATCACCACTCTGCTCATCTTATAACGTCCCTCTAGTTAGTTGGATTGAGTGGTTGGCTGTGCTGTGTTCTCACATCACAGCTGTAAAGCAAAATGTGTCTGCCATCTATGGTAAGCGCCCATGGTTGACGCTCTACTTAAATTTCTTGTGAAAGGACTTAAGAGTCTTCGGAATCTTTCTCAGAGGGAGTGAAAAGGGCAGCCACAGAATTTGCAATAATACATCCTGCCTATAATTTGAGGTAAGCACATTTTCCCAAAATTAAAAGTGCTGAAGAAATACAGAGAGGGGAGAGATTAGGGTTTATTTGTTACTACCCGCTGACACAGTTATTTTATTGCACTTATTCAAGATAATGTGTAGCACTGCTGTGAGGCATGTCAGAAGCATACATTACCACTGAGGTATCCAAATTATGCACAAAATAAATATTCATTTTTATTTCTTAATGGACCATGTAAATATACCAATTTTCCTAACTATAGAACAGTGGTGACTTACACCCAGTGCTCTGCCAGTGCCTGGCACAGCCCAAAGAAAGCTCACCTCTCAGCTTTCAATACTGTCTAATGAACCAGGTGATTTTACATACAGCTTGTTGTTTCCAAGGCATTGCAGACTCATACAGACATCAACGAGCAAATTCTAATCACGCTCTGAACCCTCCATCAGGTGGTCACTCTCCTTCATTTGGTACCAACACTAAGGCCGTTTGCACAAGCCACTCGTTCATAGCAGCCACGCCTGCCATTAGCCAGAGACTCAAGGACAGACCTTAGGCGATTTAATCCCCTGCAGGAATTTCCCTTTGGCTTATATAGAATCATAAAATCATAGGTTGGAAGAGACCCTTGGGATCATCAAGTCCAACCATCAGCCCTACTCTACAAGTTCTCCCCTACACCATATCCCTCAACACCACATCCAATCTACATGTAAACACAGTCAGGGATGGTGACTCCACCACCTCCCTGGGCAGCTGATTCCACTGACTGACCACTCTTTCTGTGAAGAATTTTTTCCTAATGTCCAGCCTAAACTTACCCTGCTGCAGCTTGCAGTCATTCCCTCTTGTTTTGTCCATGTTGTCTAATTGCCCATGAGAAGAGTCCAGCACCAACCTCCCTACAATGCCCTTTCAAGCAGTTGTAGAGAGTGATGAGGTCTCCCCTCAGCCTCCTCTTCCTCAAACTAAACAATCCCAACTCCCTCAATCGATCCTCATAAGCCTTATTCTCCAGGCCTTTCACCAGTTTTCTTGCCCTCCTCTGCACTCGCTCCAGCACCTCGATATCTCTCTTGTGCTGAGGTGCCCAGATCTGGACACAATACTCAAGGTGTGGCCTCCCCAGTGCTGAGTACAGGGGGACAATCACCTCCCTACTTCTACTGGTCACACTATTCTTTATGCAAGCCAGGATGCCCTTGGCCTTCTCGGCCACCTGGGCACACTGCTGGCTCATGTTCAGCCGCCCGTCGACCAGGTCCTTTTCTACCAGGCAGCTCCAGCCACACTGCCCCAAGCTTGTAGCGATGCATGGGGCTGTTGTGGCCCAAGTGCAGGACCTGGTAACAACATATATAATATATATATAACAACATTGCATTTCCTCTTCCAAATCCTAAGGAATAGTCTTATTTTCTCCCTTAGTCTACATCTGTCAAAAGGCTGATATTTCAGTTTCACACTCAGAGGAGGGGTTTTGGTCTGAACCTTTTCAGAACTAATTGCATTCACCATATCCATCAGAAGAGATTTCTTGCAGAAATAAACTAGGCCAATAAACTGATACATTGCCTTAATTCTGTTTGAACAGAACAGGCGAGAAAGGGGAGAGAGCCAGGGCTATTTTCCATCTTGCGTAAGAGAAACTCAGGAGACAAAGGATCCAAACCAGTGTAAATCAAACTTTGCTCAGCTTGGACACAGGGGCATGACCAGTACCGGAAAAGAACACTAATCCCATGCTAGCCCAATGCCACCTTTCCTCTTTAACCCCTGCAAGGCAGTGCTATTGAGAGGTGAAATTACAAAAGGAACAATGAAAATACAGAATTACCCAGAGACAAAACACACTGTCGAAGATGCTATTCCTCTTCCCACATCTAGTGCACCCTGAGGCCAGCAAGCTCAGGACACATTATGCTTAAAAAGACATGGGAGACAGAAGGCTGTGGGAAGGCAAGTCATAAGGCTGGTCCTTTTCCGTGCCAAGGAAAATGTCACCACATCTACCGTTTGCCGCAAAGAGCTGAGGAGGAGGGTCAAGTGTCAGCATGGGGGGTAGAAAGAAGCAGCCAAGAAAGAAGAGGTGGGCAGATGCCTGTGGGGTCTGCCCTGAAGGGAAAAAAAAAAAAAGAAAGAAGACAAAAGCATCTTACAAACCTGTTCACTACAAGTCCCACATTCATAACTGTTTCCAAATGGAAAGCTGTGTGAAAAGCCAAAGCAAACATTCTCAATTCTTTTTGAACCCATCAGACAATATAGGAAAAATATGTGCATTTTATGGTTTGAGGGCACAACCTTTTAATTATGTTTTTGCATTGTCATGTCCAAGACCTTTTTTTCTCCTCAAAAATTAATATTTCCTCAAGCAACGCAGCTATTTATCTTGGATGGACATGAATTGAAACACAATCTGCCTCTGCAGAGAGAGGCGCAGAAGAGTTATAACATGACACCTAGGGGAATTCAGAACACACTGCAATGCAATCCTCATCATTTTTCTAGCTCCTTTCCAACCGAGCTTCCTACAGCTCTCTTAAGAGTTCCCAGCTATTGTTTTGCATGTGCCATACAAGTATGCTCACAGAGGCAGCTGGAAAAGGGAAAAAAAAAAAAAAAAAAACAGAACAAGTGCAGGTAACAGAGAAGGCAGAAAGAAATAGAAGTAAATAAAATGTAGGCTTTTTCTCTCTGCTAGAGCCGAATGAAATGCAGTTCTGTCATCCAAGACCAGCAAGTGTTCTGGCACATAATTACCTCTCACTTCCATGCACAGACTCATGAGCATAAAGCTAAGGAAGATATCAATCAACTGCTTTTGGCACTAAGGACTTGTATCTGCAGCAACACCGTAAAGTAATGGTTTACAAATAACTTAAATCAAGATGTATTGAGCCATTGTAAGAAAAATCAGGTCTACTTTGGAAAAGACATAGCATTTAGTTGTAACTGCAACTCTCAAAAAATTTACACACAGCATTCAGGCACCAACTTTACCCCTTCAAGTCTTACAGACTTAGTAGCTGGCCAACAAATCATACAGTAACTGCTAAAAGATGCATAACAGCAATAATAGAAGCAAAAATACCAAAGTGCCTTTTTAGTTAATGGAAAAGCAAGTGCTAAAGTAGCAAGAAAACACTGAAGGAGGACTGTTTCCATAATCAAATTATTATTTCACAATAGATAATTTTTTATGCACATCCAACGCCTTTCAAATTTGAACATTAAAAAAGCATGCTTCCTACACAATTTACCCAACCTATGACTAAAATGAACTCAATTCAGAGCAAGTGCCGATAAACAGCTATTTTATCAAACCCTGTGCAACAGCGAGGGAGGGAAAAATCCTGGCTTGGTCACTCTGGGTGAATTCTGACATCTGCAAAAATTTTAATGAGAGCCTTTTGGGCAAAGCCAGCTGGGCAGCCAAGACAGCGTTAGTCATGGGTGAAATTTCCACACATGGTAGCACTCACAGGGCTTGAACATCCTGCTATGAAAGGGTGAAAGCTTCACCCTTGTGACCTCAACACCACTTCTCTGTTGACTAAGCTGAATTTCACTCACCGTCCCCTGGTGTTGCAATGGGGGAGAGCAAAGAACATCCTCTCAAACTGTAAAACAACTACATGCAAACTGTTTTGCTTTCAGGGGTTTGCCTGGAAAGTGCTGTAGCGCAGACTGAAAACGTTCTGTTATAAAAGGACAGGGGCAGGAAACATAGGAAATGTGTTCCAAGAGAACCCCAAAATTTGAAACCTATAAGGTATACATTTACCACAGAGGTCTGGGAGGCTACCCATTGCATCACTTGCCTATCCTACTTCAAATCTTCACTTACTCCATCCAGAAGGCCATATTCAGCCCTAGCACAAAAAGGTGCATTGTACAAGGCTCTCAGCACCTCCAGAAGTCAATTCACAGGCCAAAAAGTGCAATCTACTATTTTTTTGTAATCCAGAAGAAACAAAAGATAGCACATTCTGTTCTCTTGTTTGTGAACCACCGATGCCATTATCATTTCTGTAAGCCCCAAAAATTTAAAAAATACGAAAAGAGATTGTCAGATTTCTCAAGGTGTTATTTCCAAACTTACACTTCACAAATAAAAGGTCCCAGGAACGTAAAACAAACAACAAAACACTTCTCCAGGCAAGCTAGAAATGGCCAGAGCAGTAATTTATTTCTGTGGCTCAATGTGCGTGGGACACCACCTGTGGTTCATTCAGCTGCAGCAGCAAAAGCTCGACGCTGGCCACACAAATACCCAAACACTTAATATACTTACCATTATCACAGTGAGGGAGATGGTTAGTCTTGACACACCACTGAAAAAGGAGGCAGCTCCAATGGCAGCAAAGAGACCTGGATCAATCCATGCTCCGTATTCATTAGTTTGAACACCAAAAATGGAAACAAGGACCAAACCGATTATCCTGCCATACAAAGCTCCTGTGTACCTGAATGCAGGAAGAAAAAGAGCACTCTTCTTGCCAATGATCCTGTTTTCTCAAATTCCTCCAAATATTCTGTTGATCCCAGATAATTTTGTCAACTTCCATAGCAACCCTTTTCCCAGGAAAACCTATAGCATCCTTCCTTAGCATGAACATTGATTTAGTGCCGGTCACTAGCACAAAACAGCCAGATGTACCATATTCTAAAGAAAAAGGACTATTAGCATGTCTTTTTTAATGTTCTTCAAAGCCAGATGAGAATGAACCTTACAGGAATACAGTCAAAAGTACAGGTCACAGACATTCACACTGGGATATTTCAGACAAAAAGTCCACACTTGTAGAGCTCCAGCCTTATATAATCACTGAGAATTCAACTCACTTGTACCCCAAAAATCTGGCAATTAAAATATTGCAGCCATACAACAAAAGGGCAAAACGGACTAACAGATATTAATGACCTGCCCAAAGCTAACCAGGAATGAAGCTGTGAAGAAAAGCTGGGTGTCCTCAAACCAACCGTATGCTACACTGAAGAGCAAAACCAAAATTTAGCGCAGTTGGGCACCTAATTACTGGTGTGAGACACAGGATTTCGTTCTATATGCAAGGAATAAAATATTGAGATCCAAGTGTCAGCCAATAAACCACATTAGTACAGACATTCGCCTTCCTTACAGAGATGATAAATTAGTAGTAGTAGTAGTAGCATTTATACAATGATCATATATATGACATACATGATCTGATTCAGGGAGAAATGTCTTGCAACATTACATAACTTTTTCCCCATTTATTCATGCAATTGATTCATTTTATTGATGGGTGCAGTTCTAGTAGTTCTAGAATGGTTATAAAGTTTAGGCTATCGGGTCAGAAACACAGGAGCTGGCTGACAGACTGCACTATCAATATCTATTCAGCCAAGCAGGCCATGTTTCAGTGAACAATGCATTTTAGAAATTGATTTAGACAACAGTTTGGGGAAAGTAAGAGGTGAATACTCAGGGGTAGGGCACAGGCAGAAGGTCATACACACAATGATTTCTTTTTTAGAATTTTTTTGGTATTTGAATTGGATTATGCTGGTTACCCAGTCTCCAGCCAGGATTCCTTGCTTGCAGAACATTAAACCTCTCAACATTACTGTAAGAACTTTGCTCTAGTCTACCACAGCTTTCTAAAAAGTACAATAAAGACTTAACTGCAGTTTTCTCCAAAGTCTAGGGTGTTGATGTCCAAGATTAAGATTCAGGCTATTATGTACATAAGAAACAGATGAGAAATCTGGACCTGAACCCTTATTTCTGCAGTTAGAGAGACAAAGCCAGCAGCTGGGACTCTCTCTGGGTCCCCAAAGGATTCAAATGATCTATACTTGGAAAGTACATGGTTTTGGCTATGGTCCTTACACGGTTATTCTCAGATGATTTTTATTCATTCTTTTCCACAATTTTAGCATCTCTTTCCAAGGAAACCATCCTGTTCCACCTATATAACCTCCTCCAAGCAATTATAGCTTTGCTCTTGCCAAGATTTAAGCTTACAATTCAGGCTGTTGCTACTCAACACAGGTCTTTTGTGTAGGAAGCTCAAACCAAGAGGGGTGAAGCTTACAGCATAGGAATAACGAGGCCACTGGCAACAGCAGAACCTGCCGTCCAACAGCTGAGGATGAAATAAAATGCCAAAGCAGTGCAGAGGGACGTGTATCCAAATTCTTCATGAGTCCCACGTTTGAAAAGATATGTGATCCCTTGCTTCCCATTTTCAATGAGAAGCGCAGCAGCTGCAACACAGGGGAAGAGACATGGAGAAACACAAAACATTAAAAGGGTCCTTTACAAAAGTACAGTTAATAGTTCTCATTTGCCTAAACCTGATAAAAAATTAGAAAAGTACATAGATCAGTTAATCTGGTAGCCTTCTAGGATGGTATGGCTGATCAGTACAGGATGCAGTCCTCCAATATTTTCATCAATGGCCTGGATGAAGCCCTCTAAACATGAGGAAGAACTTCTTCCCTGTGAGGGTGGCAGAGCACTGGAACAGGCTGCCCAGAGAGGTGGTGAAGCCTCCATCTCTGGAGACATTCAAACCCACCTGGACAAGTTCCTGTGCAACCTGATCTAGGAGGACCTGCTCTGGCAGGGGGGTTGGACTAGATGATCTCCAGAGGTCCCTTCCAACCCCATATCATTCTGTGATTCTGTGATTAGAGTTTACATGACAGCTTCAGCATCTGGGGCACTTTGATGAAAACAAGGAACATTCCCAAGGTTTCAGTCTCATCTGTGTGATCTTAATCTTGATCTAAACTAGAATAAAAAGCAACCATTTAAGCCAAAGATAGACAAGCATACTACTTCAGGAGAGCTCTTTCCCCATTCCTTTCAGAGGTAATAACTCAGGAACTTCCCAGCATATTTGGCTGAAGTATGGAATTTAGCTCTGATATATCCCATGAAACAGAGCACTACATCACGTTGAAGAAAACCTACATTATGAGTAAATATACTTGGATATCACTCCAAGTTATATAAATTCAGTTTGTTCCCAGGTATCAATCACTTAGCTCCCCTTACCTTGATTAAAAGTTTGGTTAGAATATCTGACTCCATCTGGACCAATCCACGTGCTTGATGAACAGCTATATTCTGAAATTTCTCTCTTGAACTGATTTATGCTTAAGTATTAAAAACAAAAGTATTAAATGGATGAATATAACTTACTTCAATGCCCATACAGAATGTGTCTATTAGATATAAATTTTAAACAAAAAGCCTACTTTCTCTTACGTCTCCCAATTAAGTTGTTTTATTAACTAATAAATCCAGTTTACTAGATCAGTTTATTAATTATTCTACTAAACTAATAAATCTGCTTTATTAATGCTCATATTCCTCTGCATAAACCTCCTCCTGCTGAAACCCAAGTTTTCCAAAACCAGGACTCACATTACACTGCCTAAAAACACAAAACAGGAAAAAAAATCTGATTCAAATGCCCAGCCTGGCCTTGATCTCCTTGTCCACATGTATCACTGTAACTCTATAAAACAGGATTAGCAGACCAAACATTTATCATTCCTGACAAACACTTCAATGGGTGATGACAGCATCCCAAACCGACAGATGCAGCTAGAAATCTTCGCACAGGAGAGGGCCATAGAGAGCAGGAAGGACTTAAGAGGTTTTTCTCTTCCATGGCAGCACAGTCTATACCCCAACCAAACCTAAAAGATGTTTTTCCAACATGTTCTTAAAGCTATTCTTTGGTAAATACTGGCACCAGTTATTTCAACATCTTGCAACTTGGACTGCCGGGTATCCTGCTGACCACGACCAGCTTTTCTGGACAGCACTGCTCTTCCCAGACACTTTCACAATTTCTGTCATCTGGAGCAATTGCACTCTCCAAGCAGGTAGGACTTCTTTCTTCCAGTTTGGAAAGCATCCAGCATGTTTTGGACATCACCACAACCTAAACAGTAACAATATGAACCCTGTTTCTGGAAGAAAGAGCAGATCTGCGGTATTTGACCCACCTGATCCCCACTCAGAACTACAAGGAAAATGCAGCCAACATCTAGTGCAAGAAAATTTCTTCCAGACCCCAGATTGGCAACTAAAGGAACACAAGACAGTTCGCAAGCTTCTATTTGCTTTTTACATTAATCCAACCCACAAACAAGAACATACTCCAAATTCATAATGGTCAATAAGAAATAATTTAAAAATTAAATTATTTACTCCATCCTGTTTTAGAAATCATATGATTGCCTAACTTGCTTATAACAAAGCCTCACAGTCTGTACAAATATCCTTACTAGCAGCAAAGTAGCTGCTAGCACACACAAAAACCAGCACATCTGAGAGGCAAATTGAAGCTTGCAGGAATGCCAAAATAACAGAGAGAAACAAGAGAAGAAAGGCTATTTTACAACTAAAATACACGGCTGAGCAAGAAGGACAAAGCACAGAGAATGGAGATGTGGGACTTGTTCACACACAGGGGTTTGTACCACTGACTCTGCCCCTTTGAAATCAGCAGGTTTAGTAGAGACAGATTTCTCCCCGGTGCCAATGGGAGGCCTGTGCTGCCGCACCACCTGCTGCAGAAATAGCCCTGCTGTACCGAGACCTGCCAACAACCAACCATTGCTTCTTTACCTCCTTCCCCTGCCTCCACACCGCCTCCTAATTCCTTCTTCTCCTAGGAATATCAAAGGCCTGATGGAAGGGCTACAAAAGGCTACCGAAAGTGCTGTACCAGTATGAATTTATGAGGATAAGCTGTGCTAGAAGGAAGCGCTGCCACACCAGCATGGACACATTCAGCCCCATCTGGAGCTGGAGCTCTTGTACTTCCATGGTTTAAACAAAAAAAAACCAAACATAGACTTCACAGATCCACTACTTGGATCAGTACAAAAGACAAAATTAAGCATCTCTTTTTTGTTGTCTGGGGTTTTTTTGTTAGAAGGTTCTTACCAGATATCTTTAAGTGGCAAGGGGGCCTATTACTAACCTGTTGGATCTCCAAAGGTGAATAATACCTACCAGCCTCCAGAGCATTGGCTAGGAGTCTCAGGTTGCAATGAGCTAAGGCAAATCTAAATTATTCTATCTAAAGTCTCACAACTGCAATCATAATTCCCATTTTAAATTTCTAAGAACAGAAGAGTGAACAAGCTGCTTTTCCACGTTTAGTCTTGCATTTTATTACAAGCTTGCTAGAGATATCATCATTACCTTCAGCATATGCATGGCCTTGCAAAGTCCAGGACAATTTGGTGCTTAATTCTCTTCAGATCTATCCATTTTCAACAGGATGTATTCTTTATAACTTGTAGCCAGACCAAAAGAAAAATTGGCACTAAGACCGTTTAGCCTCTAGGTTGGATCACCCTGACTATTTTTGATTCAGAGACAGACAAAAAAAAAAAAGTCATAAAATTATCATGGCTTCAGATGTGTTTCCTTTAGAGCAAAAATAGTTTTGTTTTGAAAAATAACATTTTGCAAGCATTTGGTCCTTAAAATAAAAAAATATGTCAGGCTGAGGAAAAAGGCTTTTCCTGTAGCAATCCACATAGCCATAGTCACCAAGTCCTTGTACTAAGAGACCATAAACAATATGTAAATACACATTATAGTAAACAATCCTGAACCAAATATTGCAATTCAAATGACAGTCTAGAATTAGTGGCAAGAATGGGAAAAGATGTCTGCTTTCTATATACTTAAACAAGCTGAGTCCAGCCACCAATGGCAAGTTATTTAGAACCTACAGGATATATTATGCAATATATATGATGCTGCACTTGGAAGGAGGAATTCATAAATTTGTAAAACTACAAGTTGATAGTGACCACTTGCAATGACTATGAAATCAAATTGAGTTTAAATGACAAATCTGAGCCCATCTTTTTCTACCTCCTCTGGAATCCCCGTAGGTATTTCTCAATAAAGATACTTGGACTGCAAAACCTACATCATATTTAAGGACATCTTCAACTCTATCACCCATAAAACCTCTAGTCCCTCAGCCGCATATCACCTGCTCAGTTATTAATAAAATATTTGCCATTTTAAATCCCCAGATTACAGTTAGTGCTGTGGCAGCATGCACCTCTGGTGTGTTACCTATTGGTGTTGTATAGAGGACTGATCAAACCATGTCCCTCAGCCAACAGGAGCCGACTGAACCCAAGAGTAACAAAGGTTTTTCATCAGTTTCCAGTTCCATCTTTCCAGTGAAAGCACAGCCTATCTCCTATAAGTTTACATACCCATCTATAAGGCCTACACACCTTTTAAAGCAAAATTAGGATTCTAAATTGAAAAACTGTTTGCATGATACAAGCCATGTCTCATGGTCTTTGAATTTTTAAACTCCCTTTCATTTCTTTCTCTCTTTTTTTTTTTTCTTTAATTTGACATGATGGCAAATGAATCCTACTGGAAAAGCTTAATTTTGAGTAAACTTCAGGGATTAAAAGATTAAGTGTGATTCTTGTCTCTACATGAATTAGTTTTAAACATTCAGCTCCGATGCACTTTTGGATTTTTCCATCCCAAATCTTTGTAACAACTAACTGGGAGAAAAGGTTAATAATCGTATTTGCATAGATAGGCTCCAGGTGACTCTCCCCACTTACATTTCTGAGCTATTTCCCAGCTGGTGGTTTCTCACGCTCATGACTGGGGTGCAAGCAAAGAAATACGGTAAGTATATTGTAACAGTCGTCGTACATACCTGCAGGCATTAAAAGAAGTAAATGGACTACCATGAGATGTAGAAACAGACAACAACAGAAAAAAAAGAGTCTAAAGTCACTAATCACCAGCAGTTTGCCATAAGGAAAGAGTCCTTTTGTCTCGTCCACGTATCCCAAAAGATCAGCATTTGCTCACAAGTGACAAGTAAAGCCCAGATTCACCCTATTTAAATCCAGGGGCTCAACTGTTGCAACTAGGTAATTGGCTTCCAACTCTGTAGCCACCAGAGACCTCTGCAGCCACCAGAAAGACTTGCAGCATGTGGGATTCTTGATACATGGCCAGCCTGCCCACCACACACCGTGGCAGTCAGTGGACACGTGGCCAGCCCCAGCTGCTTGAGACTACTGGCTTGAGACTGCAACTCATGAACCGCAAGGACTCGGAATCTGTGTGTCTTTCGTTAAGGACCTAACTTTTTGGTGGGTATTTAAAATGATGCTGAGTGTCAAAAACAATACACTGTTTCAATTTAAATTGCTTAGTAGAGATCAATTTACATTTCTAAGTAAATGAAGTTACACCCCACCAAAAAAAAAATTAGAAAAGATTTCAGCAGAAATCTGTAGAGAAATTACTGGAACATACAGCCATTATAACAATATGTTTTCCAAGAACTAGGATTCATGTATCTGAGGATTGTTATAAAACAGCTCAGGTAGCACATTTATAGAAACCCTCAAGCTGAGATTCAGCTGTGTCCAGTTGTGACAATTTGTCAGACAATCTTATCTCAAGCCTTTGTTTTCCTGTATCTCAAAGACTACAAGCTTATGGGCAGAGTGCATCTACAAGAGATAGAGGAAACTGGGAGTAGTTCAGTCTTCACAAAGCTCAGGTCAGGTTTTGTTTCTGAAAACTTAACTCTGGGACAGTTCAAAGCCAGGTCAAGTTTTTCCAAAGGGAGCTAGAAGGACACCTAGCCTGCAGCCAGTGGCTACATATTTAAAGCAGTAGCCGATCTTCACAGCTAGATATTAAAAAAAAATACAAATAATGTAAGCATGTACCCTTAAATTGTTCACCCTGGTCATGGAAACACTGAGCTTTTGGAACAGAAGCATTAGTCAGTATGATAAAAAAAAAAAAAACATTAGAAAAGAAAGATAGCTCTGCCAGATTCTTGGCAAAACGCTATCTACGTTGTGATTTCCTCACAGGGAGAAAGGTGATGAATTGAGGAGAAGCAAATGCAGGCCAAGGGGCAGGAGGGCACTTAGGAAGACGGCTTCACCTAATCTATGGACTAAAGATTAGATACTCAATTCCAGTCAAAGGAATGGTACTCCGGGTTATGTTGTGGGTGTGGATGATACCGTGGTGGGTTCTTTCCAAGTTTAAATGCAGACTGGTTTATACAAGATTATTTTTGGTTAAAGTCACTGTGACATAGTTTTATTCAGTTGCCTGATTATGTGAATTTATATACATATATATATATATATATAAAAGAACAGTATGGTTCTCTCTCAGATCAAATAGTTTCTTTCCTGCCATTTTTTTTTGCCAAGTTATAATAAAATAAGGACTGTGACCTGAACAGGATCTCCTAGAGCTAATAAAAAGGAAAAACAGTCTGAGTAAGAGTTCATGCTACAAAGTTAATGTAAGAAACCAGTCCTTTTTTTTTTTTTAAAAAGACAAAATATATATAAACAGGAAAGCTCTTGTAAGCCCTACAGCCCTTCAAAACACATGCTGTTCTCCCAGTTTCAGGTATAATCTGGCAAGGTGCTAACTGCTCCATGAACTTTTGGAGTCAGTAAGGCACCACTCCTAAACAGCATGAAATAACTCTTAGGAGGCATTTTCTTTACATCTGACACTAAATCTTTGCTAGCTGATCTTCAGTTAAACCCTATAGTGGCTTCTAATGTATTTAGTCTTGCTGGCTTATGTTGTGGCTTGTTTAGAAGAGGGTTTTTTTTCTGAAAAGTAATATGGAACTCTAGGGGCTTTATGTGTTTAAGTAGCTTGTGCAAGGTTTTTGTAATGTACTATGAGAAAGCCAAATCTTTCCCAATAGTACGGGAAGTGGCTGTCAAACACAAAGCTCCAGCTCCAAATTGTTTAATAATAATAATTGTTACAAACCTGACCTCTCACAAACAGAGGTCCTTCAGAAACCAGGGAGTTTACCCAGGACTAATGGGAGTCACACATAGGACTCTATGCCTTGTTCTACTGGCTTGAACACCGGGGCTTTGTTCCGATTGCAGTCTCATTGTGGCGCTCAGCAGCACAAAGTGCCAAATCTGTTGCAAGCCCTGGGAGCGAACGTGTAGGACAGCAAAAGAAGGTTTGGCAGTGGCAAGACTCCCCCTTGAGCTGAGAAAACCCGTGTGCCCCTCCTCCTTACCCCACTCCTTCAAGAGCTACGAGCTTCAAGTGAGCTTCCTCAAGGTGTCTGCCCTCAGCCAGACGCTGAACAAACACGGCTGCAAAGTGAAAAGCCGACATCCTGCCGCTAAGAGGAGCTAAAATCCAGCTGTCATCGATGGCAAGGTCCCACTCTGGCACAGCCCGCTCACTGGCATCCCTCCTCCACCTCCGACCGGAGCTGGGATCTCACCTCTGATGTACCACCAGAGAACCCAACAAGCAGAATGGTGCTCCAGGGAGGACTAGGCAGAGGAGAAGGTGCTGGAGTGTCATAGCACACACAGCTTTCGAGGACTAAATAAAATGCCCTCTTTCTGACTCTATGGAGAGGAAAAATAGCGCAACCAATGGGAAACGTGCATATCTCTGTACCAATCTGTGGAGAGCTTGCAGAGAATTGACCGTGTGCCTTAACCTACAGTTATTCATGGGTTTAGCTCAAAAAGTTACCTTTTTTTTTGCATTTAAAATACTAATTGCTTTCTTTCCAGTATTATCCAGGTTTCTGCTGAGAGCCAAGGTGATTGCTTCTGCCTGAAGATTAAGTGGTTTTGTCCTTTTTGGAGCAGAAGCTGCTGAAGGCATGTGTGGGCTGATGAGGAGGACAGCATCTATATGGCCAACCCACTGGTACACGATTGAGCAACACTCTCTCCAGGAGGGAGGGAAGAGAAAGTATATGATAGGATATATAAATATATATATATAGCACACATAAAACATACGGGCAAGTCTGCCTAAGAGAGGGCAGAAGAAAGGGGCTTTGGTGTGCTCTGATTTCTCTAAAGAAATCTCATCTCAACAATTTAAAAGGTCTGAAAACTCCTCAGAAAGACTTCCTCAAAAATGGTGGGAAAAAAGTTATGACAAGCAAGCATTCCCTAGAGAAACTTGCAGAGAAACCCAAGTTTGCACCATTAACTAAAAGCACAGTAGAAACGCTCTGAACGTTTTGTTCCTCCACACTTAAGAACATACTTAACTTACAACTCAAAGCATAAAACTGAAAATTATTAAGATGTTCAAAATACAGGAACCTTTTGTCCATACACTTCTCATTCCAATTGCACGACCCTCCTCAAAGCCAAGTGGTAATTCCAAAGCCTAGAAGTGAAATGGTCCCATCATGCCTTATCAGGACATCTGAGGCTTCAGGCTGAACTCCATCAGCAACAACTAGGGATAACTGACAGATACAGTTAGCTCCAGAAAGCTTGTAGTACCTATCCATAACTTTTAAACTCTATACACATTTACTCTTTATGCATCTATTCTTCTGACAACAGGCAGAGATCTCCATCATCATCTCGAGGCAAAAATACATATAGTTATGGTAATAGTCTCCTTAGTGTTCTTTCCAACATAACAGCTGAAAGTGCCCAGGTACAGAGGTGTGGAGAAGGATGTCCACCTAGTTCCACTATATGAGCAAACTGTGTGGGGTAATGAGAGGATCGATCACTAGCGAGGAAAAGTGGAGAAAAATGGATGAAATCTACTTGTGACAGCCCTCCATAGATTCAAATAAATGCAAAAGCATACCAACATAACTGCTACATGTCACTGAGCTGACGAAGTACCATCAGAGTAGGAGAGCAGTGGGAGAGCAACTCCACAGGAAAAATGCTTTAAGTATTAAAAAACAAAACAAAACAAAACAAACTTCTGTCTTCTCCATTCTTATATACCCACCAACATTAAATCCCTATATCTGCTTTGGAAATCCATGATTGTTGTACTCTGTTGCATGTTATTAAGTACCAGCAGATGAGGTCCACTTTTCCACCCAGCCAATTTATGACCTGCCCTCATTAGCCACTGTAAATACTATGTTATCAAAATAATTGTATTATTTACTTACAAGGATGAGCACAGTTTCCAACAACTTGATTAGTTTTCTAAGGGATAATTTTGGAATTGAATTAAAGAACTGCATACGTAATTTATTAATTTTTATATTTAGTGAAACAAAGAGAGCTCCCAGAAGACCTCCAAGCATTCCAAGAAGGATGGTCGGAATGAAGGCCAAGACATTCATGTCCAGCAAGTTCTTAACCTGAGACAAAGAAAGGAGAAAAAAAAAATTATAAGCATCCTGTCAGTGACATGAAATATTGCACCCTCTCTTACAAAACCTGATACCACAAAGTAATTACCATACAGGAAATAAATCTTCCCTGTGGTTTAGGGAGCTCAGCCAACTAATTTAAAGTTGATTTCATGAGAGATGGTGTACACCTTCTTGCACACCTCACAGGAGTGGAACCAGCCGGTAGACATTGGTGTTACCACCCACAGCAGAGACCTCTGTGATGCCCTGCAGTTACCACAAGCTCGGCACTTCAGGGTACATCCAAATAATTACATACTGGCCTTAATGATTATTTCAAAAGACTCTGCTGAACCAGAGCTTTGCTCACTCTATCTATATCTACATCATAATTTGAGAAAGTTCATTTATTAGGTGTCAACCTGCATCCATGTGCATTGAGAACATTTATAAGTAAATTTATTTAAGTGAAACTGTGAAAATTGATGCTGATCTGGAACAACTTGCAGAACAACAAATCACAAACACAGAAGATAGCCTGGCAGCTGGAAGACTAATTGAATTTTCCTGCTTCATTCCTCAACAGGCAGCAGGGATGAGAGCAATATCATGTTTTAATTTTATGTTCCAGCCAATAAAAAGGGTCAACAGATCAGTGGCAATCTATTAAAAGCTGTGAGAATATTATTTCCTTAACCCAAGCTCAGAGTTACACAGCTTTTTGTCAAGATTAGGATCTGGACAGAGTAAGACATCACAAAATGTTCAAAAAGCTACCTGGCAAGAAGCAGCATGGGCACATGTCAAAGGCTGACCATAAAAAACCTGAACTGCAATAATCTTGGGGGTAGCAGACCAGAGAAACAGTCAGCCCTCCTCAAATTGCTTGAGCAAGTGCACAGGCCCTTGTACTGTTCCAAACATCTTGCATAACATTCTACTTAATTCCAGCCCTGCATTAAAACTAAAAATGGACATACCTGGTTTTATTGTTTTCTCTCCCTTCCTCCATTTTTCCTAAGGGAAATATATACTGAGATGTTTGCTTTAAAGTAATTTATGCCCATTACACTGCATGTGTGTGGCAATAAAGGTAACGTCAAGGGAGCACTCCACACGGTCGGAATGAAAGGTGGCACAGTGTACTGTTTATTTTTGTTGTAGTATCAGCCACAGGCTTTGGCCAGTCATCAAGAAAAATCTATAACCTACAGAGCAAGTTTCACCTTTACAAATAATCCAATGGTCTCTGTAAAAACAAAGCGAAGCTTCCTGAAAATCTCACGCGCTGGAGTACAATGAATTCACATTATCCTGGGTGGAATAAAACTAAAGAAAACAAATAGTTTTCTTGAGAAACATAACCCACAGGCTTTCAAATCAGTTTTATCCACTGTAAACTATGTTGGTTAATGCCACAGAACATGAAAGGAGAAAAATTTCGAGTCCCACATTCAAGTGAGATGAAAATGTTTCTGGTTATCTGTACCACACTGAGAGCCAAAAACTATTGAACCCTGCCAGAAGCCATGATGATAATTTTAGGCAGATTTCCCTCTACTGAGACTAAGAGGAGACAGAATCTACCACTCGTTTCAGAAAACATCCTGAAAGGAGTGTTAGAAGAGCAATGTTTAATGTAAAATAGCAAATGAAGTGAACCCGCTCTCCCCTGTGCATGCAGCTGTTCGTTACACAATGCTTTGGCGTCAACAATGAATCTGCCTTCAGAAGGCCTGACCTCTTCCCTGCCCATGTACTCTCACCTTTCTGTCACAAAATTTTATCTCCTCGGTTGTGTCACTGCAACTGTTTGGGGACTGCACTATGAACTGCACCACAAAGAAGTTATTTGAGTTGAAAATCAATGTCTTCTCTGTTTGCCCCAGCTAAATTCGTGGTAAAGCAAACACACCCCAAATACTTTTGCATAGCATATGCAAAATCATTGCATCAGGCAATATGCACACCAAAAACGTTGCTCATTTTCCCAGCCAAGGTATGTGGAAAACACTATAATCTCTGTTTTCTGCATTGCTAGAGAGATACAAGCCAGAAAGAAGAAATTCAGAGATCAATGAAGGAGATCAGGGAATTGCCTTAGGAAAAATTTACTTAGTAGCAAAAAAAGTGGACTGGGATTTAGATGATCAGGGTCTCATTTCTAGCTTCCTAATTGATCTTCAAGTCCAATACAATGAAAAATATTTAGCCAAGAAGAAGTGAAGAACTATGTACTTGCACATCATTATCGAATCATCTTCCAATACCAATGAATGAAAGACATGATAATAAAAGGAAATATTTGTAGGTGGACACAAGGTAAAATCCAACATTCAAAGTTGTGTTGTGCTGGAAGGAGGAAAGTAAACGTAGCTGAGACTGAAGGTCACCTCTGTTGTGCAACCAGGAACCAACAGTGATTATGTTTTCAAATTTAAGCTGTAAGCACCAAGGAACAGGGGCACAGTACAGCAATGCCTGCAGCAACAACAGAGACCTCAAGTCAACTACAGAAAGGGAGGACACCTTATTCAAGAGCTTCTCTGCTTTTTCCTTTTCTTCCAAGTACCCCTCTTCTATCCAGCACCAAACCAGAAAGTTATTTAAATAACAAATATAGTAAGCAGACAATAGGTGCTTTGGCTATTCATTCCTTTTAATTTAAAGCAAACCAACTCTGTGTGGTATCTAAGTGATTAGCAGATGTGAAGTGGGAAGGCTTCCATATCCACTGATCTGGTAATTGTACCTGTACCAGCCTTTCCTCTTCTCAGTCCCCCTCCCTCACTTCTCCCCCAGCAAAAAAACTGACCTGGCACCTATTTCCTCCCACACCCACGTGGTACATACCCAAAATATTATTCTTTTCTCTGCTTCAAAAAATCCAAAATGACCTCTGTAAAAAAACCCATAGAGAGAAGAGGACAGTAAATCTGTGGTGAAGGTAGCCATCAAGCAGCAGAAGAAGGTTTGCCAGGCCAGCCTGATGTCCCAGAATGAAGACACTTCTTCTAACGTGAACAAGAGCCCACCGATGGGGGCACGAAATACCGAAGCTATCCCTGCTCCTGCACCAGCCGTAATGAAACTGCGCCTGCAACAGGGAGAAGAGTCAAAATTTGGGTAACGGTGGAAAAATAGAAACAAAAAACCTTCCTAAACATTGTTTCCTGTCACAGCTGGGTTTATGGGGCTTGATTTAAAGATCTGCTGCTTTATTTGGGGTTTATTGTAGTGTCTTGCATCTCTAGGATTTAAGTTCTGATCTGTTTTGACCTCTGGCCTTGAGAAAACAGCACAAGAAGTACAGCCACAGGGGTGAAATACTACAGGTAAAAAAAGATAGGAAAGCTTGGGATTCACTAGAGAATGACAGCAGAGAGCCTGAAGGTTCAACATGCTGCCTGAGAAATTCCCAGGGAACATAGATACCTCCTTCCCTGTAAAGGCATGGAGCTCACGGATACATGGAACAGCCCAAAGAGCAGCAAAATGCTGTTGCTGTTAGCTGCACTGAGAGCTCAAATGGCAGAGATCTGCACTGTGAGCCAGTTCCAGCAAAGGAAAAAAATAATGATTATAGTGCTATAAAGAAAGGCATCAATGGACAGTCTTCCTTTATACAGTTATTATTATTTATTTTCACACACACAACAATTTTCTTTGCAAAGCACCCATTGCACTATATGGCAACAACATCCTGTATCAGGCACAGATACATTTTTAAGGAAGGATATAGAACGAGGAAATAAAACCATGCTTGAATTCTGCCTTGGAAAATCAGATTCTAGTCCAGCCTTTCTGGAGGATACTGAGGTGACACTGATAGGTATGATGCACTAATCACTAGTGCTCACCCTCACCAGCTTATAAAACTTGCATCCTCTGGATGTGCTACCAGAGACCTCAGGGATAATTTACAGAAATGCTGAGCGTTCAGTGCTAGCTGAAGTCAGCAAGTATACAAAACACTCCAGTATTTTTAATATTAAGAAGTACCAAGTTCTCAGCAAAAAACCCTTATAGATGAGAGTCACTTCCAAACATCAGGGGGCCCTTTTGACTTCTCTGTGGTGTCCACAAATTTTATCAGGACAAAGATGGGTGGCAATGAGGATAATGGTCATAAGGGAGAAGATTAGGGAGTTCATGTGTCAAAGCCCACCAGTAAGGCTGCACAGGCAACTTCATGTTGGATATTTCCCAACTCACAAATGCTGAGATAGACACCCTTGTTCATAGAATTTTACTTACTTGTTATATCTTCCCAGTGACATTGTGTCCACCAGCAGAGAACGCAAAAGATACTGCATGCTGCAGTCAAAGCTGGACGAGCTTGGCTTGGACATCTCCAACTTCTTGCTCCAGTCAGTTGTATACACTACATGTCCCACCAGTACTATCAGCAGTTAAACTGGACACCTCCTACACATCTGTTACAGCAGCACAATGGAGGGACACTTTAAGATCCTTCAATACCCTAATGCCTGCTGAGTTACTGCTCTGCTTATGACTGTACCTGGACAGGAAACATCTCTTGGGCCTACTTAGCTCCAAAAGATACTGGGGGAGTGGGAATTTTTCATCCCTGTTTGTGTAAAGATGCAAGGTCTCACTTAGACTGAAATTTGTTTCTGCTGCTTACTCTTTGTGAAGGGGACTTCTACACAACCTCTTCCTCTCCCAGGACAGGTCCTGACTGCAAGGCTAACACTTCTTTCTAATTATACTACAACTGGATCCTGCAGAGAAGAACAAAAGTTCTTGCTGCTTCTCTTGCCACAATTGCTGGTTTCTTCCATGACTAACATTTGGTTCAACCAGCATGTCTCAGATTTATTTAAATGACTGATCTGAAAACGCTGAAGCCAAAGGAGATCTGTAGCTTTCCTCTGGTGCTTCTGATTTTCTTTTAAGCTACAGATAGTTCACAGTGGCTGTTCATATGAATTCTTTGTATTTCTTTGGGAAATTAACACATGGGAGTCTTTCTTTTTTCCCTTGCTTTAGAAAAGAAAACAGTATTGTATAGAGTTTTGTATATCAACATGATAATAAATACCATCCAGAAGACAGAAACTGGTTTCTAATGTCTTTTTCTGGAAACTAATCTCATTAATTTCCGTAGGAGTGTTCACAAGAGAGAGTTTACCAGAGTTCTCTCACAGACATGCACAAACAAAGAGCCAAATTAAAAACGTGTCACAAACAATTTCCTTTTTCCAAACTAGAAAAATAAAGCAAGGGCCCCTGCACACATTGTGCAGTCCCCATCACCTCTTTTTTCCTGGGCCAGCGTCATTAATTTGAGGATAAAGCCCATGTGTAAAAATTCTGCTTTTTCCTCCTTATACAACCCATAAGGCAATGGGAAAAGGTCTTGAGTATTAACGTGCTACTTCAGAAGCATTCAATAAAACGACATATGAGCTTCCTTTCAATTAAAGAACTTTAAAAGTTGATTAATTAAACAACTTCCTTTTAATGAGAGTGGGTGGCTTTTTCCCCATTCCAAAGTGACAAGCAGCAGAAAGGCTAAATGATTGCTGGAGCAGCATCTGTAATTCCCTTCCAGATGCAATGGGCTCACCGGGGACTTGCCAGACACCCCCAGGGCTCTGAGGGCAGGTGGCAGGGTGCCCCCCCAAGAGCCCCACACCTCTGCCCATCACTTACTTATCAGCCGAATTCCGAAACCTGGTGAAGAGCGGAAGGTGGATTCCGAGGGTGTCCGACTGCAGCTGGCTCAGGCCACAACCCAGGAGAGCACTAAAAGCAGTGTTGTATAATTGGAAGCAGTCTTTTGGTAAATTATTCATAAATCAGCCAGGGTTTAGAGGCAGGGGAGGACAGAGCCTTAGCCGGCACACAGCAGCAAAGCTAGATTGGTTTCAACAGATTTAAACATGGAAAATGTTGAACACGCCTTTTAAATATGCAAAGTCCCATTGACATAAAGCAGGAGGCTACTAAAGTCTTTCAGAGTCTGGACTGAGAGACTTAAATGTCTCCTTTGCAAGGAGTGTTGTGACGATAGACCGTGAAATGCCTTTTGAAGAACCGCACATTAATGTCTGCCCAAGTGTGGTGACACGTCAGACTATAGCCCATCATTTCAATCATCTGTTCCCAGGTTAATGACCAGGGCAGCCAGAACAGCCATACTTCTCACAGAAGATGTGTAATGATTTAAATTATTACAGTGTGTTCCCAGGCAGCACTTCAAACTACATTAAAGTGGAGGGGGGGGGGAAATCCAAACCCTTAGTGAAATGAAAAATCTACTCACTGTATAATCTTGGAAGACTTTTCTACAAGACTTAAATTAGGAGCCTTAACGAATCTCTCAGAGGCTTTTAGCAACTTACGTGTGTTTATGTTCAATAAAAATGGTGGAGGGTTCCAGCTAAATTAAATTAAACTAGCTCTTAATTCTTATGTTTTGAAAAGGCATCATGTTAATACCATGCTGACTTTCCTCATGGAAATATGATTCAATTCTTTGGCTCACACATTACTGTTACAAACCCAGCATAAAGGAAAAATAGAAAAAAGGAAAAGAAAAAAAATCACAGCTGCAGCCTTTGAGCTCCCAGAGACAAATGTCTGAAAGTGAAAAAAAAAACAAAAGAAACCTAAAGGGAGAGTTAAACCTTGGTAATCATTGTCTGGAAGGTTTCTGGCTGCTTCTGACTAACAATGCACTCCTATTTTTGAACATCTGAGTCACCCCTGAGGGCGCTGCACCTCTGTGCAAATAAATAAATAAATACACACCCACGGAGTAACAGAAAGTGTGAAAGGGTTGTGGGGAAGAGGAGGATAGGCTTGGTCAGGGCAGTGAAGAGGAAGGGAACAAACCTCAGAAATAATCAACTACAGAAAGATCAGAAATAAAACAGCAAACCAGCCAACCAATTATCTTATGATATTAGCTGAGACCAATTTTACTACATCTGCTCAAGTAATGGTAGCAAAGTGCAGCAAGATGCTCCTCTAAATGGTGAATAAAGGAAATTATGTCACTTACCAAAACAGAAAAGCCCCAATTCTGGCCTGCAGTTACTAAGTTTGGCTGTATTGCAGCATAGCAAATTTTAAGAACAGCTCTGACTTACACAGCAGGACAGGACAACCCTCCTCTCACCTACTCACAAGGTCCTGGACCACCACAGGGTGATGGGGATTCTTTTTCTTTGTATAGACCAAGGGGCAATAAAAGCATTACCCTTCAAAAAGACTATAAAACCTACTTTTCCCTACCTGGAAAGGTAGACTACTGCATGAACAACAGCAGCTCCAGCCTGCCTTGCCATCACCCACAGAGCGTACAAAGCAGCACCTGGTTTCTGCGGTCGCCCTTAGCTGCCAGCAGTGGCCACCACGTTTGCAAGATGTAAACAGGGACCCCCAGGGCCTGGCTGTCCATCTCTGGGCACCTCACACCGCCACTTAGAGCGCTTCTGCAGGCGGCTGTAAAGCTGTCACCCTTTTCCTGCACAGCCCCTTGAGACTGGCTTTATTTTTTACACAGACTTTGCAGAGGTAAAAGCGGTTACACAAGATGCAAAGTGGCCACCAGGGCATAGCTGTGAGGCATCAGAAACAGAACTGGCTGCAGCTGTCCAGATAACTGCTTGCTGAGCCTCATGGGGAATGGTACTAAGGAACCAAACCTGTATTTAAAACATGCAGTGAAAAAGTTGTTCTCCTTCACTGCGTGGCATGAATAGTTGTGCTCATGCAAAGCAGGGGACAGCACGGGGCGGGGGAAAGCTCTTAAGCTCCAAATGCAGGGCATTGTTTAAAACAGCGCTGCCACCCAGACAGACATTGCAAACCCATCCCCTCAGCCTGTCAGCTGTAGCTTTTGGTCTGCCGTTTCTTACCCCAAATGGATCATGGGACCTTCTGGCCCGCAGAAAAGCCCAGAGGCTACAGCCAGCACACAGGAGACAAACGTCCCTAAAAAGGTCTTGATGTTAAAAAGATGTTGAATAGAAGTGCCATTCAAGTACCCAATGATTTCTGGCAAGCCAGATGGTGAACCTGCTGGGCAAATGAACTGCAAAGGGGAAAAAGGGAAAAGAAAAAAACAAAAAACAGAGTCAAAAATCATGAGATGTTGATGCGTTAGGTGTGTCTGTGTTTCTAAGTTAACCTTCTTCTTGCTCTGTTCTTGAACAAACTTGCCGAAAATTAACGGGCAATACAGAGAAACATGTAACTCCCAACTATGCACAAAAATTCAAGCTCCCAACAGTATTGAGGGCAATGAGAGAAGAAGACAACTGACGAGATGAGGGGCCCTGCCACATCCCCCTCTCTCCCGATGCCTGAAGCCCACCAACCTCTTGTGTTTGCGCAGGCTGTCTGCAGGGCAGGGTGTGCATGTGAAACTGCATGATTTGCCCAGCCAGTTCAGACTTCAGATAGCTTCAAACTGATTGGTTAGTACCCACATAACAGCAAACTCCCTTTTCCTGCTGTTGCTGGATTTTGGAGTAAGTTCAGAAAAACGTTCACTTTTTCTCTCACCTAGGCTGTTAACGGCCTGACTATAATTAAATGGAACACAGCAGGACAGTAAATGACAGAAAGGCTCGATGTTTTAGCCTTGCTGCCTCATAAAAGTACTGATCTGGGCTACAAGCGAGACCCACATAGCACAGCTAAAAATCAACCTAAAGCCAACAGTAACTTTTCTATGGACTGATGGTCTTTGGCTTAGGCCCCTTCCAAACACCGAGTTTTCACAAGTTACACCAGCTGCCACTTGTATTTATTTTATAAACACCACATGCTAAGTGTAAATTGCATCGCCACCACCACTGATTTCACCCCAGACACTTTTATACAAGTTACGGGTGGCGGAATCCAGCTTTAGGCTGAAGGCCAAGAAAGACCTCTCCAATTGGGTTATATAACAGACAGCATTTTTTAAATAAAATACTGAATTCACCAGTATTCAGAAGAGCAAGAGACGTGGTTTATCACAGCATTATAGACTTGTTGCGCAGGAGACGTAACACTTACCAGCACTGAGCCTGAAGAGAGAACCACCATGGCCAGCCCCAACCCAAGTGCACACAGCCAGGTCATGTGGATGTTGCCATCCTGTCCGGTTGACAAATATAAATTACTACATTGGCACCCATAGCCCAAGGCCTGCTTTACAATGACCTTTTGTCCCACAGATTTCCTTAGGCAGAAGGTGTACCATTGGGAAAAAACAAAACAGGCAGTGCAGGCTCAGCCCTCAGAAAGACAGGAGTGAGCAAGAAAGAGTAAGGTGAATGGTGACTTTCAGAATCAAGCCTTTACTTTTTCCCAGGACTTCTTGCCTATCTCTAAAAACGTTATGAAGGATATGTTGTAACTCATCAAGGCCCTTTTCAGGTCAGAAGCAGAGTTAAAGGACCCTAAGGACATGCACAAGAAAACACTAAATAGTGTCTTCATGAGACATTTTGCCTGAATGGAGGCTTCAAAGTCTTACATCAGTAATTACCTTCATGAATTTGCAGCTACTATTAGTGGACAGAATATATGTGAGCAAGCTCTTTCCTGCTTTATTTTAACCAAAAGGGCATCTCCCATACTAGACCTTCTCACACTTAAAAAAACCCCACACTTCAGTCTCCCTGGGTTTGGGGTTTGTTTGCTTGTTCTTGGGCTGACCGCAGCCGTGCTGTCTCCAGAACTCCTCAGCTCCCCCACGCTTTGCCTTGCTGAGCTGTGATTCAGGGTGTGAGCAGGTCAAACACCCCCCTCACGTTTCTGAGGTGACGGCGTTACAGCCAGCCACCACGGTCTTCCCAGCAGCGTGTCCCGTGGAGGCTTTTGTGAGTGCATCGTGCAGCGCAGCCAAACAGCAAAGCAAAGGGCACGAAAACAAGCTTTGCTCATCTGCAGCTGAAGGAGGGATTTAGATGGGAAAGTCTTCCAGGGCAGGGATTACATGCTTGACCTGATGTCAGAGCCCACGAGAGCTTACCTCCTGTCTCTCTCTATTAGCTTAATACAGTAAGACAAATTTTATAATGCAGCAGGACCAACAGTGTGTGTAACAGTTGTTGTGATGCCCTGGAGTCAAACCGTGGTTTCTTTCTATATATTCTTTATTTATATTTTAGTGTGTGTGTGTATATATATGCATGTGCATTAATCCACTGTTTATATATTTTATAAACTTACACATAGTTTGTATATAAGAAACCCCAGATAAATAATATTCCAAGAGAATTATATATGCTTTCCTCATGCAAAACCTAAACTTGTTTGTTTCTTGGATATTCCCTCTCATATATTCAGCCTCCATCTGTTCCACAGAATGTCTTCCCTTACATTCCAGTGAAGCGACTGGGATCTGTCCTTACAGTAGTTGGATGCATTATTCCATTATCTCGATTTCACAGAACAGTGGAGGACACATCCAATTCTTCCTTGTCCTGGGAGGGCCCAGAACTGGACACAGTGCTCCAGCCCACCAGTGCTGAATAGAGGGGAAGGATCACCTCCCTCCACCTGCTGGCAATACTCCTCCCAGGGCAGCCCGGGAGGCTGTAGGCTGAATGGCAACATAATCATCTGGTCTATCAAACACTCTTTCCTTCCAGTTTTGCTTTTATCTGCAAGTTTCCTGAGGGTGCACTCTGTCCAGTCATCCAGGTAATTAGAGAAGATATCAGCGTTTGGCCCCAGTGTTGACCTCTAGGTACACCTGTGGTGGCCAACCTGCAGCTGGACTTTGTAGAACTGATCATAATGCTTGGAGCCCAGCAGTTCTGCCAGTTTTAAATCCATCTCACTGTCCACTTAGCTAACCCATACACCCTCAGTTTGCCTATGGGGATGTTATGGGAGACAGTGATGAAAGCCTTGCTTAAAGTGAAGACAAAATCATCCAGTGCTCCAGTCATCTCACTGTAGAAGGTTGTTACTGTGTAAATACACACTGACTATGCCAAATCACCTTCTTGTCTTTCATATGGTTAGAAACGGTTTCCAGGATTATTTGCTCTATCACCTTCCCAAGGTAAAGATGAGGATGACTAGCCTGTAGTTCCCTGGATCCTTCTTCTTATCCTTGAAGATAGGAGTGACACTGGCTTACTCCAGTCCTCAGGAACCTCTCCTCAGTTGCCATGACCTTTAGGGAACTAAAGCTCAAAGCCTCTTTCTCACAAGATGATCTGCAGTATTCATGCTATCTACCACAGATATCACAAACCAGGAGAAAATTTTACCCGCTGCTTCTCTCTACAGGTGAGAAAAACAAGCAGTCAGGGTCAGAGATGCCTGAACATTTACAATGGTTTTAGCCATTCAGTGATTTTTACCACCAGAAGCCCAATTGTCACCGAGATTACAATACTCATCAAGGATAAATTAATCATTCCATGATAACTGATTACAGCATTAGCAAAAGATATCTGCCCCAGTTAAGGTCCACACTCAGTAAATGTCTTAAGAGAAACCTAATCCCCTCCTTTGGACATAGCATCATAGAAACACAAGGTTGGAAAGTACCTACCAGATCATCTAGTCCAATCATCCTCCTGTCACCAGTACTACCCACTGAGCTACTAAATCATGTCTTGTAACACCTCGTCCAGATGCTTCTTGAACACCACCAGGGATGGTGACTCTCCCCCACCTCCCTGGGCAGGCCATTCCAGGGCCTGACCACTCTTTGGGAGAAAAAGTTTTTCCTGACATCTCATCTAAATCTCCCCTGGTGCAATTTGTGGCCATTAGCTCGAGTCCTACATTAGTTATCTGGGAGAAGAGACCGTCCCCCTCCTCTTCACAACCTCCCTTCAGGAAGTTGTAGAGTGCAATGAGGTCTCCCCTGAGCCTCCTCTTCTCCAGACTAAACAATCCCAGCTCCTCAGCCATATCTCATATGACTTGTGCTCCAGACCACTCACTAGTTTTGTTGCCCTTCTCTGGACACATTTTAGGGCCTTGATGTCTTTCTTGATGTCTTTCGTGTAGTGAGGGCCCAAAATTGAACACAGTACATGAGGTGCAGCCTCACCAGAGCTGACATGAACAATGCCTAAAGCAGCACGTGCCCCTCATGCACAAGGAGGAAGAGGAAGGCCACAATATTCTAGAGACTGCCTGTATCAATCTCATGCCAAGAAGACCATTAGGTATTACTGCACTATAGGCTAAGCTGTAGCAAAGGACACCAAGGCAAGCCTACAGAAAGCACTGCAGGGTATGCGACATCCACACCTGCCTAGACAGGCAGCACCTCTAGTCAGTTAAAACTTTACAATGTGGATTTTCTAATAAACACAAAAGAGGTCACTGACTTTCTCTTGCTTACCTGCAGGTAATTCTCCACCAGATCCCATTTCAATTTGATGAGAGAGTCAATTATCTGATGAATCAAAAAGCCCAGCATCCCAACTGCTGTTCCAATTAGCCCCATCAGCAGCCATCGATCCCACTCTGTTCTAGAAATAGGAAAACACGGTAATCTCTCAGCCTGTAGCACAGGGCTATTTGCCACGCTTCCCCTCACAAACACACAAGTTCCATTTTTAGAGCATTTTGATTATTGACTGTGGCTGCATGAGCGAGAGGCTGCTTTTGCCAGTATCTCTTCAAAAAAGCATTTACTCAACATGACTCCACCTTCAGGTGAATGCCATTTCAATTTGGGTAGGAACATGGTTGGACTTTTTGTTTTGGTTTTGTTCTTTGAATACATAAGTAGCAGCACAATCTGCCTTCAGGTGCTGATTGCTTGATGCCAACTCCAAATTCAATTATGTGACTCAGTAACTACGCATTCAGTCACTCAGAACTCATTTCAGAGTAATTCCTCTCAACTGCAACTAAAGCACTGAGCACCTACCACATAAACGTGCAAACATTTACCTCTAGTTTCTGTCTTTCCTAAACATATACTTCTAATAGCACCAATAATAATTTCTGATTTATTTATTCTATCATCCAGGACTAGAGCACCCCTACTGAGATTCAAACACCACATTTCCTGCAGATTACACCAAGAGACAGTGAATTTCACGGAAGGTCTCAGCAGGAGAACATTTCCCCAAACCTCTGCAAAGTCTCTACCTTTGAAGTTGTATACATTGAGAAGTTACTAACACTTTTTTTTTATTAATTTATTCAATAATTTTGCAAGAGAAAAGGCATATGTGCATTCAAAAAATGCTTTTAATCAAAGTTGCTTGTCACTTGACCCCCTTCTATATTCTATTAAATTATTTCCCTATGTGCAGAAACACTAGATAATGTTTTCTTAATTCCTTCTGCTCTCAAGCGTCTCCCTGGATTATCCAATTTACCCATCATTTAGAGGCAATTTATGAGTATTTCAGGTAAGTTTACCTGTATGTTTTCTCTTGGAGCCACTTCTCATAAACCGTACTGTGCGAAGGCAAATAATCCAAACTCTCATGGGCTATCAGCTGCTCTCTCTCCTCCTCCTTGCAGCGATGATATGTTAAACTGCTTCTGCTGATGCTGCACTGCCTCCTAAATTCCTGAGGATGAACCAAACCAGGCCCACGATCTTCTGCCATTAACATCTCCTCTTCATCACTTTCCACGTGTGCCCTGTGAGAAAAAAGCGACGACATTACAGTGGCCTCCAAGGATCTTTGGGATGCCAACAAGAGTGATGCGAGCCCGAGATCAGTCTCCTTGAGAGTGAGAGGAATGGGAAATGGAGTCGTCACGGATGGAGGATGGAGTCGTCACGGTGCAGAGATTGGCTGGTCTGGTTTGAGCCTTGAGTTGCTGTGGGTGTGCATAGACCCAGCACAGTCACAACAACGAAAACTGGTCTGAGCTGGAGCTCTCTGGTGAAGAAGTCACTCCAAGAACAGACTGACCACTGTGTCACTCATTATCACACCAGCTCCTTGCTGAGTGTTCAGAGGACAGGGATGTTTAAGCCATAGGGGTTTTGTCTGTTTTAAAGAGAAGATCACTTGCTATGCTTTGGGCTGTCCAGATATCTTGATCCACTAATCTAATCACACAATTTAATTAAATAAAACAATGTCTAGGTTGTGGTGGCATTCAGTTAAACCCCAAATTCTCAGTATTATAGAGGCACGCTAAAAAAGCTTATTCTCTAACACAATTTCCTTTGAATTTACACATCCAATTTCTTTTTAGATAGATTAAACACCAAACTCCCTACAACTTGGATGCTTTACCCAAAGGAGCTTGCAAGTTGGCAGTTCAATCAAAGCAGGAAAAGACTTTTTGCATGCAAATATTTACTGTAAAGAAAAACTGGTAACATTATGTGTGTTTGCCACCTCCAAGGTGTGTTTTTAGTTACCAAAGACAGAGCAGGGAAAGATTTCTGCTGCTCTCCACTTACCAGCATGTGGACCAATTTGGAAAGATCTCGTCCCAAATCATGAGGAAACAGAAATAGTTCCTCGTTGTCAGTTAGTGAGTACTAAATGGCAAGAGATCAAAAAAGGTCTTTACACAATCCACATGCAAATTACCTGAAATTAAGCCATTTGGACCTATGGTTTTTGCAACGCTGAAAGTTTCCTTGTGGTCCACTACACAGAATTCCCAGAGGTAAGGAAACACACTGTCGAGGCAACACTGCCAGGTCAGGATGCAGCAATGGCCTATGCCCAGGTTCTTACACCCTGACTGCGGGGGTTTTGCCAGTTCAATCAGGCATTTCATTCTAGGGATGTCAAAAGTACTATGCAAATTCCAAACCTGGCAACTCTTATCCTGAGAAGAAAGAAAAAGAGTTAAGAGAAGAAAAGTGATCTAGGTGGAAACCAGAAAATTTAGAAAGTAATTGTTGCTGGAAACCGCACCTTGTGGCCACAAGCAACAGCAAATGCATTAGAAAAGTTAACATTACTTTCCTTACAGATGTAAGAAAAGAAATTTATCTTTGCCAGCAATATATCCATGGAGAAATTATCTGGCAACAAACACACGCTGGGTGATCAATTAAGTCTCTCCACTCAAAGGTGAGTTGAAGAGGAATACCCAGGTTCCGGTTCTGATTTTAACCTGTTCTTATCTAAAAAGAGGGAAGTGTTTTATTAAACAATAGTTCACAGCTTTGTTTTGGGGTTTAAGCACCAAAATGTTTTGAGATTAGACTGCTGATTTACACTTGCACAAAAGTGGGGTTTAACTAGGCCTGTTGAAAGTTTAAAAGGGAGCAGAGGAAAGCAGAGCCCAGACGAGAAAAGCAGGAACCTGAGCAGAGCTCCTGGCTGGGACCCCACCACTGCTTCCTTCAGGAAGGCCCAGTCTGGCTACCACAAGGTCTCCATTTAGCCCATTTCTTTATTTCTGGAACATGGAAAATTGTATGATGTCATTTTCTAATTGTGTTAGTTCAAACTGGTATATGTGAATAGATCTGGGTATTATAGAGATTGCAGAATAAACAGAAATCCAAAGTCCACTGAACAATATAGAAAAGTGGAAAAAAAAAAAAAACATCAACCTTGCAATGAAAGCCACCTCTCTAGGGGAAAGGAATGAGGCCAAGTCACGCTGCTCACAAACACCACCAAGATGCCTCACTCCACAGCACCGTGATTTGTTATGCAAACAGGACAGCTGTTTTCCCTCAAACAGGAATAAATGGTATTTATAAACAAACATACACATTTATATAACAAAATAAATTATATAAATGCTATTTATATAATAAATAAACAGTATTTATATCATAAATGGTATGTATACCATACACCTGAGCATTTGCCTCTGCTGTCCTTTAAGTTGCCAGAAGACCGAAGCTGACAACTCTTCTCCCATCAGACATGGATCCAACCCAGTCTCTGCAGGAGCGTGTCAGCTGTAACACAAATCCTCACAGGCACCCACTTGTGCATTTAAAGATTAAAAATAAAATGGAATAAGAATGTGTTTTCAAACTTTGACCCCTAATCTGGTTTGTTTGTTGTTTTTTTTCCCCCCCACAGACTCCTCTAGATGAAGTTATACCCACCCGTACAGTCACCTCATGAACCTCTGAGCAGCAGTGCACAAACGGCCAGGGTCCAAAAGCTAGAAGGCAAAATGCAGAGAGATACTTGAGATTGCAGGAGGGCACAGCTGCATCCCAGAGATGCAGGAGTTGAGACAAGTCTGCAGAGGACAGACACGGTATTACAAAATATGTACCCAGGCAGGGCATTCACTCATTGTTTTACAATGAAACCTGGAGACATTTCTCCTCCTAAACAGGAAAATACTTATTTTCAGAATATTCAGGTGAAGCTAAATACAGATTGGGGTTTTAAAAGCATCCTGCAACAAATTCCTCTGCTAGAAATAACTGCTGTTTAATTTCCCTGTCAGAACTTGACCCAAAACCCATGCATTTTGGCTGTCATTGTTAAAGATGCTCTCACACGCCCCTCCCACTGCCAAACACGAGTTTTCATCTTTCTTCTGCTAAGTATTTTGGAGGGTGTATTTTGGAATTCTGTACAGTCTGCATAAAGACTGTCCTACTTTCTGTGATAAGTTTTCATCTCCAGACATCACACAAGGATCCCTCTACTTATTCAAGAGCTCCCACAACTCAAATTTTGCCATGGATAAAGGCAACCAGAGGCAATGATGAAAGAATATCTTCTCAATACTGGAAGATAAAATTTGTCCCCAGTTCAAGAGTGTGGAAACCAGTTTCCAGGTTTTCTACTCATTTCTGACTTAGACACCTGCTTCTGCAAAGCTTGCTACCTTGCTTATAAGTGTTTTTATCTCAGTGGAATCACAGCCTAACTGGGAACTGCTGATTTGGAGAATGGGCGGGAAAGGAGTCTACATTCTGTGTAGAGACAGTAGCCACACACTTCTTTGAGTAAATACTTCAAGGATTCAAGTTATAAATTGAATTTTACTCAGTTGAGGGAGAGTTGTGAAATTCCAATGTGGGGGGAAAGCATGCTTTCAACTTGCCATGGCCCCGTTTGGGAGCCACAAAGCTCCCTGTTCCATTCTCAAGCAGCTTCCATGGAGACAACAGGACTCCTTACACAAGGGCGAGGGCAAAGTAACGAAGGTGGGCAGACACCAGCATGGGGCTCTCCTCCTGGGGAAGCAGAAGCAGGCTGAGCTAGGTGCCTCCAGTTAGGACCTGGAAAGTAGCTGCCTTGAAATTAGAAAGATCAGCAAAGGATCAGACCACTGCTACTTAGTGATCTGGATCACAGGCAAGGTGAGCTGAACAAAAGAAACGTGGCTACCACTCAATTATGACTAGCTGGCTATTCCAACACAACACTTTGAGCTACCCCATCTGACTCCACTCCCAAACAACTGGGGAGAAGGAGCAACCAGATTTTGTTTTCCTACGTTTTGTAAGTGTGAGACTACGGGCATGCGTGCACACGCATGTCTTCTTTACCCTTTAGAAGACCAAGGTAGAACAATCCCAACCAATACTGTGAAAATACAAAATAAGTATTGCTAAATTACAAGCCACAGCAAGCAAAAACTATCCACCAAACAGCATTTGTGACACAGCATGAATTTAATACCAAAACATTTTGCCACTCGTCTTTAAATAGTACAGACATAAATCAGATTGCAGCTATTACACAGAGAATCATAGAACCATCTAGGTTGGAAGGGACCTTTAAGATCATCTAGTCCAACCATCAACCTAACTCTGATTGAAAAAAAAAATCACTAAAGCATGTCATCTGGGTACTATGTCAACCCATCTTTTGAATACCTCCAGGGATGGTGGCTCAACCACTTCCCTGGGCAGCCCATTCCAATAATTAATAACCTTTTTAGTGTAAAAATTTTTCCTGACATCGAATCTGAACCTCCCCTGGTGCAACTTGAAGCCATTTCCTCTCTCCTGTGACCTGGGAGAAGAGATTGACCCCTGCCTTTCTACAACCTCCTTTCAGGTAGTTGTAGGGAACGATAAGGTCTCCCCCCTCCTCAGCCTCCTCTTCTCCAGGCTGAACAACCCCAGCTCCCTCAGGCTTTCCTCATAAGGGTTACTGTCCAGACTCCTCACCAGCTTTGCTGCCCTCTGGACCTGCTCCAGCACCTCAGTGTCTTTTTTTGTGGTAAGGGGCCCAAAACTGACACAGTACTCGAGGTGATGCCTCACTGGTGCCAAGTACAGGGGAACGATCACCTCCCAAGTCCTTCTCACCACACTGTTCCTGACACAGGCCAGGATGCTGTTGCCCTCCTTGGCCACCTGGGCACACTACTGGCTGATGATCAAATGCTAAAAAAAGCCCCTACAACAGGACTCTTAGTTCTTGCCATGGCTGTACTAAACCACTCCTACCTGGACACAAATTACCAGTTGCATGTGTACCTGGGTGGCTATAGCACCTAAGATCAGCTGGGGGGGAGCAGGCATGTAAAACCCAAGCACAGACTCAGTTGGCACCTCAGTTGTACAGTACGTTTTGAATGGCGTCAGGAGTCGTATGTACTTCAATGACATGAATTCCTCCCCTCTCCACTGCTCCTCGCTGGTGCAGCATAGGCAATTCGTGCATCTGTCAAGTACAGCAGTGCACTGGGTGCACTGGCTTTGGTTTTGATACCATTTATCACACAGATAGGACAGAATCATAAAATCACAAAAACACAGCAAAGCGTTAGAGATTGAGAGTTAAAGTTGTTTCACTGAATGAATGAATGCAACAATTCCAACCAAATCTGAAGGCAAAAGTGAAGAGTATTTGAAAGAAACAGTTGCTACTTTAAGGAACACGAGCAGTTTGGAATATTAACTTTTTTTAACGGATTGAAAGCAGGGTGGTAGGACGAAGAGCTCCCGAAGCAGTACTCTGTTCATGGCATCCCACTCTGAAGATCAAAACCACGACACCACCAATTGAGGGGACACTCTTTTTAAATAATGAGGGTTTAATGTGCAACCTGAATGAAGCAACTAATTACCACAGTGAATGAATAATAACATAAAAAGCATCACTACCTAGAAACATTATGGCTGTAAGTTTTCATTTCACATTATTTCAGCACCTCGAGGTTACAGCATTTAGGGAATGGGAGTACAGCACTAACCGCATAAGAAATTCTCTATAAACACAATGACTCGTACGTTTAATGCAGACTATATGGACATGGCTGTTTGAAACATCTTCTGATAAGGCTGTAATAAATCAAATATAGTTACAGGTTAGCAGTACCGTCCGAGATGAAAAATGTAATCTGTGAATCTTCGTGCAGAAAGAAAAGAATATACACACAATAGGAAAAGGCTTCAGAAAACACAAACCAAGATGACTATAGCTGTCCCCATGAATCCTGACACCGTGATGTTGTGGGAAGGAGTTAGAGATTTCTCAGAAACAGGCAGTCCCATGGCTCAAAGTGGGACACACCACCCAGAGATGAGAAATAACACCCTCTCCTGAAACTCCCGGCCAGCCAGCAACCAACAGTGGAAGAAACTGTGGGCCATGGGTCACAGTTGCTGGCAACTCGCCTGACACCATGTCAATAGGAAAGAGCTTTTAGTGTAGACTTTTCTCACTAATATATTGACTCAATTAACTACACACATACATTTAAACTTGGAATGGCTGATCACTACCTGCTGAGGTTACCCTGGGAACTAAGGAGCCAGCCCCAGCATCACCCACTTCCCTGCTTTTGCTTTAGGCAGCTCTGCAGGGTGGCGAGTTTTGCATCTCCACCTGCTGTACCTCACCACAATGCTCACAATACCCCTGCATTTAAAATTGCCATCTCAAAAGAGTGGCAAAGAATGATAGAATTGGGTTAAGTCCTCTCAGGCTGAATTTGAGGAGTTTCAAGTGCTAGTTCACCTCCCAAAGTCATTCTGCAAGGCTCAACCCTTGCTCCCGTATTAACCCAATTTTCATGACACAGGAAAGATCTACTGGAAACACTCTCTCCATGATGAACTCAAAGCTCTGTCTGAGCTGCTCTCACTTTAATTGTAACAGCTTTTATTCCTGTGACAAATTAGGAAAAAAATAGCCCATTTTTATGCTCTATTATCAGTAACAGAGGTGTTTACCTCTACCAGGTTTCTTCTTGATCATTTTTAATCAGTAGAAACAGCAGAGGGAAACCAAACCCTAACCCACTCCTTTAATTTTAAGCATGCAGGAATAAGACTACTAATAAAAAAAATCAAGATTAAAAGAGCCAATGTGTTAGATGAGCACACCTACACATCCACAATAATCACCAGAGTGGAAACAAACACGAGGCAGCTGATAAAGACCTTCCCCGTGTATGTCCGCACATCCATCCCTTAAGTGTTTGAGTTAATAAATATTCAGGTGTTGTTTTTTTTAAACCCAAGCTGCACAGTTTATACACTATAAAACCATGTTTACATTTTAGCCATACTGCATATATCAAAACCAGAAAGTTGGGATGCTTCCATTAAGAAATGGTGAGGAGTCCCACAGTAGTATAGAAAATATGTGTTATTTCAAGAGATCCCAAGCACCCGTTATTTGTGCATCATCTCAACATCCTGCATTAAGTTATCCATTTATATAATTTGGCACTAGTATAAATGATAAAAGGTTTGGTTTTATGGCTATTTTTAAATGGTGAAGACTGAAAAACTCCCTGGGACTGTTTGAATAGGGGAAATGCTACTTGACAGTCGGTATATGACACGTAGTCTGCAGACCGGAATGAACTACACGTTCATTTACAACCACTTATCAACTGAGCTGAAGGTATGTGCCCACTTAGTGCAAAAAAAACCCCAACCAACCAATTCACATCACAAACCACATTCACACCGAGGAGATGTGGCGAGCTGAACGTTACCCAGGGAAAGGAGCACTCATTCCCATGGCAGCCGAGCTCAGCACTGAAAGGCTGGTCTTTGTATGTTCTTACAGCAGCACAAGTCCAGCCACTTGCATACTTTCAGCATTAGCAGCAACACAGCCTTCGCATCATTTTAGCCCGTGATCGTCGGGTTTAGAGCAGATTGGGTATAACACACAGTTTCAGGGAACGATGCAATCACTGGAACAAGAAAAAGAAGAAAGCCCCCTCCCGCAGCTGTTTCACGACACAGACTTAACACAGATGCCTCAGCAAGTTTTAAAGTGTTTGATTTTTAATTACTACTATTAAAGAGCACAGGCAGTCACCGTGTTCCTCCAACAGCTCCCCACACAGACACCTTTCCAGGCTTCACAGCAGAGTTCTGAGCATGTTAGTTGGGGAACAAAAGACAATTCTAAGCAGCGCATTTTGTCCCAGTGCTTCACTTCTTTCTGGAATTTTACTTGTAAAAGAGACCATCAGGAGTTTAACGTCACCTTTTCTTGTTGTTACAGTAATAGGTATTCAGGCTTGCCTAACGCCAGTTTATTCCTCCTTCCTTCTCCAGCAGCTGAGACAAGCCACACCGGGGGCAATCTGGCTGTTTTCAGGAACCAAAGGTGAGACTCAAAGCAAGCAGCAGTCAGACACCGTGGCTCTGGCGCAGGGTGACTACCTGGTGGCCTGCCCACACTGCACGGGAAGCGCAGGAAATAGTGTTGGGCCCCAAATGAGGGGCAGGAAATACATTTCGGCAAACTCACCATACAAGTAACCATGTAAAACACAAACACTTGTCCAAATCACACAGTTTATTATTAGCAGTAGTAGCAGTATACTTGATCAAGTGTCATAGGATGAAATTCTCCTTTAGGTCTCCCCTATACAATAACAACCATTTGGAAGGAACATGAATTACGTGGTTATCTCCTCGGGCTCAGGAGGGATTCCCTCCCGGCCCTGCCTGGCTGGGTGTCCAGCATCCTCCACTTGCCCGCAGGAAGGGGAGGGCAATGGGGCTGCTGGCTGGCACACACCGCCCAGCACCTCAGATGCTTTATTAGCAGCGAGTAAGGCAAGGCACGGCGTTTGCAGCGTGGCTACTTCCACGGGCTTAGCTCACTGTGTCTGCAGGCGTACGAGGCGCGAATCCTACCACCTCTGGGTTGGATTTTAAGCTTTGTTCCACAGTAAACTCAGCCCTCCTTCAACCAACCAAACCACGAGAACTTGGGCAGCGCTTCGGAGCACAAAGCTGGTTTGAATCCCAGTTGACAAGACCACCACCGTGACAGGGAGGTTTTTAATGCAGATTGAAAATACCCGTTATATTTAAGACTACTAATCTTCGCCCCTCGCACAACCGGCTACAAACGGTGCTCTGCCTCCCCAGATGCACAAATACAGCCTTGAGAAGAAAATAAGAATACACAGTTGCTAACGGCAGCCAGAAGAGTGTAACACAACTTAAACACTTGTAAGGAGAAAACTCAAACTCTGGCGTCTGCATCGGTTACCTGAAAGAAGCCACAAGAACACGAGGGAACAAACCACGAAGTAAATACCCCTCAGACACGGGTACCTGTAAAACAAGGTAACCTTCTGGAGGGGAGTAAGCAGCGGCGCTTCAAAATCTTCTTCAGAAATGAAAACCAGTTCTGAGGAGGCTCTTGACGCAGTACTCAAAGACATTTCAAAATTAATTACACCTAGACTTGTTCCAGTGTGAGCAAACTGGAAAACCAACACTTAAATATCGCTGCAGGAGTATTTTCAGTCATCCGTGCTATTACGTACCCTGGGGTCGGAGATCCTTCTGCAGAAAGAATCACAGAATCACACAGAATCACAGAATGTCAGCAATTGGAAGGGACCTTGAAAGATCATCTAGTCCAATCCCCCTGCTGGAGCAGGAACACCTGGATCAGATCACTCAGGAACGTGTCCAGGCGAGTTTTGAATGTCTCCAGAGAAGGAAACTCCACAACCTCCCTGGGCAGCCCCTGCCAGTGCTCAGTCACCCTCACTCACATCTGGATATGCAGATTTTCACAGGCAGAAGTGGTTACAGTACGAAGAGGAGTAACTGCTGATGGATGGACTTGCACCACGTACAACCAAGCACCCAACCAACCCACCCCTTCTCACACTCTGTGAATAAATCAGTCTCTTCAATTATGTTTTCAACCATACAAGAGTCAACGAATATTACTCATTCTCTCAATAGTTTATGCTGAAGTCTTCCCAAAGATTCACATCTCAGAACTGTACAGTTCCATTATTTTAATTGATTAAATATAGATTAGCAGTGTTAGTGTAAGAAAAAAAAATTTAATGGCATTAAAATCATTCAAATTAAACCAAGTAAGAAACCGTTGCAGTGCACTTCAGCCAAACGGTCACAAATGATACGTTATAGAATTACAGACAGGAGGTATCTGGCAGCTACAAATCCACCAATTCTGGAGCTCTCCAACTTCCCTAAAAAGCGTCACCTGACAAATACTAATTCAACCTTTCCATTAAAGAAACCAAAGAACACCTAGTTTATTGCTTTTAAAGGTTCATCCGTTACATCAGAAAGAGGCAAAGGCATATCAAAGACAGGTACCGGGTTGTTGATGGCTTTTGATTATATTCACTTTTTCCAAAGAATCACTAAATGAAATTTTGAATGCAAAGAGCTGACTGGCTCCCAACGTTACATGTTCTCACCAAAATGAACAAAGGCTTGCATCTTCCAGGAGAAAAAAGGATAATTTCCAAAAGGATACCATTAACTACTTTCTTATGAGGAATCGGTAACAGAACCGAAACCAGTGTTCCCAGCAGACAGAATGCACTGAACAAACAGACCAACAGTTGCAGGAGAGGCAGAGAGCATTCCAGCTACAAAGACAGCCATGTCACAGCATATGATCCATGGAATGCAGATGGAAATACGGGTGCAAAGCGTCCTGAAGGTTCTACTTTTTGGGTGTTTCAGAGAAGGCAAAAGCGGAACAGACAAGAAAAAAGGTAAGAAACGTAAAAGAGTAAAAAAAGTAAGAAAGCAAGAATTAAGGCAGTAACTGCAAAAGCAAGACAAAGGACTGAGAAGTAGGACAGACTTGAGCAATGTGGTCTGCAAACTGCTCAGAGGCCGAGTAAGCAAAGTCAAAGTTAGGCTCATTTCTCCAAAGAATCTGGAGGGGAGGAGGACGGGCAAGGGGCTCTTGTTTTTATTTTGGAGATGGTGTTGGGTTTTTTTTGAACTAATATATACATACACAGTGCAAGCTTGTCTAGAGAAGTCATACTACAGACCACAGAACTTACCCCCCTGCAACAAATGGAATACCTTGACCTCTCAAGTAAACCAAGCATACAAAAGTGTAAGAATAAAAGGTGCACGTAAAACCAGCAGCAACATTGTTTGGCTTTCCACTACTTCTGCAAGTTACTGTACATATATTACATCACTATTATAGAAATGGCACAGCCTCAGACACTTTCCACATTTTATTTACATGTTAAGACTAACTTTAATCTCAATCACATATCCATACATTTCCTTTGTTTCACTAAAACTTAAATGCATGGTTTATTAGAACAAAGACTGTAAACAAATATTTGCCATGTCCGATACATGTAACACACAGGAGCTGCTTAAGAGAAATTAATCCCCCCATTTTATAAATACAGGTATCAAAACAATCTTGAACATACTTTGTGACACTACTAGTAGTCGGCACCCACACCCTTGCAAAATTAAACAAGATGAGCAACGGTATTCACTGTACCTGCTACTTTAAAACAAATTTAACTGCAGCTCTTTTACTAAGCAAGATGGATAAAGCATGCCATTTATATTTTGCCTTCTCAAGAGATTATTTTCAGAAACATATATTATTCCACAGCAATCTGACACTTTCTGTCATGCTTTCATCTTGTAAAACCTGAATTCCAATTTTAGGCTATTTCAGGCTTAGACTTAAATGACAGTGCCTCGATAAGAGAAAAAAATAATTGTGCTGCCTTTTTCTCCCATAGTGCCTGAAAACATACTGGGCATACATATATTATATATATTCTTACAAATGTCCAGGTCATGTATACCAGCTGAAATTCTTTTAATGTGTGGGTGTTTGCATCGTGAGATTTAATCAAGACATTAACATGAGTAGAAGGTTGTTGTTTTAAGACAGAAGTTTGAGAATCAGCTAAAATTAATTGTTGTAAGTTTGTCCCTCTGGAGGTTGTGGAAGCTTCATATTTTCTTTGGACATCATTAGACGTCTTAGCTCTTGAAGTACAACTTTAATGCTATAAGAATTTTGCCATTTTGCTAACACTGGTATGCTCCGTGCATCCACCTGCAAAGAGAAGAGAGAGTTGTAAGCTATGAGGAAATACAAAATCTCTAAAGAAAGAGCTGCTTTGACCTAATTGTTCCAAGAAAGGCTTTAGGCACTCCCTGACACTTTCTCTGTGGCATAAAGTCTCTGTGTTCATCAAGTACTTTTAAGGAAAACAATCACATCCTTACACATAGATACAGATTCTGCAATAAAATCCATGCAGGTAGATCCTTCCATCTGTGCTGATACTACTACTAGTGCGAAGGAAAGGGGTGGGGGGTGGGGGGGAAGAGGAGATCAGCAAAGTGTTCACTGCAAATCTGGAGCTGTATCTTGTAAAATTTAACACTTTGTTTCAAATCACCCCAAAAAAGAAAAAAGTAAATCACCTCCATTATCCAAGATATTCACCTGGGTTTCCCTCAGTTCTTTAAAAGAGCCTGCAACACAAGAGTCTGTAGAATACCTTTCTAAAGGAAAGCTTCCCTTGTTCTTCTCTTGCTACAAGCATCATTACTGATTTATTTCACATCAATATTACATGAAGTTTCTGATACAATGAGAGTTACTAAGGATAGTAACAAATTGCTTGAAATAACCAATTCATCATGTTTGGACTTTTCTTAATTCTTTGCATCCTTCTTACAGTAAGTCATCTTAGGGAGCTGTGAAGATTACTATACATCACTTACCAATTTGAATATGAACTGAAAGGAAAGGACATGGGACTTCTCCTATGCGCTTATAAAACCTGTGGGACAATTTACACAATTATATTATAACAGGGAGGTTTCTGTAGGAAAGTCAGCAATTGAAAGTCAGGGAATTGTTCTGGCAGCAGGTAAGTCCTGGCCACCCAGCCCCTGCAAGGAGGAACTTAATAAGGCAGAAGGGCCTACAGCTGTGTAACTGCAAAGCAGGCCCACGGGCAGGAATAGGGTTATTGCACACTACGGAGTTCCACTGGCTGTTCAGCACACAGCTCACATGGCTATAAAGTGCTGGAAACCACTGCTTTATGATTTAGGCAGCATAAAACATCAAGAAGTTTCTTATCCCATCTTAATTAGGGCAAACTGAAAGAAAAAACAGCACTGGAGTCAGAAATAACAAAGGTTTATACAGACACTTTATTTCTAGAACAGGCAGCGAGGCTGCCTGTTTTCAGAACACCAGAGACCAAACTTTTCTGCAGGAGGGACCGGAGGTTCATATGCTGGCACAGGCAGCAATACCAACCCAAGAAACCTCTGCCTCCTTTCACTAAGCACTTTAGCAAGGCTACCACCTGTCAGCTGAGGTGAACCACAGAATCTAGGTGGACCTACTTTCTGACCTGAATTGATAGCACCCACCTAGCTTAAAAAAAACACACCACCTTGGAAAGACATCCCTAAGCAGGATGGATCCTGGATCCAAATCACAGCTCAGCACTATAATCATTTCTTTTCACACAAATAAGGTTCTGCTCAGAGATGAGAACCCCTTTGAAGTCAGTAGAGCTGCCAAAGACAGCATATCATCAAACCACAGTACAAAAGACAGATTACTTCATAGTTATTGCAAACATTAATAAAATAGGAAGAAAAGGAGCATCAAAAGGAAAGCTCCATTATGCAGCAAGACCATGCCAGTTCAAAAGGTTTTGAAAGTAACACTGGTCAGACCATCACTGCCACTCCTGGACTACTATTACTTTTTTAAAGGGATATTTGGTTTACTGTGGCAGATAAGACACAACGTCACCGCAGAACAATCTTTGCAAGAGGAATGGGTTCTCTTTTCTTAAAGAGCAAGCTATTAAATAAAACCACCGGTGAGTAAAAGGGAAATTCTGGTAAGAGATCACCTGTCTTCTCAAGTAGCAGCTTAAGTAAGGCATCATTTAGCCTGAATCTTTGTTCTGAGGTACAAGCTCTTACAGATCCGTTCCTCTCCAATCTTCCTAGATAAAATTAAAGGACACTCTAGAGTTTCTATCCAACAAGGTGGACTCAGCAAACAAGGAACGACATGAATTAATTTCAAAAGTTAAAACAGTACATATCACACTAAACTGTTCACCGTACAGGAAATGCCATTAGAAATGCACAAGACCACCATTTTTCTTCATGGGGTCCTACAGAAAGAAGAAAAACTTCAGGGTGGATAAATGTCATGGTAAGAGAAGAAACAAGGGCTCGGTTCTTATGTTCACCTAGCACATAGCTGCAGATCTGCAGATGTTTAAGAGCTTATTTCCCCCATCCCTCACACAGACACTGTTATTACCATTTGTTAATACTTCACTGCATCTAACCTGACATCCTCTTCCACAGCAAGACAGAACAAGATGTAGGAGTACTCCCCGAATGCTTTGGTGGAAGTCCTTTGGCAGACCAGTAGTTTAAAGAAATCTCCATGTTAGTCTGAATTACAATACTTGCTAGCTAAAGCAGCTGAGAAAAAATCATATTATATGCCACTGACCTGCCAAAAACAAAAGAAAAAAAAAAAAATCAATAATCCCCCTGAGAAAAATAGGGGAGAAAAAAGCCACAGTACCAGGTAATGGTGCAACAGAAGATTCCCAAGCGGGAAAGATGTGCACTTAGGTGTTGAAGCCCATGTGATAAACTGTTTTATAAGACCACTGGTAGGCCAACATGGGTAAGAAGAAAGAGGTAATTCTAGATTTTGGTAAGTTTGAGAAAAAAAAAAACAAATATAATTATCTGTTCAGATGAAGACAGGGTTAGCAAGAAATAGCTGAAAAGGCAGTTGCTCTGGGGCTCCCCGGATGAGTATCTTCAGCCTGGCAATTCTGTTTTCATACCATCTTCCTTTTCTTCACTTCTCTTCAACTGTGCCTTTGTAGGCTCTCTCAAGTCTGGAGACGTGCCTAAATTACAGCACATGGCAGTCAGTCACCAGTGCTGTTCAAACAGTGCAATTCTACATACACTGGTTGTACTGGAATATGAGACCCGATCACTTAGAAGTAAACTCCTCCAGCTTCTCTTTCTTGGCTGGGAATCTGTAGCAAAAAATCCCCTCACAGACTGCAAACTTTGCTTTAACAATATCATATAGGTTTTCTGAATAAAGACTGCTAAACATGACATTTTTGTTACTGTTTCTCTCAAATCTCTTTTCTGCGAGTCACCAACTTTTTTGATGACATCTTGCAGCAGTGAAGATTTTGGCTCAGGTTCTGTTTTCTGTGTCACAGAATTTATTTCCAAGTCAGTGCACAAAGAATTCATTTTATGAATAACAACTATAAGATATGTGAAAGAATGACACAAACTACACTCAAATCACACAAAAGCACTAGGTAATACTCAAGTATGTATCCTGGGTCACAGAGGGAGAAATTTCAAGGTCCCAGGAAAGCTAATAAAGGTGAAAAAAGCAGACTGAACTATTTTATTCTGGGGGTACACCACTGTAAACCTCTAAACAACAGCAAGAGAAGCAATATATATAATGCATAACTTTCTAAACAATTGAAATAAATAATTTTACACAATGTTGCAAAGTATTCAGTGTTTATAAATGTTCCCAATATCTTAACTTTAAGAAGTAGCAAACTGTTTAGTCTGCAATAAACACACTCGAAGCAGTAACTGGACAATGGTTTACAGATTTATAGCTTACCGAGTCCCAAGTGAGTTTAAAGGAAACAAGTATTTCCAGCTGTAAACGGTATTTAAATGAACAGAAGTGATTGCAAATCCTGCAAGACAGACTACTGAAGAGCTCTCTCACAGATGCAAAAATTATCATCCTCAGAAGACCATGGGAAAGTAAATAGCAAGTCTGAATGCAACCTGTGTTTTATCAATACAGGATACACAAGTCTCCGAAAGAAAATACCCTGGAGCATCAAGAATGATATTTGAAAAACAATTTTACAACAGTGATGCCATTAGCACATAAAGGCATTCTGGCCAGCCCTGCCTAAATACTTGGACTAGCTTTTCTGAACTTAGTACCCTAAATCTGTATATGATGCAGTAGCTCCACAGGCAAACTGAAAAGCAGAAAACCACAAAAACCAAACATGCAGGTAAGAAAAGGAAGACAATTTAACAGGGTGACTCAGAGCACTTAAATAAAGTCTTTTGAGATAACACACTCCTGAAGTAGCCCCCTCCTTTCCTGCACTAAATTTATCAAACAGCAACGTCTGGGATCCCTGAAGATGTGCTGCTGATGGAAGTTACTTACAAGCAGAAATCCTCTCTCAGAACAATCAAACAAAAGGTCGATACACTTGTAACTGTCAGTACAGAGACATTCACACACACACGTGTGCACTTTTCATGCAAAGTATAAAGGGGCTTGTAAGTCAAGAAGGTTGAGATCCACTACCTGTGAGGGAGTTTGATACTAGCTTTTTTAGACCACCAGTAACTCCAGCACTTACTTATCTCCCCCCTCCATCCACCCCCTCCACCATTCACACCCCAACTCAACAGCAGTTATCACCCTCTGAACTCACACTGGGGGTTCTACTTCTCCTCAGGTGTCAAGTGGCACGAACCTCCTGTAAAGCGTTCTTTAAGAATGTTACAAATGTCTCAAGTAGCAGGACAATCCTATGACATGCAATTTTGGTTGGTGTTCATCTTTTCTGCAAGTCACCAACTTTTCCAACTTGAGGCAGCATGATTAAAAGCTGGCCACATGTCAAAAACCAGGATGCAGCAGCATGGGTAGTAGTGCTTGTCTGAAGGTAAACCCCTGCTCTTCATGAAAAGAATGCAGCAAACTGCTTATGATCTATTAGATGAAAGATGATCAGAAAGCGAGACGGCAGCTGGGAAGAAACACAAAGGAACTAAAATACGAAGCAGCATCGTGAACTATTCCAGGGATGCTGAAAGAGCCCCCAGTTTATCTGCTGCACCTGGCACAACTCCAGCGAGCACAATGGTGAAATAAGCTAAAATGCAAGATACCAGGAAAACGGGCACATAAAAAAAATTACACAATGAGTTATAAATTCATTAGTTATTAAAACATTTTTTATCACAAATCCTATCTAGTCCCAATTAAATCACTTAAAAAAAAAAGTTAGGCATTTGCATAGCGAACCCTTCATAAGACAGTTTATAGGACTGTTGGGGAAAAACTGAGTGAATGTTTTGTACGAGCTTATATACCTATTCAAATAAAATTTTCCTGTTGTGATGACTGGATATTAAGAGTGCTTCTACAACCACCAGGCAGATTTCCTGTCGCTGTATTCACCCTGTTCCTCAGCAAGCAGGAGCACAGACTGCTCCAAACAAAAGCCCAGGCTGCCTGGCTCGGGAATCATGAGCTTTGGGGCTCTGCAGGTCTGAGATTCTGCTTCTGGAAACCAACACCTATGCTCTCAGGCACACTCAGGTGAAGCATCGAGAGCATACCACTATTCTGATTCATCATAATATATGTTATTAGGGAGAGGTATGAAAATAATATTATAAACACACTAAAGGGTCTTCTGCATTCCAGATTTGCAGCTTTTGCTAGCCACCACCTCTTAATAAACACACACACTTATAAACAAGGCACAGTTGTGATGAAGGGCAACAGCTGGCTTGTCAACAGCACAGTAAGATCTTCAGGTACGGTAAAATCGTTGGCTAAGAATTCTTTTCAAATTAATTTTAGATTATTTCTGAAGTGTTAGTGCACTGGCTTTGGATGAGCAACCAGTACACTACCACCTACAGCAGCTCAAACAAACCCCTGAGCAGCTCTCCCTCTGCTACACTGAGATACTCAACCTTCACATTTCAGTACTGTTAACTTACACAAATGCAAGTCCATCTTTCTTTTAAATCTTGCAAATTATTTAAAAATCCAAAGATGCTCTCTGACTCACCTTTAAGTATTACCTTAACCCAGTAATTTTGCTTTCCCTAAGGACAAACACCAACAAGTGTGATATATTATTGTATGCCCTGTTGATATACACATATACCATTGTAAATGTGAGACAGTTCACCCCTCTTTTCTCTGAGCAATGGGGTACCTCTGATTTACTCACAGGACTGAAGTACCCAGTGAATAATGGAGTAACAAACCTGCTCGAGCTGCTGCCACTACTCACGTATGTGGACTCATCCCACCCTCGATGTGGGATCACAGAAAGTAACTTATTGGCAAATTGATCTTTAAAATGAAAGTGATTACCACCTGTATGAAAAGATCCCAATACTGAAGCTCAGAATCACCCTGGATTTGAATAAACCCAGTACAAAGCAAGTAAGTGTTTAAATAGGTCAGTTCATTCCAGGTGAGTTACTACATCCAGAGCAAGACTCATCAAGAATAACCTCAATCTTTAATTAATGGAAACATCAGATAAAGTCTGTAACACTCCCGTTACAAAATGAATATAATCCCCCTTTATGGGAGTATTACAGGGGAAAACCTACACACAATTTAAGCAGGGGTTTGGGTTTTTTTCTGTTCAAAACTATAATCTTCAGCTTTGTTTTAAAGAAACAACTGCTCCAGTGCATAAATAATGCTCATCTCATTGATAAGTGACGGAGAACCACTAACACTGTAAATACCTACACATCTGAAACAGTAGGCACCTAAAATTTGATTTAAACCAAGCACTTATGTTGTAAAATTTAAATACAAGAGCTCTGTCCAACATACATATTCCTCACCTGTTTGTCACAGAAATAATTTATAATACAGATTAACAATGTGGTTGATCTTACCATTTCAACTTACCATTCCATTGGAATTATTTATTCCATTCATATTAATTTTAGTTACAAATCTAACTGTAGGAGGTGCTTCTGGATATTTAGGTCCACACTCTACTTTCAGACTGTATATTCTGTTTTCATAGTTTGTCTAGAAAGCAAAGAGACAGACTAATGCATCTTACTGAAAGCTGAATATTAATCAATAAAAAAACAAAGCAAAGGCAAGAGGAATAAAGATTAAGAAATACGAGCTAATTATAAATCTGTTAATATTATGTATCAACTGATGGTCCTGGATTACTGATGGATATTCCACTGCTTTGGTATTTCCATTACTTGATGAATATGTATGATTTACACTACTTATGGACTATACCATACCAAAGTTTTAACAGAACACAATTATTTTTTTAAATTAAATTTTTACTCTTATCCTTCCTGCCCACCTGCATTCCCAAAAGAATTTTGGCACAGTGGGGGACCAAGGAAAATTACCACCCTCCCCCATAAGAAAAAATATCTAACACTGCATAAAAGTTGGAAATGGAGAAAGATGAAGATACCAATAACGCAAAAAAGTTAAGACACAACCAAGAACAGGATGAAAATAGTATTTCCAAAAAACATATCTGGTAGTAATTAACACTCCAGAAGATATTTAAGTTTTTCATAGCTGAGGATCATTTGGTTTAGTAGAGAATTTATGAATTTTACTGTCCAAATTGGCAGCTAGTTTGCAGAAGACACCACTTCAAAGTGACAACGGAAGAGATCATTCTAAGAGCAAACATATTTTGAGGAAGTCCAGTTAGAAACTAATGTGGTTCTACCCATGCACAATAAAAAGTGTCTGTGGCTTTGCTGGTCACTGATGCACATGCCTCTGTGCTCCATAAGTCAGAGAAACCCAGTCTCTACCGCTGTCTTTCCATTGGCACAACAGATACAGGTAACATGAACCTAAACTAGTAACGTGCATCTGAACTTTCCAGAAGTAACAGCATTTCTGCTTTTCCAGTACTACTACTCTGCCATAAGTAATGGTACTTGTAAGCTGTTCTGCGTCAGCCAGGTGTCATCCTTTCCAAGTGGAAGTATCAACCACACAGTAACGTTATCAAGACAGTCCACTCTGCAATCAATTAAAAGGCAGAGGTGAAAGCAAGACCACTGAAGCACACTGCCCGTGTCCTCTAATTTCAAGAAGCCACAGAGACCAAGCAGCAAGTGGGTCAGAAAGAAAACAAGGCAAAGCAGGACATCTTTTGTTAGAAAAAAGGTTGTCTGTTATTTTTTTTCTATTAAAAGGGAAAGGCCCAATAAAAGTGACCTTGTCCTGCTACAGGCACAGAGCTGCTACCACAGCAAGAAAACACAGTAACAAAAATTCTCATTATTCACTCAAAGTTTCCTTCCCTTGAGCGGGAAATACACAAAAACATGCATACACTGCTCACTACTCTGAAAAATCCTAAGAGAACTCATTCTCATTCCTTTATTCCTATCCAGGTGTCTAATCAATTTTGCTCAGTTTTTCAAGTCAGTTTTGCTGCAATCCAAGCACCCCTGGCCAGCTCCCCAAAAGCCTAAAATACCTATTCTTTTGTGGGTCAGAAAAATGTCTCCCTTAACCAAAACAAACCTTCCCCTTCTCCCTCCATCTTGGTTTACCTTTCAAATAAAGCAAGAATAAAACCCCAACAACTGATAAGCAATTTTTCCACAGCCCTAGAGAAGGCACACAAGTGAAGCACCTCATCCTGTGGACTGCATTAGCTACTTTGTCTGTGTTCTGCCTAACTGCAGACTGCCTACATAACAGAGCCAATTCCAAAGCCACCCATCTTCTGTAGAACCTGAAATTGGATAGGCACTATTTTTCAAGGTGCCACCAGAGGGCTTGGTACTTGGTGGCTTTCACTATCTACAATCAGCACTTACTGCAAGTCATTCTATCAGCAAGACCTGATGTCCCTGAAACGGCCCAAAATACTACCTGCGTGCACTCCTTCACAAGGAAAATGAAGTGACAGCAAAGTAAATTTACCTGATTTAAAGGGCATCCCAGTTTGCCTTGGTTTTGTATTTTTAAAAACACATAGGCCCCCACATAATAATTTTTCCCTTCAAAAAATGTGTTAGAAACTCGTCAGAAGCAGCTCTGGAGGCTGTCTGGACAGTCAGGGAGATACTACTTCACTTAGCTCACATTTTGCAAGTTCTTTTGAAAACCCTAAGACTACAAACTTTCTTCAAAATGTATTCAAACACTGTTGATTTCACAGAAGCCAGCATTCATAGCAGACTGTCATTATGCTTGTATTTTAAATTGGTTCTCTCACAAATGCACCCAAATCTTAGGAGCTCACCACAACTAGTCAAAACAGTCTGCTGCAAGTTGCAACTGACTTCCAAAGAAGTTTGAGTTACACTGACTCTAACTCCGGAACTCTATTACTCTGGAAGATGTTATCTTCACTGAGGTCAAGGTCTGATCTCAGTTCTTTTCTTGGATAGTTCTTCCAATAAGCCCTGCTGCTGAAGGACACACAAAATAGCAACCTCGCCATAGCAGTGAAATATATATGCTAACTGAGAGCTACTTGAAGTATACCCATTAAAAGTCTCATTTACACAGTGATCTTTTGTATCATATTGTAACTTCTCATGAGAAAGCATACACAGAAGTCAAGTAAAATGTGTCTACTCATATCTGATTAAGCTGATACTCAGATACCAGGAACAATTACTTCTCTTGCAGGTTTTATCAGCCTAGATGACATTCTACAGAACTTAAAAGGTCAAGAGGATTTGATCTTTGTGTATATATTTTATCTTATTAGAAGTAGTATAAAACCACGTGGTCTTTAGGCACGATTCAACTGAAGTGCATGAACTGCTATACTGGATGAGTACTTCATAAAACTTGTGAAAGTTGAAAATACATTGGCAGTTTGCTGCAGAACTGAAATTACTAGGCAAGTATTATAAACCACAGAAAGCCAGTTACCCCGTTTACTGTACTATCACTGTACATTTATGTGCAGTAATGGTGGAAATACAGACTGAATATACTCCAAACTCAGTAATAAGTTTCAAATCACAACTGGCTTAGAGACAGCTGCAGAAACATGTACTAGGGGAGGCTAGACTGAAAACACTCACTAGCATGCCAGAAAGTGATAAATTCTGACATCAATAACATGAATATACAGTGTTTCTACAACTTCATGTGTAGAATTTTAACTAATTCCTTTACACTGTAGCAAAGGAATTTCTATTTATATATTTATTTTGTAGCCTCTACAAACTTAAAAACAACCTTTTTAATTCATCACACTTACCCTCGGTGGCCCAATTATCATTCCTGTCCACCTGGTGAGTGTCATATCTTCATCATCTTCAAGGCCCCAGCTTACTGTACCATCACCTACTCCCTTCTGCCCTTCTTCAAGTTCTTCCAACAAGCGAAAATTACGAGGTACTTTAACTAGAGAAATGGGAAGAATGTAATTAATACTGCTGACATGGAAGCAATTTCATTGCTCTTACATGTTCTGCACTAGCAACTGCTGAATAGACTTTCAAAGCCAAACAAATATTTCCTGTGTGAATTTATTTAGCACTCAAATTATTTGGAAGCAACTAACCACTGGAAGTCAGTTACTACCAAGTGACAGCAATGCAACTATAAAACAGAGAAGAAAGCTCTCTTTAGTTTGAGGTGGTTTAATTCAGACCCTTTCCCAAGCATAGGATTGTTCACAGCCAGATCGTTTCAAGATCAAACCACTGTCTGTCAAGTTCTACTGAGCTACAATCAACTACAATCAACATAAAACTGAAGTGGCAAATTCCCTCAAAAAATAAGGGATGCAACTTTAACATGAACAACCTTAATAAAGGTAAACTGTAAGAGAAAGACCAAAAAATTTTCACTTGATTTCATTTGATTAAAAAAACCTTAATATTTGAAAACAAATTTAAAATAAAAATTTTAATATAGTGATTATTATTCCCCTTAACACAGAAAAATACAAAGCACAGAAACATTGATTAACTTATTAAAGAGAGATAATGACATTTCACAACAAAGTATTAGGATTTACTGCCTCTATAAAGAGCCAAGCACTATTCACTTACTGAGCTATAGTTATTAGGTTTTGATTTTTGTACATGAAAACAGACAGATGGATCTTAAACAAGGGGATGCTTAATTGCTTTATATGGCATGCTTTTATTTTTCAAATAAAATTTGCACAATGATGTAGTAGCAATATTACAATGCAATAAAACTTCAGTTTTTTTATAGCTGCTTATAACTATAATTTTCTTTTTACAGCTACAGTATTTTCTGTGATTTTCACTAGAGATCCTTTCTTGTTCTGGAAGAATCCAGGTACTCTATAAAACTAAAACTCTAAGACAGGGTATATACAAAGTTGTTAGCAAGAAACACATATTATGCAAGTTTGAAAGAGATGGGGGTCAAGGATAGGCTGATGGAGTTGGGGTTGTTCAGCCTGGAAAAGAGAAGGCTCTGGGGAGATCTCATAGCAGCCTTCCAGTACCTAAAGGTGGCCTACTGGAGAGATGGGGACGGTCTCTTTATCAAGTATAGCAATAGGATGAGGGGTGATGGTTTTAAACTGAAAGAAGGGAGATTTAGATTAGGTACTAGGAAGAAATTCTTTACTGTGAAGGTGGTGAGACACTGGAAGAGGTTGCTCAGAGGAGTTGTGGATGCCCCATCCCTAAAAGTAAGTGTCCAAGGCCAGGCTGGATGGGGCTTTGGGCAACCTGCTCTAGTGGGAGGTGTCCCTGCCCATGGCAGAGGGTTGGAACTAGATGATCCTTAAGGTCCCTTCCAATTTTAACCATTATATGAAACTGTTTTCCATATCAGTTATTTAGTCACTGGGATTTCAGGTTTTACTTTATCCTCAACTGTGTTCCAGGCAGTCTCCATGCAAAAAAAAATATATTTTTTTTGTTTAAAGTAACACAGGACAGGGAAGGGCTCCTAAAAACTGCAGGTAGGAGTATGGTATCAGGACAGTGCAAGGAAATTAAATCACTCATGTATGGCCTCACCTTCCTTCCTGCTTTGGAACTGCCACTTATCTCAGCCCATAATGAGCTACCTCAGTTTGCTAACTGAGCAGAAAATTATACATTTTGGTTAGTCTCCTGACAGCTTAACAAACCAGCCCAGCTCACAAAGAGATCTGACAAGTACTAGCACGAAAGTGCAGCCATGGCAGCAAAAACTCAGATAACCTTGATGTAAAAATGTTTTAATGGAGTTCTACTACTGTGGAAGCTTATTTTCACAGATGATTCCTGTATGACCTGAAAGTACTAACACAGTACATCAAGGAGAAGACACTTTTTCCATACTTTAACATAGATCCTTTTATAACAGCTTAATTGAAATCCATTTGGCCATTTCTCTGGTTCCATCTTGACTTATTAACATTGAAATGGTACATTTACACATCTAATTCAGACTAGGGATGGTAACTGACAATCACGCTTCTTTCACATTACAGAGCACAAGGCTTTTACTTTTGCTCCAGACCATGTGCTCTGGTTAATGCTAACCCTTTAAAATAAATGAACAAAAGCAGGATAAACTTTTATTAAGCTTCTTGTTTTGCATCATATGACGGAATAGCTTTTGACTGGTACATAGAATCATAGAATCATTTTGGTTGGAAGAGACCCTTGGGATCATCGAATCCAACCATCAGCCCTGCTCTACAAAGTTCTCCCCTGCACCATATCCCTCAACACCACATCTCATCTACTCTTAAACACAGTCAGGGATGGAACCTCAAGCAAACAAAAAAACACACAATCAACCCCCATCCCCAAGCCCCATGTACTTCAGCATCCAACCATTACCTTAGCCTACCCCAGTGGCTTACATCCACTGCTTCTCAGAATCCTTGCTCTGGCTGCAGAACTTCAGATGTATAGTTTACCTCTTTAAAAAGCACATAGAAGACAGTAGCAAACAGGCTTTAAGTTTATTTCTGATCACCTGTTACCACCTTTCAGCGCAGCTCGGATGACCCAGCTGCTCATGGCCAAGACAAGAGGTTCCACACCTTCTCCCAAAATTCTGTTGTGCTTGCACTAACCGGGTTCTTCTGTTACCCAAACTGGCACACTAGTTTAGCAAAAAGCTGGTTTTACTTTAGGCAAAAATCAAATCAAACCAGTTAATCAACCAAACTGACTTGGGATGAAAGACGAACAATTACCAGAGCTGAATGCTGTCTTTCAGTGCCTTCCTTTGTAAAAGCACGGGTGTGGAGAGAGGAAGCACTTTGTGGCAAAAAGCCATTGGACTGGCTCAGCTGTACCATAAAATTGTACAACATGATAGCTGTTAGTCATAAGGAGCTGGTATTCTCTAACTCTTCTGTATTATCACATTTTTTCCACTACATTGACCGTGCACACTAGTCCCAAAGAGAACAGTTAAGGACTTGGGAAACCTCCAGAACGTCTCCAGAAAATAACTTAGAAATGCTGTAAAGAGTCAAAAACATCTGACAGCAAGTACCAGGTTCCCCACACCCACATTCCTATCGGTACTAGAACGAGGTAGCAAAACACTGCTCTCAAGTTAAAAATAAGAGTCAAACCACTTAGTGTTTATAAAAAAACAACCACAAATGAAACCAACAAACCCCACATCACACCACAATACTGAAATTCCAACCCATAAAAAACCTCCCAGAAAAAAAAAGTTAGTTCCCAACTAAAACTGGACCAAAGCTACATTCAAACAGGATCCCTTTCAGAAAGCTACAAAGTCCTACAACATTTGTCATTAATCCAATCTGATTCATCAAATATTTGCTAAAGACTTGGAAACGTTCCTTTACAGCATCTGAAGAAGGGTATTTAATTTACCTAATTTGGACAGTAACATAACATCCTTCTGTACCAGTCTGCAGCTTACTGGCAATAGAAAATTACAGAAACTCCTGTCCTTCAGTTGGCTACCAGGCCTCAGGTGTACCTTCTGGACCAAGTAGGGGCAATCAAAGACAGAAATGCCTCTATTCTTTCACCACCACAGGTCTGCCAAATATTGTTCACCTCAATTCCACTGGCTGATGGGATCACTAACTTGTTTTTACTCCGTGTAACAGGCATCCCTCAGCTAAAACCCTCCTGCTTCCAAGTAAAGGGGACTAAAACAGTTGGGTGATTTTATCACTGGCAGAGCTGTAGGAGTGGTAAAACTCCTCTTGGTAGGCTGTGATCAATGGGTAGGTACAGCGCTGCATCCAGCATAGCTACTTGCAATCAGGGACTAAGGCTCTCCATATGAAAAAATATAGTTGGGTTCATCAAGATAAAAAAACAAAATGAAAGCAACCTCCTCCTCAATCTACTTTTGGTTTATCTGCAAAACTTCCTTCACCATGGATTTCACTAACAAAAAGTAGGGGGAAACGAACCTTCAGTACCCTTTAGTTGGACTGACAACTATCACTGAGGCAATAAAGGGGAACTGTCTGGATGGGATGGACCTGCCGGTATGTCAAGATGTAGTTCCACAGTTGGTAATGCTAGATCACCCACTAGTATAGAGATTTAATCAGCAACGAGACAGAACACACAACTGCACTTCTGTCAAATCTGACAAAGAACACCAGCTAATTAAACAATTCACATGGACACACACCTTCAAATACAGCTGGGAGACCAAGCTCCCGCACATCCAACGGTTCCTTGCCATCTAACAGCTAAGAGTGGGATAACCTACACTCTATTCTTCTCCCTGCTTCTTAGACAAGGGAGCCATCATCTTAATTTTTCATAGATTGGATCAGAGCCTAAAGTGTGACGTTTTCTTTTATATCCAAATTATTTTTATTACAATATTGATAACAGCATTCAGTTTCTCTTAAAATCTTCCTCAGCTCTTGGCTGCAATCACTGCTGAAAGTTACAGCCATACCAGGAGCCTTTTCCCACAGTAGTATCAGCACATCCCGTGTTGCCAGCACGCTCCCCGAAAGGGCTATAAAGCCAAATCTTAGTATGGACCCAAGAACAAGTTATATCAGTAAACTATCTATTAGCACAGCTGGGATACTGTCAGGGAAGCTATTCTATGTGTTTTTGATGACAGGGAAGGGACACCAGCCTCGCCAATTCTAAACCATAACACAATTTCTCCTGGGGCAGGGAGGGGAGGAAATAAAAGAATTCCAAAGAGAAACAGGAAGAAAATAACAGGTTGCTTTCGGCCTGAACAACTCAGAGTTTGTCTTGCTCTGGACAAAATGAAGCAAGAAACTGAAATACTGTACTAATAATAACATACCACTCATCCACAGAAAGAACACAAAACAACAAAGCCTTAAATAGGGCCTGAAATGGACAATACACAAA
>VZTM01031137.1:0-17614 GCA_013400555.1 Jacana jacana | reverse complement strand
CTCTCTACAACTACTGTAAGGAGCATATAGCAAGGTTGGTGTTATTCTCCATTCCCAAGTAAGTAGTGACCGGAAAAGAGGAAATTGCTGCAAGCTGCACCAGGGGAGATGCAGATTGGAAATTAGGAAAAAATTTACTCACTGAAAGGTTTGTCAAGCCTTGGAAAATGCTGCCCAGGGAAGTGGCTGAGTCACCATTGGGGAAGTCTTTAAAAGATGTGTTCATGTGGCACACAGGCATGTGGTTTAGTGAGAGTGGCAGAGTATGGTTTACAGTTGGACTCAATGACTGTAAAGGTCCTTTCCAAACTAAAGGATTCCATGACTCTTTGATTCTTTTCACGCTTGGGACTTTGGTTCATCCTTGCCCTTTCTGTGAGAGGTCAAGAAGTGTCACAGAATTTTCCTGCCCTGGGCGCTGCTTCCTCTCACACCCCACTGCCCCCAGGAAGAGCCCTGAGACACAAGTGAGGGGCAGGATCTGCCTTGCCAGGGCCTGGGGGTGAGGGCTTGGCCTTCCTGCTTCCTCGGACAAAGCCAGGGTTTCCTCAGCATCACAGCCACCTGCCCTCTGCCTTTGCCTACCTGCAATCGCAGCCTCCAGCTCTCTGCTCTGAGGAGTCCCTGGGGAGCCTCTGTCAGTAATTGCCCTCAGTGGGGCTCGTTAATGCTTCCAGGAAATGTGGGCTTTGCTTCTGCTTTCTTGAGCACTTTCTTCAGTCTTCTCTCAGCATCTGAGCTTCATGGACTCAGCAGCAAATACCCCATGGGGCTCATTAAAAGACAGAGGTTTTTATCAAGGAACTTATCTCTTTGTAATTTGCTTCAAGCCCTCAAGGCTTTTACAGATAATTACAGAGACTTTGCGGTATAGTTAAGGAGGAAGATTTCATAGTGCCTCTCATGAAAATGATTTCTAGGCTTTAAAGGATGTATTTTATCACTGGCCAGTTTAAAGAGGAGGTGATAGAAGCCTTCTCCAAGTGATATGGAGGCAGAGTGTCTCCTCAGGAGGACTGGACAGTCCCTTGATGTCCATCACTGTAGGAACAGCTTTGCTCCTCAACTCCCCAGCCACACCATGTCTGACATTGCCCACCTGGGACTTCCCTCACTGTTCCTTGCATCGGAATTCTCCACTCAAGTCTGGATGTCACAGCTCCATTGCGCCATCTGCACCCTGCTCTCCTCAGAGACCTGGCTGCTCCCAGGCACAGGGGAATTCTGCCTGTTCTTCAGGAAAGAGAAGTAAAGCACAATCAGTTCTTGTATACAATCAAACACTGTATTATCATATGCAAAGTACAAGCTCCCTCTCATGAGGTTGCCTTTCTACAAGGGATACTCTTAGGAGTAATATTTGAGACAGGTAGATACAAAAAGATAAACATAATTAAAGAGCTGGCAGAAGAGACAGTTTACTGAAAGACAGGCAAGTTTTTACTCCCTGAAGGTGGAAGCAGCAGCACAGGTGAGAAGTATCTGAATGAAGAAAGAGTCAAGCGAGGAGAAAACTGGAGACTAATGGAAAAGGCCTTTTCCTAGACAGTCTGCATCTGAAAAGATGACTTTGCAAATGATCATTGTATCAAGAGAATTTCAAGTGTATGAAAGAGTAGAGAAGCAAAATATGCCCTAAGAGAGACAAAATAGTTGTCCTGAAGTCACAAGGGAAGATTGAGATTTCTTTGGAATATTAGCTTTGGAAGGTGACAGGATTGGCAGAGCTCTCTTGTGAGTGAGGACAAGCCAAGGCTGCCCTATCTTTGAAAGAGGCCCAGCCCAGGGACCCAGAGGCTGAACAAGCTCCCTGTGGTGATCAGCGTGTCATCAATTAGAGTTTTCTGGGTTGACATCTCTGGGCCCGTGAAAAAGAAGTCTGTGCCCAAAAGCAGTGAGCATGGACAGGGTAAATCATGCCTTTAGTGAGGAAGTGGTGACAGCAGGGAAAACTCTGGGGTTTCCTGTGCCCATGGCAGTCAGTCAGATGTTGGTCTAGTCAGAGCAGCTGCATCTTTCTTGTCCTGCTCCAGGCAGGGTTGCTCGGATGCAGGGCTACTTGAAGGGTATCCCTAAACAGGCCTGACCATTTCCTTTGCCTAACCTTTCCTTCCCATTTCTTTATTTTCCCAGCTCTCAAGTCCCACTCTTTAACAAACTTTATCCTCACCTTGAAAAACTCAACTCCTTTACACCATTTCCCCACTGCCATTGTGTTTCCTCACTTTCCACCCACCCTTGGTGTTTCTGAGATGGCATCACATACATTCTGCCTTCGTTAGCAACTCTAATACACCAATACTCTCTTTTCTGATCTGTAGTGTCCTGCAGCTACTTAAATGATTCTCTTGCTAGAGGCACCGTGTCTCAGGATGAACATCAGCACATGTGCTTTCAGTGCTGGACTGCTGGAGGGATCAGCAGAGGATCCAGAGGGACCTTGACACACCTTGAGATTTGGCCAACAGGAACTGAGAAGGTNTGGGTTGACATCTCTGGGCCCGTGAAAAAGAAGTCTGTGCCCAAAAGCAGTGAGCATGGACAGGGTAAATCATGCCTTTAGTGAGGAAGTGGTGACAGCAGGGAAAACTCTGGGGTTTCCTGTGCCCATGGCAGTCAGTCAGATGTTGGTCTAGTCAGAGCAGCTGCATCTTTCTTGTCCTGCTCCAGGCAGGGTTGCTCGGATGCAGGGCTACTTGAAGGGTATCCCTAAACAGGCCTGACCATTTCCTTTGCCTAACCTTTCCTTCCCATTTCTTTATTTTCCCAGCTCTCAAGTCCCACTCTTTAACAAACTTTATCCTCACCTTGAAAAACTCAACTCCTTTACACCATTTCCCCACTGCCATTGTGTTTCCTCACTTTCCACCCACCCTTGGTGTTTCTGAGATGGCATCACATACATTCTGCCTTCGTTAGCAACTCTAATACACCAATACTCTCTTTTCTGATCTGTAGTGTCCTGCAGCTACTTAAATGATTCTCTTGCTAGAGGCACCGTGTCTCAGGATGAACATCAGCACATGTGCTTTCAGTGCTGGACTGCTGGAGGGATCAGCAGAGGATCCAGAGGGACCTTGACACACCTTGAGATTTGGCCAACAGGAACTGAGAAGGTTTAGAAGAGGTGCACAACAGCTCCATGTGGGCAGTGACCACATCTGCCATGATGGCTGCTGTGGGCTTTGCATTTCAAATGGAAAATGGGAAGACTGGGGAGAGTCCAGAGGAGGTCTGACAAGATTCTGAGGACCACAAAGCCTGAGTTATGAGGAGAGTCTGAGGGACCCAGGCCTTTCTAGCTTGTAGAAGGAGAGGCATGCGGTGAGCTATGTAAAAGCACATACCTGTCAAGACAGGTGACAGAGACAAGCTCTTTTCTGCAGTGGCCATGGATATCACAGAGGCAACAACCTACAAGGTGCCTCTTGGTAGCTTTAGATGCGTGGAGAAGAAGCCCCACCACATAACAAAGTACCAGAAAAAAAAAGAGGAAATAGTCCAGTATGCCCTGTTCACTGATGGGTCCTATCATACTGTGGGAAAACATGGAAAGTGGACAGCTGCTGTGTGGAGTCCTGCGCAACAAGTTGCAGAAGCCACTGAAGAACAAGATGAATCAAGCCAGTTTGCAGCTTTTAGAGTTTTGCTGTAAAAAGCCATCCAGCTGGCCTTCAGACACTGCTGAGCAAGAGAACTGGCCAGTACTTTATCTCTACAGTGATTCATGGGTGGTAGCACATGCTCCGTGGGGGCTGTTTTGGCAGTGGAAGCTGAGCAAGAGGCAGCGCAGAAGCAAACCCATGTCAGTGGCAAACAGCAGCATGATATTGTGGCTGGATTGAGACTCTGGTTGTGAAAGCATGTCACAGAGATGCCCAAGAGCTGACTCACTGAGGAATGTCAAAACAACCATCAGGTGGATGGGGCTGCTGAGATTGAAGTGGTTCAGGTAGATCTGGACTGGCAACTTAAGGGTGAATTATTCATAGCTTGATGGGCCCATGACTCCTCAGGCCATCAAGGAGGAGATGCAACAAATAGATGGGCTCGTGATGGAGGGCTTGCCTTGACCATTGACACTACTGCACAGGTTATCGATGACTCTAAAATGTGTGCTGCAATCAATGAAGCCTCTCTGGGTGTGGAGGACAATGGCTGAAATATACACGTGGGAAGGTCTGCCAGATTGACTACATCACACTCCCAGAAACCCGCCAAGGCAAGTGCCACATGCTCACAACGTTGGAGGCAACTGCGGAATGGCACCCCAGAGAGAACTGAGTCTGACAATGGGACTCATTTCCAAAGGAGTCTCATAGACATCTGGGACAAAGTGCATGGCATTGAGGGTGTCTATCACATCCCTCATTGTGCACCAGTCTCTGGGAAGATGAAAAGAAGCAATGGACTCCTAAGGACTACCCTGAGAGCAATGGGTGTTGGACTGTAAAAGATTGGGAGATACATCTAGCAAAGGCCACCTGGTTAGTCAACAGCAGGGGATCTGCAAAATGAGTTGTCCTTTCTCTATCACCAGTTTTCTGTGCTGCAGAAATGGATATAGTCCCCAGGATGCACATGGATAATATGTTGGAGAAAACAGTCTGTGTTAGTCCTGCCATGGACAAAGGCAAACCCATCCCTGCGATGGCTTTTACTCAAGGACCGGGGTGCATCTCAGCGGGTGACCCAAGAGGATGGGAAGTCCAATGTATACCTCAAGGGGGTGTGATTTTAGGTGAGGACAGCCAAGGAATTCGACTGGATGGTGTTAATCGTTAAAGTACCCCCATATGTCATCACTACTGCAGATGCCGTATGCCATTTCTGTGGTTTGCAGTGAGAACTGCCCAAATCAATGAAGAATGAAATCTAGTGCAACCAAGTGAAGTGCAGAAGTGATGGAACCAGAACTGGCCTCAGCAACTGGCACCCAGCAACTTTCTCCAGATTGACATCTTCATCCCCCAGACTGCAGCTATGGACCATGTCAGATACTCCAGCTGCGAGCTCCACCTGCAGCACAGCAACCCACCAGCACCACCACACCCCATCTCTCCTGCCCTGAAGACTGTTATGACAGATGGAGCCCAAAGTCATGGGCTAACTGAATTCAACAGACATTTCAGAGGGAGGGACTAAGGGAATGAGATCTCTGTGTGTTTGTGTATATCTCTCTCTCTCTCCCTACATATATATACATATATATGACAGGAAAAGTGTTAGTGATTAATTGAAAACTGTAAGACCTGAGCATGACATAGACGGTAGTTTTCTTCCTTGTAGCTGCTCTGTTTTGGATTTAGTATGAGATTTATGCTGATAGCATATTGTTGTTGCCAAATAATATTTGTAATAAGTCAAGGACTTCTTTTAGCTTCCACAGAAGCTGAGAGGGAGCACAGACAGGAAAAACTGGCCGAGGGAATTTTCCAAACCATAGTCATCCTGCTCAGTATATAAATGAGGGTTGGCTGGGAGGAAGGGATCTGCATTCAGTCATTGGGTGGTGGCAGCCATTTGTGTTGCGGCAGCCATTTGTGTTGCATCAATTACTCTGAATTTTCTGTTACTGTTATTATTACTAGTTTCCTCTTCCATTCCTATTCTATTAATCTGTTTTGTTTCAAACTACCAGATCTTTTAGAACTTTTTCACCCTGTTCACCCTATCCAACTGGGGAGATGGGCATGTGGAGTGTGTGAAGGGCTGTGTTGTCCTACTTGGCAGCAAGGGTTTAGCCACAAAAACCGGGAAGATCCCATTTTATTGAAGGGCTGTTATCTGACAGGCAACATCTGACACTGTGTTGCACCAGAGCAACAGGATAAAGCTTCATGACAAGTAAATCCTAAAATATTACCCATAAGCAGGATTACTACAAGAGAAAATAAGCAAACTCATGGCCTAAGATAAAATCTGGGGAATATGCGGTGAGGCAGAGCAGGTTAGTGTCGATGAAACAGCATCCATTTGGCCAGCTTTGATAGACCATCCTTAAGGTCCTGGTTTCTCAGGCTGTAGATGAGGGGGTTCACTGCTGGAGGCACCACTGAATACAGAACAGCCACCACCCGATCCAAGGATGGGGAGGAGATGAAGGGGGGCATCAGGTAGGCAAATATGCCAGTGCTGACAAATAGAGAGACAACAGCCAGGTGAGGTAGGCATGTGGAAAAGGCTTTGTGCTGTCCCTGCTCTGAGGGGATCCTCATCATGGCCCTGAGGACACCACAATGAAAACAAAACACCCAAAGCCTAAACCATCACTGACCGCAAGAAGCCCAACTTCCCTGAGGAAGGTGTGTGAGCAGGACAGTTTGAGGATTTGGGGTATTTCACAGAAGACTGGTCAACAGTATTTCCCTGGCAGAGAGATACTGTTTAGGACATAAGAACCCCACATAAAACCACATCCAAGGCGCCCCAGGTTTGCTGTGACATCTCATGAAAATTAATAAACACTTCCCCTTTAAATTTTAGCTTTTCCATAGTGGACTCTCTCCTTTGTCGGCACAGAGCAGCTGTGAATTTTTGTTTGGCAAACCCAGACAGGACCCAGCTGACTCTCTTGAACATCGATTTAGAGGTGCAGTGGTTTTGACCAATCTGTCTGATTGGTCACCCCTTCCTCCCCCCCTCTAAGAAAAAGAGAGGAGAGGAAGGTATTTAAGAGAATTAAGAGTTTAGAAAAAAAAAACCACCAAAAATACTTCAATGAAAATATAAATAATTATGATAACAAAATAAACCTCTGTACATTCTGGAAATGGAGTCAAGAATGCTTGGATTGGGATCAGAGGCAGTTGAACAGACAGGGTCCTCCTCAGATGTTGACCATTGAAGGAAGAGAGCTGACCCTTCGCTCCCTCAGCTTTTATACTGAGGATGATGCTGATTGGATGGAATACCCCAATTGGTCATTTTGGGTTCACCTGTCCTGTCCACTCCTCCCCACAGGTGAGATCTTTTGACACTTTTCCACTTCCCACCCTCCAACAGAGCAAATTACAAAATTCCCTGCCCTTGGTTTTTCTTGCAATAAGTGTAAGCAAGGGCATCTCTGCACCATCCCTTGGTGTGATCAGGTCTGATCACTGTGAGAGTGAACAGTTTCTGAACAATCTGCTGTTAACTTCAGAGTTTAGTTAGTTAGAAGAGGCCCAGCTGAAAAAGTAAAATTACTGAACAGAAAATTGCTTTGGTTTACCTCAAACCAGGACAGCTTGCATGGGAGTACTACTTGCTGGGCAAAAATCTGTCTGGAGGCCATACCCAAAAAGTGGTTGTAAATGGAGCTTAATCCAGTTGGCAGCTGATCACGAATGTGCGGGTGACCATCCTGAAGAGAGTGAAGATGTGAGCGATCCAGGCCTAGTAATACTGACCAAAGTCAGACTTTACTGCAAAATTACTAAAGGACTGATGCGGCTGGGAAAGCAGGGAGCTGGAAGAGATAACAACAACTCTTGGATGTGGAATGCAAAACAATAGGACTGTGTAGGGCTGACTGACCTTCGAGTGGGCAGAGTTCCTGTGCCAAACACAGGAGAGCTCAGAGCAGATGGATAAGGGGTCTCAGCCAATAGTAGTGCTTTTGCTGTGGGGTGTTACTCTCATGTGTCTGTATGTACTCTGCTGAAACTTGCAATAAACGAGGATGACCATACTCACATTGAGATTCAATCGTTACTCTGGGTCCGTCTCCCACTGCAACACAAGTGGTGTCTCCCAGCCCCAAAAATGGTCATAAATGGAGTTCAATCTAGTTGGCGGCTGGTCACAATTGGTGTGCCTCAGGCCTCAGTACTGGGGCCAGTTCTCTTTAACATCTTTGTCAATGACCTGGATGAGGGGATCGAGCACACAAGGACACCAAGTTGGGTGGGAGTGTTTATCTGCTGGAAGATAGGAAAGATCTGCAGAGGGATCTGGATGGGCTGGATCAATAAACCGAGGCCATCAGATGATGTTCCACAAGGCCATGTGCTGGGTCCTGCCCTTGGGTCACACCAACCTCATGAGCTCTACAGGTTGGAGGAAGAGTGGCTGGAGCTGCCTGGCAGAAAAGGCCCTGGGAGTATTGGTCAACATTGGCTGAATATGAGCCAGCAGTGTGCCCAGGTGGCCAAGAAGGCCACCAGCATCCTAGCCTCTATCAGCATCATTGGTCCTTCAGCATTTCCCATGGATTTTGGAGGCTTCATTTTTCTCCCACCACTATCCACTATCCTGGGGTCTGGGAACTTGGGGAACAACTGGTCATACTGCTGCTACAGACTGAGGCAATTAAGGCATTAAGTACCTCAGCCTTTCCCTCATTCTTTGTCACTATCTTGCTGCCCCCATCTAATAAAGGATGGAGATTCTCCTTAGTCCTCCTTTTCTTGCTCATCTAGTTGCAAAAACTCTTTTTATTGTGCTTAACATCCAAACAGTATTGGCCATTTATGGTCACATGACTCATTTCTGCCCAGAAAGGTGCATGCTTTTGATTTAATCTTTTTTTTTAATTTGAAAAAAAATATACAAGCACATTTTAATCAGCTGGATGATTGGAGCTCGTTTAAGAAACGGCTGTGTTTTCCTGCCATGGCAGAATTTCCCGGGAGTGTAACAGTGGCAGAAGAAAGATTGATCTTCCCCTGTATGTGTGTTAACTCTACTCTGGTAATTTCTTCATCCACATCGTTACTCAGGGGGTTACACCTCTCCTGGTTCAATGGCCACGTCTAAGGACATCTTTTCAGCAGACTACCTGGATGTCTGCCCTTTCCATTGCTCTCAGGTTCCTCTTCCGCTTGCTCTTTGTCACTCAGATGCCTCTCCACTCTCTGGTTTCTGCTTTGAGGTTCAGGGAGTTAGAAACATGCCCCATCTTTCAGAAAGCTCTTTACCTCCTGAGTCAATGCCTTCCTTGTCTTGTGTATCTACCCTTTCTTATCTCTCTGTCCAAAAAAACTCTTGTCTGGAAAGCCCTTGTGAAAACTGGACCACGTGAAATGCTGTTTAGACCTAGCCTACACAGGAAGAGACAATTTTATAGTTGATTAAACAGCTTTTCTTTGTCAGCAGTGAAGAGAAACCTTTCTGTGCTGTTGTGCAGCCTGGTCTCTAAGGGAACCAGCTGGGAGCTGGTGGAAAGGAGCTGTACCATCCATCTGCAGAGTGCGGTGGAAAAGTATGATGTGAGGAAAAGGGATGCAAGTGGGAAGTGGCCAAGGAGGGAACCGGTGGGCTTGAGGAAGTGAGGAACAAGGTTGTCCATACAGTGTTAGACCTAAAAGAACTGCTTGTCCTGTCTGTACAGGTGTCTTCAGGAGACCCTCTGGATCAATACACATTGGAGACTGCTGTTATCATATCTTCTATAAAATAAAACAAGATAGAAAATTCCCTTGAAAGAAAGAATCCTCCTTTATTTGATCTTCTTGTAAAGTTTCATCAATTGTAGAGGTTTCCCAACAGAAAGCTCCACAATTAGTTGCACAAGTCTCAAGAACTTGAAGAGTATTATAGACAGAGACAGAGCTCGTGAGGGCTTTCTGTAGCTTATGAGTCCCATGGCACATTTGGTGCTGAGTCCATGAACCTCAGAGGCCGAGAGGAGATTGAAGAAAGCTCTCAAGAAATCAAAGTCAGAAGCAAAACTCAAGGTACCTTGAAGCATTAATGGGCCCCAGTGAGGGCCATTCCTGACAGAGATTCCCCAGAGACTCGTTCCAGCAGATGACAGGAAGGCAAAGGTGCTGTGCAGGCAGCTCAGATACTGAGAAAGCCCTGGCTTTGTTTGATGAAGAAGAATGGCCAAGCCCTGACCCCCAGGCCCTGAGAAGGCAGATGCTGACCCTTGTATAAGGGTCAGGGCTCTACCTGGGCAGGTGGGGAGTGTGATGCCAAAGACAGGACAATGGTATGACACCTCACGGCCTCCCTTGAGTGGGTGCAAGGGGGCAACAATGCCCCATTGCCATGAGGATGGTGTGTGTCTGCTTAGGCTTCTGTGGTTGGGACATCAGCCACAGCCAGGGGCGCAAAGATCTGGGTTCTGCCAGGGCCTTTCAGCCCTGACAACTGCCCTGGCCATCTGCACCACAGGCTGTCCTATGCTGTCCCATCCCTGTGCCTGTTCCCCTCAGAATTCTGCCCTCGGAGTGACATTTTTTTTATCCTCAGGTGCATTTTGAACGCCCAAAGATGCAATTTCTGATGGTTTTCCTTTGCCATCCTTTCCCACTATCAAAAATGGTGCCATCATCTTGGAAAGAAAGTTTCAAACTCTCTGGAGCTACTGCTAGACTCAGACTCCACTTCAGCAGGCTTGGTAGCCCAGGTCTCTCAGCATCTCCACACAATTCTCTTAACCTCATCCTGGCAGACTTTCTTTGGCCACATGACTGTTCATTCACATTCCTCCAGAACAGAGAGTCACCTCCCTGTGCACACTGCTCTCAATGTGGCCACACTCCTCATGAGTCAGGAAAGACAATCACTCCCTTTGTCTGGGTAGCCACACTCCTCCCAATGCTCTCATGGCAATATTCCTGTTGAGCCCCACTGGCGGCTCTGGCCAACCTTGGAACACCCAAACCCTTCTCCTTGAGGTTTTCCTCAACCAGTCATGTCTGAGCTTGCCTTGATGGATGGGTGTTGTGGTTTAACCCTGGTAGACAGCTCAGTCCCACACAGCTGCTCACTCACTCATGGCATCATATGGTATGGAACATCCTCGTTTGGCTCAGCTGCCCTAGCTAGGTCCCCTCCAAAATTCTCATGTACCCCCTGCCTCTTTTTCACTGGTGCAGCATCAGAGGCCCAAAGGGCTTTGCTGCTGCACATGTTCCGCTCAGCAGTGACTACACCATTGATGTGTGACCAGGTGGGTAACACATGGATAACTCCATGCTGCCTTGGGTGCCTGGAACCAACACAGTGACAAGAGGGAGACCACTGGCTGGCTGGGTGCTTGGGCTGGTAAGAGGCGATGGGGTCTGGAAAGAGATTGCTGGGACAGTTTCTCCTGTCTGTCCGTGCTGCAAGAAGGCAGGCTGGATCTTTGGACAGAAGGACTCCTCATGAGTGCCCCCATGGGCATGGGGATGGTCTACAGTTTCCCAACTTCTCCTGTGTATGCTGCCTCTTCTGCAGGCTGCCAGCCATGCAGAGGAACCAGGAGAGGTCTTGTCCTTCCTGTGGTCACAGCTGGAGCCCAGTCATCCAGCTCAGCCCTGTTTGAGGAGTCTTGTCTAGGGGTGACTTTTGAGGCAAGGGCTGACACGCAGGGTGGGGAAGGTCCTTGAGGGACATGCTCTGGGCACAAAGACTGAAAGACGGCAGCTCAGATCTTTCAGCCTCTCCACACATCCTGGCAGACTTTCTCTGGCCACATGACCATTCCTTCGTTTCTCCAGAACCGTGAGTCACTTCCCTGGAGCACATCATTCCCCACTCCTGCTGAATCAGGATGGACAACCACTCCTCTTGTCACAGCTGGACCCCAGTCCTCCAGCTCTGCCGCAGCTGAGAAGCCTTGTCTAGGGTTGACCTTTGAGGTAAGGGCTGACACTCAGGGTGGGGAAGGTTTTCTGAAGAACATGTTCTGGACACAAGGACTGAAGGACAGCAGCAAAGGGATGTTGGTTCTGGGTCAATGCCTCCTTCAGTGCAAGCCCTGACACAGGGGCCCGACCTTCCTTTCCATGCCACTCTTCAGGAGGGATGATGGCACTAAGTGATGGCAAGTGGTGGACACCAGTCCTTCTCCAGCCTCTTCCCAGGCCTGGTGGAGCAACAGCACAGCAAGGACTCTGCACCGTGAGTGTGCTATCAGTGCCCAAACTCTGGGTATTATCTTGGGGAATGCAGGCATTTTTTCTCTCCAAGGCCATTTCTAGCTGCTGTTGGCTCCTCTAATCTCTCCTCATCCCTGCTCTGGTCTGACCTGGTGCTACTGTGCTGCTTACAGGGCCCCACACTGGCAGTGATGCTCCACAGAGCAAGTGGGCTGTGGCACCTTGGCTCCAGACTGGCTGTGCTGGTCAGGGAGGGAAGCAGATGCAGCTGGAAGGGCCACGTTGCCTCTGAACCTTCTCAGGGTTCTACAGCTGTGGAATGGGCTTGGAGCATTTTTCATGACTCCAGATGTTTTCCCGTGTGCACATTGACTCATCCATGAGCATCTACTTAAGTAGACATGAAGCTCTCTCCAGACTCCTTTTCATGACCTTTCTGGGTCCCACTGGCCTCACATGGGGTGGCAGAGCCCTTGTTTGCTCACAGATACTTAAAATTAGCACTTTGCCTATGGCTGGTCCCTTCTAGTGGGAGGCCTAGTCCCTGGTACAGGGTGTCCCTGTAGATGCTCTCTGCTCTCCAGGGTCTCCAGTTTCCCTGCCGGAAAGCCATTGCAGCTCTGCATCCATTCTCCTCCACCTCCAGTGACACTGGGCATCCACATGTAAGAGATGGGTCCAGCCCTCCCTCCCAACAACAACTGCAGTGCCCTCACCCCGTGACCTCACTGAGAAGCAAGCTCAGCAGCAGCTATGAGAATTAAGTTCCTGGAGCCTGCTCCTGCCTTCAGCAGGAAGAAGAGCCCAGGCTTCAGGAGCCACCCTTGAGGGAGCTGCCCTTTGATAACAGAGATGCTGCTCAGGAAGCCAGCTCTGACGTTATGATGGCATGTTTACCAAAGGACTCTGTATTATTCAACACAGCAGGATCACACTTCTGCAGACATGGAGCGAATACAGATATTTCAATGTGATCATCACAGATGAAAAACCAAGGGAAAACCTGCCCTGAGAAAAGCTAGGAACAGTCTGTGAAGAGAAATGGGCAGCTCTACTGCTGCTGAAGATGAACCCATTGAATCAGTTTCTTCAATGCTTCTTTGAGCTCCTGGTTCCTCATGCTGTAGATGACTGGGTTCACTACTGGAGGAAGCACAGAGTACAGAACTGCCACCACCAGGTCCAGGGGTGGTGAGGAGATGAAGGGGGGCTTCAAATAGGCAAAAAATGAAGTGCTGATAAAGAGGGAGACCACAGCCAGGTGAGGGAGGCAGGTGGAAAAGGCTTTGTGCCGTCCCTGCTCAGAGGGGATCCTCAGCACGGCCCTGAAGATTTGCACATAGGACACCACAATGAACACAAAACACAGAAAGAATAAACTGGCAGTAACTACAAGGACCCCGATTACCCTGAAGTAGTCAGAGTCAGAGCAGGACAGTTTGAGGATTTGGGGTATTTCACAGAAGAACTGGTCAACAGTATTTCCCTGGCAGAGAGGCAGTGAAAACGTATTGGCCGTGTGCAGGAGAGCATTGAGAAACCCAGTGCCCCAGGCAGCTGCTGCCATGTGGACACATGCTCTGCTGCCCAGCAGGGTCCCATAATGCAGGGGTTTGCAGATGGCAATGTAACGGTCATAGGACATGACAGTGAGAAGAAAAAACTCTGCTCCAAGGAAGAAGAAAACCAGAAAGATCTGTGCAGCACATCCCCAGTAGGAGATAGCCCTGGTGTCCCAGAGGGAATTGGCCATGGATTTTGGGAGAATGGTGGAGATGGAGCCCAGGTCGAGGAGGGCAAGGTTGAGGAGAAAGAAGTACATGGGGGTGTGGAGGCGGGGGTCACAGGCAATGGTGGTGATGATGAGTCCGTTTCCCAGGAGGGCAGCCAGGTAGATGCCCAAGAAGAGCCAGAAGTACAAGAGCTGAAGTTCCCAAGTATTGGCAAATGCCAGTAGCATAAACTTGGTGATGGAGCTAGAGTTGGACATTTGTTCACTCTGGGCATGGTTATCTGTGGAGGAGGAAAAAAAAGGTGCTGAGCTAGGGCTGAATTTTCTGAGCAAAATGCACTGTGTGTCTCATAGCAAGCTCCTGCTCAGGCTTTCTCTTTCCAGGAAGACCTCTCTGCAGCTCCTTCTCCTGAGCTCCAGGTTTTGCAGGCTGAATCTGCTGCCCTGACTTCCAAGGAGACCTTCTTGCTGTGCAGCAAGAGAGAACTAGCAACACAGGGTGTTCTCAAATTAAATGTACCTTTGATACATCAAAGAGGGGTTTCTTTTTTGTCATTGTTTGCTGCAATTTGCCCAACTGCAGAAGTAAGCTGAGGGAATTTGGGTTTGTTTATTTTATCCTAGTTGCATTTGCCATGTTAAGGAGGGGGTCTAGATGGTTAAAGTCCCTGACATTTCTAATGATCTCCAAGTGAAATCCTGTGGGTCCTGGGAGGCAAAGGGACTGTCCCTTAGTGCAGAGAGAGGAGAGCTGCTCTGCCCATCAGTCCTGCTCTCAGCGGCCCTGTGCTGGCAGTTTGGAGCTGGAGGAGATCACACCCAGGTGTTCCCCTGAAAAGAAAGGGGACATCTCTGAGGGCAGAGGAATACAGGTTCAAAGAGAAGACTGACAGACTCCTCACCTTTTCTCATCTCTCCACTCCCAGACGTGGACATAGAGGGACCATTGTAGCTGCCCATGTACAGCTGCCCAGCAGCATTTCCATTTCTCACTCCCTGCCAATGTCTCTGCTGCCAGCAGCTGTCTCCCTCTCCCTAGCTCATCCCCTGCCAGGTCTTACAACCCCCATCCCACCCGCTGTGTGCTCACCTCTGCCTGCAAACACCTCCCCAGGGCAGGGCTTTGCCAGGGCACATCTTTGAGTGCACAGGGGCTGAAGACCAGATCTCAGAAAAGCTGATGCAGCTGGAAAGGGGAAGATGGTGTCAAGCTGACACGCTTCTTGACAAGTCTCCGTAGAAATGTCACAAGGTAGAGCTGAAGCTGTGAGAAGCCCTGATCCATGCAGGACTTATGAGAGCAGAAGGACTTTGCCCTGCCCTGATCATCCCTGCCCTACTGTGGTGAGGGGTCATTTCTTCCACCAAAGGCTTCTCCCTGCAGCGCCGTGGGGAGCTCCCCAGGCAGGCAGAGAGCTGATGCTGGCAGCAGCAGAGTCCTTGCCCCAGCACACAGCCCCCTGGGCCACAGGGACCCTATTCTAAAGGACAGCCCTTGGAACTCCTGGCTACAAGCCCACCTTCACAGCCCTGCAGCCATCCCTGGGAGAAGAGAGTTCTCTTTCCCTGTCCTTCTGTCAGTGCAGAAGGGAAGCCCTGCTCTGGAGCATGTCTTTTTCCTCCAGACCAGAAAAGCCAGGAGAGCCCTCCTGACACATCTTGTCAGTAGTAGCATGTGCCAGGTCTAGGAAACACTTCCAGGCACTCACCTGCCTTGCCCTCAGACAGACAGACTTACCGTGGCAAAGGCTGTGAAGATTTCTCCCCCAGTGAGCTCACCTGCCCTCCCAGCCCAGACTGATTTTAATGTCTCTCGCACATCTCCTGTCTCTCTTTGGTGTCTGCAGGCAGTGCCCTCAGCCCTGCTCAGCTTGGCAGACGAGTTGCTCCTGGGCAGAGCTGACTCTCTGCAGCACTCCCTGCTTGCCATGAGCTCCCTCCATCCCAGGAGCCCAGCCAGCTCAGCAGCAGAGGAAGAGCCCAAGGAGTCACTTCTGTCCCCTCTGGGCTCCCTCAGAGATGTCCCTGGGGCTCCATGGAAACCTGCTGGGAAACAGGCTGAAGTCATCACTGGTGTTTCCTCCCTCAGCTGAGGGGACACACACACATTTCTTCCCAGCCGTTAGGTCCAAAATGACCTCTTCTTGAGGTCACTATGAGACAAGACACACAGTGAAAGGGAGGAATTTCCTCTACCTCCTGTACCCATCCAAACCACAGTTGACATCTGAAGTGCCAGAGGTGGTCTGAAACACTTGCAGGTAGCTTTACACTCTGATGGATCAATTTAGAGGGACAGGGCAGTTTCTGGGCTCATAATTTTGGAGGCTGGCGGAGCAGCCCAGCTGAAGTGACAGAAGATGTCCACATTTAGGACAATGAAGCCTGATCCTGTTCATTGTGTCCAGAGCAGCCCAGAGAGCTCTTCCCCTGAGTGAATGAGTTATTGCCCTCAGCAGATCCAAGGCTCTCTCACTTCTCCACCAGCTGCATTTACCGGATCTCCAGTGGCAGCAAGAGCAGGTTTCTCAAAGACACATGACTTAACTCAGGGCAGCTGCTCAATTGGAAGTTTACCTCCATCCTGTGGTGCTGCCTCAGCTGCCAGGGCTCTCTAGCACAACCACACAGAGCCAGACAGCACAAGACTTGCAAGAACACCGCTCCCACTCAGAGCAGCCATGTCACAGACCCCAGGAGAAGCTCAGACACCTTCAGGGTTTTCCTTCAAGCAACTGCAGGGAAGCAAGTCCTTTCCCTTCTCCATCCAGTAGATGCAGGCAATGCTGCTCCCACATCCTCATCAGGAAACCATGATAATCTTCAGAGGCCCCTTCCAACCCCAAGTCATTCTGTGATTCTCTTGCAATCCCAAGTGGTGTCTTCCTGCCCCCTCCTCATGCCAGCTTCTGGCTACAGGCTGGCCATGGCTCCAGTCTGGGTGATTCCTGCCTCAGGCAAAGGCAAACACATCTGTGGGATTCCTTTCACTCAAACACCTGGGTGAATTCTGTGGGTGATGTGGAAGGACAAAGAAGTCCAATGCAGACCTCACAGGGATGTGAATATATGTGGAAATAACCAATGAATTAGACTGTGTAATGTTAATTGCTAATTTCCCCAATGTGTCATCACTACTACAGTTGCTACATGCCATATCAATGGTATTACTGTAAGAATTATCTAAATTGGTGAGGACTGAACTCTGAGGAAAGGGAACAAAATGCAGAAGTGATGGAACCTCAGCAACTAGTGCCTGGCAGTTTTCTCAAGATCAGCATGGTCAGCCCACAGACCATGGGCATGGACCAAGCCAGGGACACCAGCTATGAGCTCCAGGTGCAGCATGCAACGATTCTGCTCCACAGCCCATCTCTGCTGCCCTGAAAGTTTGTTATGACAGATAGAGCCCAAAGTCTGCCATTCTGTGGATCCTCTCCAGCTTCTACCCGTTCTTTCAGAACTGACAGACCACTACTTTGTATGGCATCCATTGTCATGTCCAGGTCCTTTCTCTCAGGGACACTCCTTCCCCAGTCAGGTTACAGCCCTCACTGCTGCACAGGGTGATTCTGTCCCTGGTCGCAAGCTTGTCCCTTCTCCTTATCAATCTTTAGGAGGGTTTGGGTTTGTTGGGTTTTTTGGTTGGTTGGTTGGTTGGTTTTGGACTTTTTTTCTCTTTTTTTCTAAACCCCCAGTGTGCCTGGGTCCTTCCTGACTGGAGCTCCGTTGTGCCAGCATTTACAGGGTGTTTTCAGGTGGCACATCCTCAACTGTGCTTCTACCAGGATAACTGTGTGAGAAATTGCAGGATGCTACTGGCAAAGACAAAGCAGGGCTAGTTGACTGCAATTGCTGATTAAGGTGGAAAGCTTCACAAAGCTGACATCAGACATGACAAAGGAGGGCACAAAATCAGAAGAGAATAGCCAATGTGGAAATGGGGTAGTCTGGTCTTTTGAGAGAGTATGAGGAGGGTTAAAAAAAGAATTTTGGGGGAGGGTGAGAAGGAACCAGGACACAAAAGGTGAAGGAACCAATGGGATGAGGGCTGCCTGAGGGTACATGTGAAGCCACCTTGTACTGG
>VZTM01031136.1:322445-352612 GCA_013400555.1 Jacana jacana | reverse complement strand
GGGCGCCGCGGGGGGAATACCCGAGGGGCGGGGCGAGGCTTCCCGGGAGCGCCCCGCCGCTCATCCCCAGCGCCGCCTCAACCGGGCACCCGGCCCGGGGTCCCGCACCGACAACCCACCACCGACGGCTCCGAGATACTTCCAGGCGGGGCGAGGCCGTGGGGTTTGGAACTGCGTTTTTCACTCCGAGGTTTGGGGACTCGGAGGGTCCCTTTTTAGCGGGGGTCCCTTCTTTACTTCACCCCGTTTGGCTTCACCGTGGCACAGGGCCGTGCAGTGCAGGTCCACGCTCCGCTGCTGTTACTGGTTAATTAGCAAAGAAAAACTAATTGTCTTNAAAGAAAAACTAATTGTCTTGTGGGGGGGGGGGGAAGCCACCCAGTCCCACCCCGAAGCTGCCGTAGGGGGGTTCCAAAGCGATGCCACCCTGCAGCGCTGTCACCGTCATGTCAGAAGCGGTGCTAGCACCCGTGGGTATTGCCTCAGCTCACGTCAGGGGGAGAAGGTTGGGTGGAAAGAGCACACCTAACTCCTGGAAAGAGTAGTTCTTCTGGCAGATGCTAGGGCAAATAAACCTATTATTTGATAATTGTCGTAGTGTAGAATTTTAAGTCATCCCTGCAGCTTATTTAGAGACTGGAACAACTCAGTGCTTAGGGTTGGCATATTAATAAAGATCCTGATCTCCCACTGTGGTCCTTGGCCCCTCTTGACTTCGGTGGCCTCTGAGCCAGGTTCCTTGTGCTCAGTCCAGGAGGTGCAGGAGAGTCTCAGGATTCCTTGGGTCTCGCCTCAAGTGACACAGGTGTGAGCATAAGGAGTGCCATCTAAACATGAGGAGGAACTCCTTCACTTTGAGGGTGGCAGAGCCCTGGAAGGGGCTGCCCACAGAGGTGGTGGAGTCTCTGTCTCTGGAGACATTCAAAACCCACCTGGACCCGTTCCTGTGGGACCTGCTCCAGGAGGACCAGCTTGGCAGGGGGTTTGGACTAGATGATTTCCAGAGATCTTTCCAACCCCAGATCATTCTGTGATCTCGCATGATCATTATTTTAGGACAACTGATGACTTCTGTGACATAAATGGCTTGCTCCTGCCAGCACGTTCGATGCTAAGAGGACGGAGCCACAGCTACCAGGGAGTTTCTTGCTCCCTGAGAAGTCTGTGAGCACGTCTGTCTTTGTTCTCCTGGTTTTCAGTGCGATACTGTCATTCCTGACACCAAGCAATGCTTGACTGGAATTATTCTCTCCGAATAAACGTTACCCACCTTGGGCTTGTGGTCTTCGTTTGATGCCGTGTTGGGATAAGTCAATGGGAGACGGGAGGAGAGCCTTAGGATTGGTTTTCAATCGAGGTGTTCCCGTCCTGCCCCTTTCCACAGCAGCTGTGGTTACCTCTGCCCCCAGATGAGGGCTGCCGGTGTCTCCCCCTCGGGGTAAGCTGCAGGCTCCTGCCCAGCACATCTGACCCCTTGCTGTGCACCCAGCGTTGACTGCTTCTCTCCTGCCCCTCCCGTTTTTGTTGTCACCAGCCCACAGGAGCTACTTGCAACAAGGTTCCAGGTGCAAAATAATTTTAAATAAAGCATTTATTGACAACTATTCTTGAAGCAAAGTCAAATTGTTCTCTCTGTACAGGCTTTACTTGGTGTCCTTTCCCATGTTCTCTTTTGCTCAGCAGCATCTGAGCCACAGCCATTTCCTTCACCGCAGCTCCACAAGGTTCATGCTGGAGTTACAGCTTGTGGGCACCTTAGTGGTCCCCGGGGAAGAGTCTGAAGCTGCTCACGCACTCAGAGAGCCTGACTGTCGTACTGATTAGTTTGGCTCAAGCCCCACAGCAGGTCTTGACAAGCTGTACAACTTGCAGCTGCCAGAGTCTCTAACGTGGAGGAGACCCTCCCCCAGCCAAAGAGGCAGGAGACCTTCACATGGTTCCTCCATCCCACCCCCACTTCGTGCGCCGTTGTAGGGGAATGGGTGGAACTGGGTGCAAACTCACCTTCACCCCCGACCGATGCCCCTCTCCCCCCCGCCACGGGGAGCCAGAGGCAGGAGCACTGTCACACAGAAACACAGAATATCAGGGATTGGAAAGGACCTTGAAAGATCATCTAGTCCAATCCCCCTGCCGGAGCAGGAACACCTAGAGCAGGTCACTCAGGAACGCGTCCAAATGAGTTTTGAATGTCTCCAGAGAAGGAGACTCCACACCCTCCCTGGGCAGCCCCTGCCAGTGTTCCCCCACTCTCACTGTGAAGAAATTTTTCCTCATATTTAACTGGAATCTCCTCTGTTTCAGCTTGCACCCATTGCCCCTTGTCCTATCATTGGACATCACTGAGAAGAGCCTGGCTCCATCCTCCTGACACTCACCCTTTACATATTTATGAACGTTAATGAGGTCACCTCTTAGTCTCCTCCAAGCTGAAGAGACCCAGCTCCCTCATCGTTTCCTCGTATGGGAGATGCTCCACTCCCTTCATCATCTTGGTAGCCCTGCCCTGGACTCTCTCCAGCAGTTCCCTGTCCTTCTTGAACTGAGGGGCCCAGAACTGGACACAATATTCCAGATGGGGTCTCACCAGGGTAGAGTAGAGGGAGAGGAGAACCTCTCACGACCTACTGACCACCCCCCTTCTAATACACCGCAGGATGCCATTGGCCTTCTTGGCCATGAGGGCACAGTGCTGGCTCATGGTCATCCTGCTGCCCACCAGGATCCCCAGGTCCCTTTCCCCTACGCTGCTTTCCAACAGGTCATTTCCCAACCTATACTGGAACCTGGGGTTGTTCTTGCCCAGATGCCAGACTCTACACTTGTCCTTGTTCTATGTCATTACATTTCTCCCCCCGCAGAGGGACCGCAGCTGGAACACCCGGCTGGTTTTCCTCACAAACTCTCACCAGTGACTCCACGCAGAGAGGCAGCAGACATCAGAATCGCCTTCTCTCACCTCCTTGTGGCAACACCACAGACTTAACAATGACATCTTTGCATCATACCATCTTATCGCTTCCCTCTCGCTTCATTTATTTATTATTAACATTTACACCCAGCGTTTAATAGAACTATCACTCTAACTAAACGGGGACGAGAACTAAGGGAGCTCTCAGGTGTGAGATTTACAGCTGTTATTTAAGCCCGGATTTTGCAGCTTCATCAGAAAAGAAGTCATTCTCACCGCTTGGAAAGCACCTTGGCCATTGCAGCTGCCGCTAGGAGCAAGCAGGATACAGAATGCTGATACTCAGCAATGATGTTCACAGTTTATTAAACACCATAAATTATTCTGAAGACTTGGTTTGATCCCAGAACATACCGAATCCGTCAGTTTTGTAAACCTTCCTGCTCCCAAAGTAGATAATAGAAAGCCTTACATAATTTTTCTCTAACAGTTCAGTTGAGTTGAAATGTTAAATAACCATTCCTAAAATAGCTAACGATTTCAAAGCAATTCAGCCTTTCTTTTGGGGGGAAAAATGACTTGGTCCTTAAACCTGTACCCAAAGTTCTTAACTGTTTCTTCACAAAGTTGTTACAGAGCGAAGATTCCTGTATATAAAGGGGTTGATGCTATCTACTGATTTCAGTCTGAGGAGCAGAAAGCAAAATGGACCCAGTTTTCTGAAAGTCTCCGAGGGTAGGAGCACAAATTAAAATTAGTGGTGTTTTTTCGCTGTTTATTATTCTCTTTCTTAAGTTTGCTTAGGTGAGAAAATCCATGGGAAACTGCCTGGGACTGGCTTTCCTCATGAATAAACAAAATGCTAATAGTTTCCTATCAATGTTGTTTTAATCGCACTGGGCTTATTTGTGCAGGACCTTCCTTCCGTTTTCCTTCACTCCGTTTTCCAACTGCCTGGACCTCAGTGTCTCTTGCCCCTTCCACCCCCACCACTGCCTTTTCTAACTTCCTATTTACAGCCAATGCTCCTTAACACTTAGTAGTAAAACTGTGGGATCCTCAGGGCTGCCTTTCTGATGCTGGAAGGGGCTTATAGACCCTCTTCTGTCCTCCTCCTCCTCTTCAGAGGACCTGCTCTTTTTCCCCTCATGAGTGAGAGAAGAGCTGGATGGTGGAGCAATGAATGGCCATGGAGGGTGAGGGTCCCTGCAGCCAGCCCCTCCCCGGGGACTCCTGGAGACCCTCAGGGGGGCAGCCCCTGCATTGCTGGGGTCGGGAAGGAGGGTGAGGATGGAGGCTGAGCTAGATCAGAAGGCTTGGTGAGTGTCCCGAAAGGGCTGAATTTGTCTCTTGCTTTACTTTGGATGCCGAACACATCGCAAAAGCAGCTTGTAGAGCAGTATTGATTGGGGCAACTGAGGGGATTTTTATTCTGAGAGATACCTGCCTTCTGCTGACCATCTCAAGCTCTTCTTCTCAGACATAACTAGCAGCTATGTTTCACGTATCATCTAATCATTTAATCCCATAAAACATATTTCCAGCCCCAGCATTCCACTTAACCATTTGTATGCCTTGCTTTCATTTTGCTCGAGTGCCTTTTTGTCTCATGAGAAAGGAGAACAAGACATTGCTGGTTCCCCCTCCCAACACCCCTCCCCGTGCCTTCCCTGAACCCGGGCTGCTAAGTCTTGTTTGTCTACTCTCCTACATAAACAAGGGTGATCTTTCCTCACAGGGGAGTGTGCCCATGACTCCTCCACGGAGCAGAAAGAAGTCTCCAGTGAAGCACTTCTTTATCCACACCGGCTTCCAGCTCACGCAGTGTCAAATGGGGCGAAGGAGCAAGAAGCCAAGGTGGTTCTCTTGAGCAAGCCCGTGTGTAAATAAGGCTGGCGGAGGGCCCAAAGGAAGGGAAGGGGAGGGCTATTTGCCTGGTAATGAACAAATAGCTCTCTTTCCTGAAAGGAAAAATACTTTTTTTTTTTTTTTTTTTCTCTGCTATATTGAGCTTTCCCTCAAAAAAAAAAAGAAAGAAAGAAAGAAAGTGATTTTCTCCGCATAAAGTATTTCCAGATGCAGAACTAACGTGCTGTGTGTATCAACAGCTTGATAATAACATGTTCATCTCTTGACCTTGGAACGGGGGGAAAAAAATGAAAAAGGCAGAATTTTCTGAAATTATGCCCTTTCATGGGAACATTTTTTAAAGCCCATGAATTCTGGGAAAAGACTTTTAAATAAAATTTGATTATTTTTCACTCATTTCCATTTTTTTCACGGCTAATTAGCAAGCTGAAGAGGAAAATCTACAACGCTGACCAGAAACTGAGCCAAGCGATTATCTGCACTTCTTATTTGAGATAAATGAACCCTGTAAGTGCTAGAGCCAGATTCTCCTTGCTCATCCTTTTTAATAACCCAAGTCAAACAAGTTTTTGAAAGACCCTTACTTTTAGGCATTTTCAACAAATATTTTGCTGTGCTAACAAGTGGGCCGTGTCCTCAGGTGCTGGTTATTTCCCTCCAAATAAACAGTACCAGCTCCTATGTATTTTCTATACTGCACTCGGTTCTCTCCCCCACTTTGCCCCACTTTTTCTAGGAACAGCTGAAGGAAAAGCCTATCAAAGACGTGGTGTGATTTAGCAGCTTCTGAGTTATTTATAACCTGAACAATTAAGCAACTTAATTTTTCTGAAAGCTTACCTCATTGTATTCCCATTAGACCCGATGATAGCCTTTCGTTTAGCATTCTTCTCAAATAGGCAACATTCAATTCTGTATCCCCTTCCAATTTAAAGAAACCTTGAGTCCTTCATGTGAAGAGAATTTAATGTACAGGCTGGAGAGAGACAGAGGGGCCGACTGCTCTTCGTGGTGGGTAGTGACAACCTGAAAACGAGAGTAAGGCAGAAGGTCTTGGCCCCTCAAAATGGCAGAGGGCACTTTGGATAAGAAACCCGACACGAACCAAGCAGCTACCTAGAACTTGGCCGTATTATTCTCTCTCCTCTGCTTTTCTGGCACTCGTCATGGGAACCTTCCTAACCACATTGGTTGCCCTCCTGGTTTTGCATCTCAGGAATCTTCCCACAGACCAGCGCCCCGGAGCATCCTGCAAATACCTTCCTTCACCACTGATCCAGAGGAAAGTGTGCCACCTACTGAAGGACCTCAGCCACGTTCTGTACGACTTGGACTTACCAAAGTTCCTTCCCATTCCTGAACTTTCTGCACCTTCACACTTCTGATTTGAATTAGCAGTTAGCCTTTGGTTTAAGAAAGTGTATGAACTCAGCGATTGGAAGTTCATGAAGATGGACGTGAGCAAGTGTAATACAGGCTACTTCCATCTAATTCATGTGTAAGCAGCGTAATTTGAGATGAAAATAAATCCTCCATCTGAAAGCAAGTATAAGGTGTTTCCCCTAAATCACCGCTTTTGCCAGAAGTGGGATACATATCACGAATTATCTCTATAACTGTAAGAAAACATTAGACCGGGGGATAGTCAGTACAAGGCATGGATGTGTTGGCAATATTGCCATACACAGTATTTGCAGTTTAGGTATTAGGCTTTTTTTAACAAATGAGTGAACAGCTTCCTTTACCACCAACTAGTAGTTACCTTTGATCGTGCGCTCTCTTCAGCTAATCATTCGGTTGAACAAGCTCAAAGGAAACTTTAGACAGTTGCTGTCATGACTTGTTTGACACACCTAGAGAGTGGCCTTCGGTTACCTGTGTCTCATGCCACTGAGTTATTCATGCATAGTAAGGCATCATTTTTGCTATCAAAGCAGTATCATAGACTCATAGAATGGTTAGAGTTGGAAGGGATCTTGAAGATCACCAAATTCCAACCACCTGCTACGGGTAGGGACACCTCCCACTAGAGCAGGTTGCTCAAAGCCCCATCCAGCCTGGCCTTGAACACCTCCAGGGATGAGGCAGCCACAGTTTCTCTGGGCAATCTGTTCCAGTTTCTCACCATCCTCACAGGAAAGAATTTCTTTCTGATATCTAATCTAAATCTCCCATCTTCCAATTTAAAGCCATTACCCCTTGTCCTGTCACTAAACTTCCTGATAAAGAGTCCCTCCTCATCTCTCCTGTAGCTCCCTTCAGATACTGGAAGGCTGCTATAAGGTCTCCCCAGAGCCTTCTCTTTTCCAGGCAGAACAACCCCAACTCTCTCAGCCGGTTCATAGGAGAGATGCTCCATCCCTCTGATCATCTTCATGGGCCTCCACTGGACAATGTTGTTTCAGCTGTTTTATCAGTGGATCAAGAATAAATGTTTTAACAAGACCAATTGCTTTCCTTAAAATCCGTGGAAATGGGTAACTGCAAAACTTTCTGATTTGAGCCTCATCAGAGCTTTTTGCTGTGAAGTCAGTGATTTAAATTCTGCTCATGTACATTATGGTAGATAATCAAAACATCTGAAATTGTGATTTCCTGAAATTAATGGATAATCTATGCCTTTAAAGCTTATCACACTTCTGTGTTGGACTTACGTATTCATAAAAAATACTGTTCTCAAAAATTTTCTTCCTAAGAAATATTGTCTGTTCCTACGTAATCTCATGAAAAATCTCCTCAAAACTTCAGCTGGGAAGTAAAGAAATAAAATAATATGGCTTAGAACAAACCCCTTAATGTATTTAAAGTTTAAAACTGTGTATAATAAAAAGTTTGAAGTTTTTCTACCAGTTTTGTCACAGCCTGAACCAACCTGTCATGCAGGACGGTAACATCTCTGTGACTCCTGAAACTGCACTGCTCAGGGTTTCACGTATGTAGGAGACGGAAGGGAAACAGAGCTCATTGTCAGCAAGCACAAAAGAGGGAAAAATCTAACTCTAGGCTGACCACCACAGTCCCAGGGTCTATCCTAGCTGTTACCAAGGAAAAAAATAAAGGGTCTGGAGGTCACTGTGGGCAGCTCTGCAAAACTGTTGGCTCGTTGTTTGGGGGAGGCCACGACGACAGAGCAATTATTGGGAGTCATTCAGAAATGAAAGGAATAAAAATGCTGTACAGGTATATAGGTCTGGGGTGGCATGTACTAAATGCATTTCTGGGTCATTTTCTGCCCACTCTGCTCCCAGTGAGACCTCTCAGCTGGCTAAATCCTGGGCCGGGCCGGCTCAGAGACAGCAGTGGCTGCTGCGGTGGAAGACCTTCAGGATGGGGATTTTCCTACGTGGGAATTGCTCCTCAAGCTCCCTGCCATGCAGCTCCCAGGGCATGAGCTCCAGCCACCGGGGCTCTCGGGTGCAGGAAGGGTGTTGTGGCTTACAAAGGGTGCCATCCCTTTGATAGTATCTATTAAATTATTAATAGTGATGAGAGGGTGAGCCAGAAGTGAACACTCATTTCAGTATTATCAAAATTTAAAAATTAATAGGGTGCTGTCTCTCATTCCTTCCTTCCCTCCCTCCAGGAAAACCACCAGATAGAAGATTTAAAACAAGCATAAAGAACCACATCTTGACACAGCATGGACCTGGGGCAGAAGAACGCAGTGGGGTACCGTAGTACCTTCCGGTATCTAAAGAAGGCCTACGGGAGAGATGGGGAGAGATAGGAGAGTGGAGCAATAGTACAAGGGGGAATGGTTTTAAACTGAAACAGGGGAGATTTAGATTAGATATTAGGGAGAAATTCTTTCCTGTCAGGGTGGTGAAGCACTGGAACAGGTTGCCCAGAGAAGCTGGAGGTGTTCAAGGCCAGACTGGATGGGGCTTTGAGCAACCTGGTCTGGTGGGAGGAGTCCCTGCCCAGGGCAGAGGGGTTGGAACTGGATGATCTTCAAGGTCCCTTCCAACTCTAACCATTCTACGATTCTGTAAAAACAAGGTTTGCCTCATTGGCTGTGAGATAGTCCATTATCAGCTAAGAAATGGCCCAGATGCGCACAGATGCTCGGGGGCTCAGTCCCTAAACCACTTGCTGACTGGCAGAAGAGGGTGTATCACAAAAAATATATAGGAGAGAAAAAGAGGAAATTCCTCCTCTAAGCCATGTAACCGGCCACACTTTGAGGACAATAAATTACACAGAGCTTTCACCTGGCTGCACTAGTTGCAGCTTTTACCTTCCTACCAATTTACAGTGGGTTTTTTTTTCACTTACAATTAGCCCCTCTTTCTGCAAAAGTGACTACTTTTGGTGAATTTCAGTTGCAAAGATTATATGGAGAAGCCTTCAATGAAAATTTCATTTCATCCTTGAGCTATTTTTCTTCTTTGTAAAGGGAGGTATCACAGTGCATATTATATTTTCTGCTTTGAGAACAGAAACGCATTAAAAGATCTCCAGCAGGGTACTGAGTTGCCATGATGGAACCCATTCTGATAGTTAAAAGATTAATATCAACTCTATTTGCTGAACCCCACAAGTTTATAAACGTGAAATACGCAGACAGCAAACTTTGCACGAGCTGATTTTTTGGACTTCTAATACTTTTGAGCCATTGTCAGCCCAATTAGGTGCTCAGCATATGTTTTGCATTACAGAATCCATACAGCATTCATCTGTAAAGAGGTATGAAAGGGATGTGAGTCATTAGTCATATTCAGGAAACGTGTTTCTGAAAAATTAATACATGACCAGTCGCCAGCAAGTAGCAATCTGCTCCAGATACGAACAAAGTATGTTATAACGCTCCGTGTTTTAATGATAGTCTTTAAATGTTAAAATTGTAAACTGTAATGGAAACAACATTTCTCTAATGGAATATTTAATCTCACTTAAGACCCACTAAGGACTGCACAATAATTCCTGCATCCATGGGAGCTGGGTAAAATTGCATGGAGTCGGTTTGGTGGCCTGAAGTCAAGCTGGTATGTAAAGGTATACTTAATGTTAAGTGCAGGAATAAACCTATGATTTCAGTCATGTTCTGCTGGGATTAAAGTTAAACAAACGCTTAATTGTCCTAGACTTTACAATTCTGTGCCCTCCATCCTTTCTCACATTGACAGTGACATTTCTTACACACCTCTCAGAGGAGAAGTATGATTTGGCCCAAATCAGTACACTGATACAGGCACCTTTCCATCTCCAGTGACTATCGTTATGCATGTACATGGTTTTCTTACTTTTTGAGAATTAGTGGATTTTTCATGTGGGTGGGCACTACTGAATTCCAAGAGGCTGGATGCATTGGATGTTGTTTGCTAACAATTTTAGTTGTGATCTCAATATAATTATGAGGAATCACTGGAGGGGGGGAAGAAGGGGAAGAAGAGTCAGTTTGTCTTTTTGCTAATAAGGACATTGACAGACTGTTTAAAAAACATTTTTACCCCAAAGCAAAAAATTTTAATTGCTGGGGAAAGTTGGTTGGTGGATACCAACATGTATAAGTAGAGATTCATGTCTGGGCTTACAGCATAGCCATCCATCTACCAGCCCCAAGGTCCCTAAGCTGAAGAAATGACTAAGAGAGCAAACAAAAGGGGTGTCTTCATTTAAACTGCAATTATATTTCAACAATCCAGAAATTTCTGCAACTACATTAAAGTTGGCAGCAGCTAACCCTGTGTGCTGTGAGCAATGGCCACGGAAGCCTCACCCACAACCATATAATAAATTAAAGGCCCTCTCTTTTGTCTTACTTTCTCTGCCCTATGTCAGTGTAAAGGTCTGTCAAATGGCTTGGGTGAAATGAATTGCATCTTTGGTTTCCAAGCAGGAAAACTGGCTCAGGACAGTTCATGACTGTAGGCATCGGATGATCCTGAAGGGAAAATTCACATGGATTTTGGGCAACAGAATAAAATGTAATGCCAGCAGCCAGACAGAATAAGAAAGTGGGAGACATTGGAGTGGGGTGAAATCACCATGAGGTCAGATATAGCTTCAGACATAGGGCTTCAGGGAATGGCTTCAAGCTGCAGCCAGGTAGGTTTAGGCTGGACATTAGGAAAAAAATTTGTCACAGAAAGAGTGGTCAGACACTGGAATGGGCTGCCCAGGGGGGTGGTGGAGTCACCATCCCTGAATGTGTTTCAGAGTCGTTTAGATGTGGTGTTCAGGGATATGGTGTAGGAGAGAACTTTGCAGAGTGGGGCTGATGGTTGGACTCGATGATCCCAAGGGTCTCTTCCAACCTAAATGATTCTATAATTCTATTACTGGTTGAATTCTGTACTACAAGAAACAAGAGTAGAGCAGACTATTAGAGGAGACAACATACAGTTCCCGATAGGTGACTGTGGTGACAGCAAACCAGCCTGCCAGATTTCCTAGTCCTCATCAGTGCTAGTCCTCCAATGCCATTTCAACAGGACTTCGATGGCTGCATAGATATTACCTATTTAACTGAATACAACAAGTTATTGTCTGCATACTCTGTGCCAGTCAAGTTACCACAGCTGAAGAAGAACTTTTGTGGAAAGAACAACAAACATCTAAGTCCTGAGAAAGCAGAAAGTTTCAAGTTTGGCCTCAGTGAAATGCCATTAGTGCAATCAAGAATAAAACCTTCTTCTAAGAAAAGAAATAGTTGGGCCAACAAATCAGGTAGCTGGTGACCTAAACTTGTCTGCAGTTGGGGATCTTTAACTATGCTGATTTACAGTGCAGTGCTTACAAGCATTTTATTTCCCCTACCCGATTCTCCAAGAGAACAGTGCACAGGAGACAGTGCACCAGTCAGAAATGGTGCTGAACTAGATTTTCCCTCCATACTTCAAGTTCTGATGCCAGAAAAGGCAGGTCTGGAAATCTGAATCCAAATTAATGTAAAGATATTTTGACTTTTTAATTTGGTTCTTAATACCTTTCAACCAGACTGGTACAACATAGAAAAGAGGAAAGCTCTAATTATGCTGCTCAACGAACCAGGCTCAAGCCCCTTCTCTGTCCCTGAGGATGTGCATCTTTAATGCCTTCCCAAAATAGAGAGGCGTCACTCACAGTACCTGGCAGGAAGAGCCCTGAGGCTGTTCCCCAGGCTGTGCTCAGCTGTACCTGGCAGCCTGAACCAGGCTGCTCTTTGGAGCAAGCCAAAACCCTGCCAGGAAACATAAAATCATGGAATGCTTAGAGTTGGAAGGGACCTTGAAGATCATCCAGTTCCAACCCCCCTGCCATGGGCAGGGACACCTCCCACCAGGGCAGGTTGCTCAAAGCCCCATCCAGCCTGGTCTTGAACACCTCCAGGGATTGGGGCATCTGCAGCTTCTCTGGGTAACTTGTTCCAGTGTCTCACCACCCTGACAGGAAAGAATTTCTTCCTGATATCTAATCTAAATCTTCCCTCTTTCAGTTTAAAACTGTTGCCCCTCACCCTATCGCTCCACTGCCTGATAGAGAGTCCCTCCCCATCTCTCCTGTAGCCTCCTTTAGGTACTAGAAGGCCATTATAAGGTCTCCCAGGAGCTTTCTCTTCTCCAGGCTGAACAACCCCAAAACTCTCAGCCTGTCCTCGTAGCAGAGGTGCTCCAGTCCTCTCTCTGATCACTGCTGAACATGCAGGATTGCATGCAGAGGTGTGATGGTTCTGCTGGGCTAAGAGTTAGTTTTCTTCACAGTAGCTTGTAAGGGGCTGTCTGTTGGATTTGTGCTGCGACCAGTTTTGATAATACAGGGATGGTTTGTTATTGCAGGGCAGCAATGCCTTTGCTCCTCACACCCCTAAAGCAGCAAGAAGCCTGGGGGTGTACAAAAAGCTGGGAGGGGACATAGCCAGGCCAACTGATTCCATCTGACCAAAGGGATATTCCATACTATTAGTGCACTGGAACAGGCTGCCCAGAGAGGTGGGGGAGTCTCCTTTTCTGGAGATACTAAAAGCCCACCTGGATGCATTCCTGTCCAGCCTGCTCTGGGTGACCCTGCTTTGGCAGGGGGGTTGCACTAAATGATCTCGGCCCACAGTTCTCCTTCCAAGCCCCACCATTCTGTGATTCTGCGATACGACAGCATGCTCAGCATATAAAGCTGAGGGAAGAAGAAGAAATGGGGGGGCATTCAGAGTGATGGTGTTTGTCTTCCCAAGTAACCTTCACACGTGATGGAGCCCTGCCTGCCTGCAGATGTCTGAACACCCACCTGCTCATGGGAAGCAGTGAGTGAATTCCTTATTTTGCCTCACTTGCGTGTGCACAGATTATTAAACTCTCTTTATCTCAACCCACAAGTTTTCTCACTTTTACTCTTCCGATTCTCTCCCCAATACCTCTGAGCAGCTGCATGGTGCTTAGTTGCTGGCTGAGGTTAAACCATAAGAAGGATAAAACCATGCCCTAGCCCCACGTTACACACTAAGACAGAAGTAGCCTAAGAGAATGAAAAGATACACCATTGGAAAGTCAAGGGTTCACTGGCAATATGCAAAGAAGGAACTGAAGAGCATATTGGCAAGGAGTGAAAAAATAAAATTAGGCTGGATGGGAAGAGAAGAAATACTGAGAAGGAAATTATCTCAATTCAGGAAGCACTTAATAATGTGTTTTAAGTTAAAGCATATGCTTCAACATTTTCTTACTGATAGTCTGCATGCCTTAGGTTAGGCATGTATTTGAGCAGCTTGCTGAGCTGGGGCTCTGCAGTGAAGTTTCACAAGCTTCTTAAAGGGATATAAATCCATGGGGTGATGGAGAGAGATGAGCTTCCCCTTCCCCGTGTCCCTAACTCTGTTATTCCACCACCATTCCATTCCACCTCTACTGGCATCAGTACGTGTGTGAGCTGCACTGGCAGCGGCACCAGCAATGGGGGCTGGAGGATGAGGTGAAATGGGCTGTTTTCAGCATCTGCAGCTGAACTAGACATAAACTGGAGATACTTGTCAAACCACACCCTGTGTGTCCTCATCCACTCCATTCCTTCTCCTGGAGCGAAGCTAAACAGAGATTGCAAACGTACCTTCCATGGGCCACCTCAGCCTTCACAACCCCCTTCTGAAGTACTTAAATAAGCCCCATAACTCTGTGCAGACACGGTGTCAGATCCATCTACATGACTGGAAATAAATTTAAAAAAATATATATTAATTTGCATTTTCAGAACAAACATTTCTCGAAATTGTGGAATTTATATTCTTTTTTCCCTGAAGAAGTGCCTGACAGATGGTTTGAGAGAGGGGTGCTGAGCCTCTCAAACACTACCAACTTCCCAGTGTTCTGTCAGCTATTTACAGTTTCTGTTGCACACGTTAAACATTGAGAGCACTTCTCCTTCATAAACTTTAGCTTTACCTTTTCATGTATAAGGAAAAAAACCTTTAAAGTGTCCCATATTGATACCACTGTAATGATCTTGCTAGAGTTATTGGTCTCCATCATTCAATGCACCGTGTGTATATGGACTAGTTCTTGATCAGGAGGAGACAATAAAATAGCAACAACCATTTAAAACCTATTAATCTGGAGAGCACCATTAGCATAAGCAATACTTTATTATTATCCAATTAAATCCATGATAAGCATCCTGAGTATCCAATCAGGTCTGTAATAAACCCACTGAAGCTATTTACAGGAATGACTGTCCTGCTCCATGGAATACATTTCGTATTGTCGTACATCAACCTGACTTTCAGTGTGCTGTACTGTTATTTATAACTCCAATAAACTGACTTTTCTAACATCTGAAACAGCTAAAGCTTTTATGGAAGAAGAGTTAGAATGTTTTCATAGGTTCTGGGATTATTATTAATTTTTTTTCTTTCTGGGGGCTACGAGGTATTTTCAAACATCCCAGGGTTCCCTCACTCAGATAACACTTGATTGCTTTGAAATTTAACTCCCTATTTTTCATATTATACAGGATTTAGGTTAAAGAAAACAGCAATGAAGACCAAACCTGAGATATCTGAAAAAATAGGATGCTGAATGGATATTCCAGGTGACAAGACTCTCCTGTTGTCATTGTTCCCCCGGAGCCAGAGCCCAGCTAGAGCTGACTGAACAGGGGTTTGCTGGTCTTCTGGGACAACAGGGTTCAGACTGCTCCTCAAAAAAGACTTTAGTTACTTAAAAGAGACAGAATAAAGTAGGAGATTTACTAAGAATATTAAGACTAAAGGGTTTTTAACCATTTAATAGAAATGTGTATTTTTATCTTTCTAAGGACAGAGATATGAGGGGTTTTATCAGTTCCTTGACTATTTTAAAAGCCTGCTATTTCTTGTAAGTGCTACACATGCCAAGTATTGTATATATGCCTATGTAACCCATGGTAAAGTGGATGCTAGGGTACAGCTAAAAGAAGTCAACTCCAGGCCTCCCTGAAGATTTTGCTGGTGGAAGCTGTTCTCTTTTGTTGTGGCTAGTCTCGCTGTAGTATACAACTGCTTCTAAAAAGATAATTCTCCCACGTCTTCTGTATAAGCAAGAAAACAGGCCTTTTCCAGAGATGGGAAGCTGAAGCTAAAAGGTTATGACTTCACTTTGTGCTGGCAGGCAAGAAATTCAGGAGGAGCAGACAGACCTCCCTTGTGCTCTCCATGACCTTTCTTATTGAGGGGACTCAGTTTCCTCCACTTTGGTACATTTCCACCCCACATGGATGGGAGTTGTACCTAGGATGGCAAATGGAAGCAAGAACTTGATTGTATTTACCAGAAGTCAGATGTCAAAAAATCGCCATCGTTGTCAGCAATTGCCTCCCATATATATATGTATATGTATATGTACATATATATTCTTTCCCAGTGTATTCCTAGGGCAGTACAACTAGGCTTTCACTGGGATAAAGATGGGATATCACAGAATCAGACTCATATGGGATTGGAAGGAACCTCTGGAGATCATCTAGTCCAACCTCCCTGCTCTCCTGTCCACCTAGAGCAGGTTGCACAGGAACTTGTCCAGGTGGGTTTTGAATGTCTCCAGAGATAGAGACACCCTCACCTCTCTGGGCAGCCCATTCCAGTGTTCTGTTGCTTGACACCCAGAGGTGATTTCTGTCACTACCCTGGACTTCCCTCATGCAACTGGAGAAGAATGTGGTAGGATCAGCGATAAGCATCCAGCATAACTGACCCCCAGTGTTCATCCGATGTCTTACTCCGTAGGTGGGATTACAGGCAAGGAACCAGAACAAAACAAGGCCCCAGGACACCAGGAATCCATTGGGCTCAACTAAGTCACAGCACGGATGGGCTGGCACAGGGGAAGGAAGGGACTGTGCCACTTTCCTTTCCCAACAGCTCCCATTTTTCTGGTATCTGCCACATCTTGGTGCTCAGAGCAAGCATTTTCTTAAGGCTGTTGCAATTTTCCCCTGAAGCAAGAGGATATACGGCTGGGTGCTCTCTGATAAACTGACAGGGCACTAACTTAAACACATGAATCAGATTAATTGAGAGTGAAGATAGATGGGATGTGTTGTTTGCAGGATGTGGATAGTTGCTGCTGTTGCTCAGCCTGAAATAGGTGCTCTCCTGAACACAGTGAGAAAACCTGCCAGGAAAAGCCGACTCTCACAGCCCACCGTAGCTCGGTGATAGAAGACCGACACTAAGATATGCCTAGTACTCTAAACTGGCTTCTTCCCCCTTTTCCCAAGGTTCAGCCATTAACCATCATTCTTCTGAAAGTCAGATTGTTTTGTGGAATTTTCCGATGTAGGATGACTCAGTTGCTTAAAAAGTCTTTGAAATTCAAGAAGGAAAGAATCTAATGGAACCAGAAGCAAAATCTACGGAATAATAAATCTCAGGGCATCTCTCGGCCTCACTGGGTTGGTTTTTTTTCCCTTATGTGTGGGTAAATAGATTTAATTTGAGGATAAGAGATGTAGCTTTCTCCCACAAAATGAATAGATTGAATAAAAGTGAATCCTCTTCAGACAGACACCTTTGAGGGAATAGTTTTTTCTTAGTTAGACTGAATGGATTTACGATCTGATCTTTTTTGCAATGTTTTTACTAAGTCAAGCCAGTTTGTGCATATATGAAGACAGAGACGTGCCAATTTCATTTAGTCTTTCACGTTTTAGTCCTCTTTTTAAGCAAAAGGACATTCAGTGATCAACTGCATTACATTATGTAAATGCACTTTATGATCTACGCAGCAAAGATAAATGCATTCCCTGGGTTCCCTCGGTGAGGTTGCCCTGGGGTTGAGCAGGAACCCTGTAAGCTGTGTCTCCTGGTGTGGTCCCACACTTCTTTCCAGCCTGAATGGGAGGGGGAAAGCTGGCCAGACAGTGGGAGCACTGGTCCTTCTCCATATTTACTTTGAGCAGGATCTCGACTCCCATGACTTACTTCAGGACGCACTTCCAGATCCAAAGTCCCAGGGAAGAGGAGCTGCTCTGAGGGAAGTCTGTCCCCATGCCCCAGTGACAGAGCCACCCCCAGAGCAGCCATGGCCAGGGCCTGCTCCCAGCCCCATCTGCTTTCTCCCTGCTGGTGAGGAAACATCGCTTGCAGGAGAACTTTGCTGCAACTAAAGCAGAAACCTTCTGGCTCATCTGAACAGGCAGATGGTTGCTTTTGGTTGCTGTCAACAGCCCCAACAGGGCATACTTTCCAGTCAACCCAGTCTATATTTTCATGAGAAGGGAAACTTACTCTGGACAAGCAGGTGGGTTTTTTTACAGAAAAAAAAAAACAACAGTTGTCAAGTATAAAAAACCAGTGTCAAGTATAAGTTCCACCAGCCATGCCTGGGGACTCCTCTTAACCAAGCAAGAACGTTATTATTAATGGGGACATAGATGTTTGCTTACATGGCTTAATGCAAGTGATCGGTGTGACTAATATGCGTTAGATCTTCAATCAAAGCAGCCTGTGATTTGCATTAAAAAAGTACTGTGAAATGTAGGCAGAAAGAGGTAGCTTCCTTGTATCTCCATGGCACTAGCAAGGCTTTTGATTTCTTACTGAACTTTTGCTTAAGCCCTGCCAGTCAAGCTTTAGTCATATGCACTGGGAATTTTCTGGTACTGCTGGTGAATTATGTTCTCTGGCAAGCGATAATTGTCTAATTTTCAATAACAACGTTCATCTCAGCGTTTGGTTTAGTTCCAGTGGTACCACTTTGAAATCTTCCTCACGAGCTTCAGGTTTAAAATCTAATATTCTCATTTAACAGTTCTGCAAGATGCAAATGTTGGGGAAAAAAAAAAAAAAAAAGAGTCAGTTTTCTGACTAAAAGCCTTTCAAAAAAATTAATTTTCAATCGTGCCCTTAGAAAAGACAAATGGATTTGGAAAGGAGATGCAGTAATTCTTCCTGAAGAAATACCTTCTCGTGGCAATTTTCCCTGCGAGGAATTGAATCCGGAAGAACTGTCTCAGCATACACGGAACTCAGGAGTCGTATTAAATTGGATCCCTGTATTTCTCTTAAATATTTACACTGACCTGCCTAATTAGCTCCTGCTCATATCCTTCAGACTCCAGCTGGAAGTGCTGGAGACCTCCTGAAACCTCTGGCCACACCGCATTGTTCTTGGCTCTGGCGTAATAAGACACAAATGAGCTTTTACTACATTTTCCGTAGAGCTATTTTTTAAAGGCTGTTTCCTCTGCTAACAGTCTTTCGTGTGCTCAGTCACACGTGCCCATCCAGGGGGAAAATGAGTTAGCTGTGCCCATGTAGGATTCAGCAAGTCAAAAAAAGGAATATTGGAGTCAGGAAAATGCGTTTTTTAGTCTTGAAATTATTTGCAAATATTTGTTTAAATGCTTGAAGAGTTTTGAGTGCAAAGTGCTTTTGGGAAGGATTGTTTTCACAGAACTGCAACAGGAATAATGGAGGTTTGCCCTGCCATTCCCTGTTTTTAGTTAATAAATTAAGGGTTATTAACCCTTAAGTTAATAACCTTGCTTACCCAAGATACAAGCCACGCAAGTTCAGTTCTTTGCCTGAGAGAGTAGCCCAACTACAAGGCTAAAAAGTCAGAGGTGTACATGAATGAGGCAGAGAGTAGATTCAAACTAGCTCACCCACTATCTTTATGTGAGCACCTTAATGGCTAAGCCATAGGGCAGTTGAATTTTCTACTGCTTACACTTTTTCCTTCGCATAAAGCAAGCTGTCAGCTGCCAAGGTCACAATAAGCCCTCAGTCCTACTTCAGGGTTGAAACCTGAACACTAACCTCCAAAACAGAGTCACCACAAACAACTAAAAGAGCCTTTCCCCACCCAAACATATTCTCTAGCACATTAGAGAGAATAACAAGTGAGAGCTACAGATTCTAGTCTCTTCCTCTACTGGGAAGAACTGAGCCAAACTTTCTCATGCACTTGGTGATTGCTTTAACCCCTGGGTTATTCAGGGGAAAGAATTCAGCTTCCAGTGGCTTGTGTCCACCCTTCCCTCTGCTGCCCACCCATCTTCCCTACAAAATAAGCATAGAATTGTCTAGGTTGGAAGGGACCTTTAAGATCATCTAGTCCAACCATCAACCTAACTGATAAAAAACAGCTCCTCAGTAACCCATGTCACTGAGCACACCCTTCTTTTGAATACCTCCAGGGATGGTGCCATGTTACAGATGTAATAATGTTACAAATCACACAAAAACACTTTTCCACATTTAAATTACTTGTATATCTCCTTATAGACCAACAGCTTGATGGTAAATTGCTATCCAGTTGCAGCCACAGAGCTGCCACTTCGAAGATGAGGTAATGGGGGAACCACACAAAAAAGGATAGCAGGACTGGAATATCGTAATCCCCATGAAGAGGTGAAATGCAATATGCTATCAAAGGCCAAAAGCATCTTGGGATCTTAGGGAAAAAAAATATCATTAATTAGACTGCTAGAATCTACAACAGAAGAATTTTATTGAGCTGAACCATAATACAAGTGTTTGTAACAAATCTGTATGTAACCACTGTTAACAATCAGTACATAATGAATGGCATTACAATCCCTCACTCCTACTTATACACATGAAATCGGGCATCTGCCATGGTCATTCTTGCCTCGATCCATCCCTGTGCCATACCTCACTCATCATCACGGCTTAAAAATGCCCAGAGAACATAGAAGAACAACATTCACAGCTGTCAACTGCTGATGCTGAGGCCTTCTTCTACATCATGCAGAAAACGTGTTCACAGCTACAGCATCCATGGACCTGAGCGAGCTACACCTCCTCTGGTAGGTGGAAGCTACCCTGGCAGTCTGGCATGATGGCCCTTTCCATAGATCTTGTGAGACAGCTTGGCTAGCAGTTCTGCAATTTCACAGTTGAGCTCCTTCAAAATATTGGTTGAATGCCAACCTGCCCTGGTGACTTACTGCTAGCTAATTTATCCATTTGGTTTAATTCACTTTGAATCCCTCTTCTTAGAGCTGAAGGAAATGGGAAAAGAGACTTGAAATCAATTGTCTTTGTCCCAGTTGCTTGGCCAATGCAGAAGCCACACGTTAAAATGGAAATCTGGGGAAAGAAAACAGTTCTACGGATTCTTTAGATACAGTTATGCACAAGTAATAATCTGTATCATGTTAAAAACAAAGGACAGGGTAGCAATGGAAATCCCCAAAGTATTAGTGAGGCCCCCTTTGATTTGCACATCTGTCATGGTAATGCCAACCTACTTCTGTGATGATACAAATGAGCTAAATTAAGACTGATCAGGGAACCCCGTCCGCATTTATTGAAGCATCGTGCAGTAAGAGCACGAGACAGGTGGCAGAAGTGCTAAAACACGATGGAGAGTGTGTGCTGCAGGGAATCAATCTACTGCATTAAGGGCTAATGGCACACTCAGTGTTTATCCATTATTTATCACATAAATGAGTGTGTACCGTCTAGACTGCAGAGGGGCTTTCGTAACAGACCGACACTCATTACTGAAAATTAAAAAAATGAGAGCTGATCCTAATAAATGAATTGAAGAATTAGCAAGTGGTACCAAGCTCCCCGTGGTATACCTGCTCAGCCTAATCACACTGCCCTCTGTTTCGGCTTGACGAGAATCATTTGATGCGTCGCTTTCATTTTAGAGCAGAGAGAATACTGCAAAAACCTGGGACAAAGGCAGAGGACTCGGGGTGCCATCCCTTCCTGCCACTACCCCATGCCTTCACTCACATGCACACCTTCAGTCCCAGCTGCTTTCTGCTTGGCTTCAATATTCTGCTCGTTTCTTTCTTCTCCCTTCCAGCTCACTGGCACAGTAGTGGAAACTAAGAATATCTGCTCACACTGAGAGAAGAAGGATGTTCCTCACAATGTACTGTGTCCCGGTCGTGGCATAGAACCCACACTCTCTGCATTGGTTTTAATGGTTTGAGGATGCCACAATCCTGGCCTCGGGTAAATAAGTGACACGAGCTCAGGGCTGGATCATGTATCCTGATCAGTGGAATCTGTATCATTAAATTCAGAAGAATAAGGGGCAAATTTTCACCTTGGTCGGACCCACTGAAGGTGTTAAAACTGGGCCCAAAGTTAAGACAGTTAATTGAATCAGGAAACTGTTTATAGACTAATTCTAATGAAAGTAATACAGGGTTATTTTGGCATGCTAATTTATTCATGAAGAATAAAAGAACTATATCAAACTAGTGGAAAATATGTAGCGTTTAAGTGTTCCCAGTATATTAAATACCTTAAAAAGATGATTTCTACATTAAGATGATTCAGTTCATAGGGACTTAGGGAGCCATGTAAAATTTATATTAATCCTGAATGTCGGCAGTTTGCATTCACCTGCATTACACCCTGTCCTCATCACAGACTAGTAACTTCCAAGAGGAGACACACCATTATATTGCAGCTAATAAGGTTTTAACTGGGCATTTCGGCCCTGAAAGCGAGCCATGGCCTTCTTCCATCTGAACCCATCCTACCTGTTCAGTTCTACCACAAGCAGCAAACTGTTATCCCAAGATTAATCCCTTAACAGGATAATAGGCACACTTGGATATGTTTTGAGTGGATATATTTGGGGTTTTGAGCAACCTGCTCTAGTGGGAGGTGTCCCTGCCCATGGCAGAGGGTTGGAACTGGATGATCTTGAAGGTCACTTCCAACCCAAACCATTCCCTGATTCTATGTTTACAGCGATAAAGTGAAAAATACAAAATTTCCTCAGCTTCCATCAGGAATGTCTGAAATTTTACAAATCCCTTTGCTATCATTTACTCTGATATGAAGGACATCTTATATATTGGGGTGCCACAAAGAAACCAACCAACCAGCTCTCTCTAACCTTGGACTGCTTAGCAGAAAACATAAAGATAGGACAGGTTTGTGATTAATTTAAACCAGAAAAAAAAATTAAATGGAATCTTCCAAAGATTTAGATTGGGTTCTGAATCCCAGTGTGCCATCTGTGCTGCTCATAAATGATAAAGCTGCTATGTCAGTGGCTGCATAAGTACATTTAAGACTTGAAGATGCTTGAAAATAGGCTATATTTTTTTGCAAAATGTTAATAAACAGGATTTCTGCCACCCCCATTCACACAAAATTTTTGGCAAAAAAATTGAAGACTGGTGCATCTTCAGTTATCCCTAGCAATTGCCAATTCCTAAAGTAACTAGTCAGATTTACTAGCTAATATAGTCCAAAAAGGCACCGAAAAGCTTTCAAACATATCCTAATTATCATATTTACAGCCTCCAAGATTACATCTAGCAAAGACATCCTAATGCAGCCTCTTCTTCTGGTGGATTGGATTGCACTTTTTTAGGTAGTACTCACACTGCTGAGCCCGGTAACAGCGCTGCTTCACATCTGCTTCCACTGCGGCCTCTTCACGATGCATCTGTGACCTGCACACAGTTGTGTTATTTCTATCAACAGAAAACAAAGTCCATTCGGTTACAGAATGGGAGATTTTGGGGCAGGAGCCGGAGGAAACTTTTGCCAAGGATTTTAAGTGCTAGTTTTTCTCTGCAAGCACCCATTATTCCAGTGTGTCCTCTGCAGCAGTTATGTTTATTGTGCAAGGGTTCCGTCATTCAGGAAAGCAAGGAGTATGGCTATTTCACTCACCTGTGGAGAAATTACTGTGATGGAGCCAGCTCAAGATATTTTGATTCTTATTCTTGTTCCAGTATGCGGGGAGCGATGATGGTAATACAGGAAGAGGGTGGTTGCAAGAAAGTTTGAAGTAATTTCAGTATGTTCATTTATCCACACATAGAATCATAGAATCATTCAGGTTGGAAGAGACCCTTGGGATCATCGAGTCCAACCATCAGCCCTACTCTACAAAGTTCTCCCCTACACCAGATCCCTCAACACCACTTCTAAAGGACTCTGAAACACAGTCAGGGATGGGGACTCCGCCACCTCCCTGGGCAGCCCATTCCAGGGTCTGATCACTCTTTCTGGGAAGAAGTTTTTCCTAATGTTTGCTTGTTGTGATTTATCTAAGGGCTCAAATCTGCAATAGCATATGGCTGGGTTCTCTCTGAAGGTTGGTCTAGACCTCCTGCTTCTCCTTTACTCTTCTTCTTTAAAGCAAACTGTCATTCTATCCTCCACAAGTAATCTCAAATGATCATCAGACTATAAAAATATACAAAGCTGAACAAACAGTAAAGAAAGTGATTCATGGCCGTCTCCCTAAACCCAGTTTGCAATTCAGTTTTTGTATCACATCAATATGGGCCTTTGCCTCCCATTCCCCTTAAGTCTTCAGGGGTTTGTTGTGGGTATTTCTTTTTCACGTGGATTCAAAAAGAGGCTTTTAGTTATGGAAATACAGACACATGGCAGATTAATAAGTGAGGAAATGACAGGAATAGTTTTCTGTCTACTATATCCACAGTGGCTTTGTGTGCCTAAGAACAAGATTTGGAAGGAAGAGTGTGAATGAGCGAAGAAGGAAAGGATTTAATCCATCAGCATAGCCAAGGACTGGGCTGAAAAGGGGAAAAAGACAGGGAAAAAAAGGTACTCCAGAGACATGAAGATACCTTACCCAAAGAGTTCATGTTCTGCTTTTCTAGAATATGAATCAGCTTTGACCAAACATTTTTGAGACACAGAGGAACAAAAAAAAGCATCAGTATCCAAGAAAACCATCCTATGGATCCATCTATAGTGCGATATCACAGTCTGGTAGAGATCTCCTGCTGCTGTTAGCCCAGAGAAATGTGAGCCTTCAGCAGCAGATTGTATCAAAGGGAAAGACACATACTGAAAAAGACATAGTTTCTACAAGTTCTGCAAAAGACATTTTGAGGATGAGCACTAGAATAAAAAATTAGCTAGAACAACAGCTTCCAGCTGGTGATGGAGGGAGCCTGGTTACTGCTGTATTGTCTGGCAGTTACTGAAAAGCCAGAAGCGTGGCATTCTGCTGAGAGTCACTCCTACCAAGACAGGAAGAGTTGGCAAGGATAAGCACCTCCTGCAGGGGGTTTAGCAGATGACAGCAGGCACCTCCAGGTTTGCTTGGCAGCCTGAATGCAATACAGGCTGCTGCAAAGTCATCAAAGCCAAACCAGTTAAAAAAACTGGCTATGCCCACTCTCTGAGCTGGGAATTTGGTTACTCTGGTCCTTTCTAACCAGTGCTGCCCCTCTGCTACTAAATTAAATACCCTCTGTATTCTGGCTGTTGTATTAGATGCATTAACTATTGACCAGTTAAACCTCACCACAGCTGAACCAGGAAACTATTCACCCACCCACAACAGAAGATACTTCACGTTTATTCTATTTCCCAGTGCTGCCCATCTTTTACTTAGCGGATTTAAATCACCAGAGAGCTGATTTTACCAAGATAATCCATAAAGTTGAGGCAAACTTGGTGAGTTAGACATTAGTTGCATAAGAAATTCCATTTACACGGAACTGTTGAGGTTGGAAGGGACCTCCTGAGATCATCTAGTTGATCCTCCTGGCTCAAGCAGGGTCAGCTACTGCAGGTTGCCCAGGACCATGTCCCAGTCAGGTTTTGAGTATCTCGGTAGATACTCCTGTTTCCATGTTCAACCATCCTTTCATGTTTTTCATGTTTTTCAAAGGCCCCTGGCAACAATTGTTAAGCTGGGACTGTCTTCTACCAAGAGAGTCTAAGAGGAGGCAGATGCTCAGCAAGCAGTTACACACAGGGTTAAACTTTCTGGCCGTACAGTTATTTGTGGAAATTTTGTTCATCTTCTTTTGCGCATTTCTAATGAATAAGGGGCTGACTCACACTTCCCCGTGGCAAGCAGTTCTGCTTTTTCACTGTTCTCTGATATTCCTAACAGACCTTGTGTGTCCAGCCTGTTCAGGAATTTGATGGGAGGCAGAAGCAGTGTAAGGGGTAAGCCCTTCGAACAGGATGGTAGGTCATGTATAACTGCACTGTAGGTGCCTAACCCATTTCCCAAAGGCCACATCCCTCTGAAATCGCATGCTGCAGCAGAAGAACGTTTGCTGTGGTTTACAGGAGGCCACATCATCTGTGGGATCTTTCAAGGTCCCTTCTAATCCCTGATATTCTGTGATTCTGTGGTCGCTATTGCTCTTCTGCACCTCAAGAGGTCTTCCATCTGCCTTCCCTTCCTGCCCTGATTGATGTAATTAGCAGAAAGCATGTGAAATGAAGATATAAAACCCTCACTGTGAAACAGCTTTGTTGCACACAACGTATCTGATCCAAGTGTGAAGGAGAATTAATCTGCTTACACAGTTGCCACTCCACTTACATATTCAGAACTCCTGATTTGGACAATAAGGCTTTTTTCTTTATAAAATCATCCCTTTGGGAAATCCTAGCTTATTAGAGGGGCAGAATACAGCAAATTTTATCTGCTCTTTTCTCTGTTATAGCAAGAAAGCTCCTGGTCTTTGCAGAGAGGATGAACTTGTAGTGAGGATGAGCCAATTTCCAGCTGCCTCAAACTCAGTTCCACTTGTCTCCTGGTCATCCCTGCTCCAGTTCCATTTCCCATTGTTAAACACATACAGACACATATTGTAGAATATCCAGTACTACATATGCCCCAATAGTAACTTCACTGTAATCCTCAAACCCAAACTTGAAACTAAATTGTCAATACAAACCAGCAGCTCCAGAAGTCTTGTTAAACACGCTGCTCTTTATACCTGGTACAAATGTGGTCTTTTAATATTTTTTTATTTAATTTTTAACCTTTTCTTCTGCATCCTTCCATTTTTATCATTTATATATCTTCAAAGTAAACGAAGAAATAAAAACTTGCCCAAGCTTTTTTTAGTAGTATTAACAATGGGCCCAGCTGCAGCAGATAACTGCCTTTTCCACAGGTTTTGAGCTGAATCTTCCTCTGATATGTGGGGCACTTAATACCCGAGTCATAATTCATCTGTCTGAAGAGCTATATATTAAATATATACATCAATTGAGAACATTTCTAAAAGCTCTTCTCTTAGGCACAGGCAAGCTTTTTCTTCAGTAATTTCCTTGTTGAGTTTTAATTTGCAATGTTTCAATAATTTTGCTTGTTCCCATTGCGGGAAATGCTTCATTTTGGCATGTCTGCTTGTGTGGGAGTCACACTCCCACACACACTTACCTTGGCACAGTTTGTACGCTCTGCCTCAAATATTAGAAATTGCAGTATCAGGTGCAGTGCCATGAAGACGTTGTGATGAGGCAGTATTACCAATTTCCTATGAGTTTGAGCCTGCATTATTATGCTTATTATTATTATTTCTTCGGAGGCAACCGCTTGTGGCATAATTTCTTGTAAACAACTCATTTGCACTTAAAGCAGTTGCTTAAGAAAAGGCACCTCACAGGTCTTAAAACTGCTCTCAGTCTCTCACCAATATTCACCAGTATCTTCGAAATTCACAAAATACAATGCTGTGCAGAAATTCAAATGGTGTTCCTTTACAAAAGAAAACAAAAAAAAAACAAAACCAAAATGCCACCACCAAAAAGAACACCCCCAAAACCCCTTATCTCATCTGCCAGCCTGTATAGAAAGGATTATAAACCAGGACTCGAAGATGTTACACTTGATTCTGTCAAAGTGCCAAACAGCAAAGCCACTCATTTCATATCAACAGTTGGATGAGAAACCCACCTTTGTAGTTCTGTTTCCCACTCAGTTCTCTGGCAGAGTTTTAGGCACCTTGCTTCCACCCTTGTACTAGACAACATTTATTAACATCTTCCATCCCAGACATACCGGTGCTTCGGACTCTCTCTCCTTTCTAAACCTCAACTCTACTGAATGGCAAGTACGACCCAGGTCAAACTCCCACTTCCAAACTGACAGTGTGTGACTTAGGGAAATTCAGTTGAGGCTTTTCACAACTTACATATGAGCGAATATTTAAATATAGGACCTGAAAAATCACAGATGAGCACAGAATATCATATTTTACATGTTTAGTCTACCTCGCTATGATTTATGCATTTAATCAAACACCTGAAATGTTTTTGATTTTACAAAGTACAAAAAAAGTGGCATTCATATAGTAATATAAAGGGAAAATTAGTAAACTTCTCATTTTTTACTTTGCTGAAAAAAAACAAACATTAAGACCAAATCCAAGGGAAAATAGAATGCACTGCAGCCCCATTTTGACCAGAATCACAAAAGACTTTGCTGCTTGGCTCTGAATAGACAGGGAGTGTAAAGTCCACAGTAGCACATAAAGGCTAATGGCAGCCTACAATCTAATTAGCCCTTATTATAATACTATCCAGAGATTCAACAGATAGTTCTTTAGAAAGGACACAGGCGCAAAGAACCCACACACAGAGGAGTTATGTTTCCTTGTAAAGGTCTAGAAATTCGTAATAAAGAAGAGTCTTTGACCAGGAAGAAGCTTGGCTGAGCCTGGCATGTTAGTTAGCCTGCCTTGAGACCTTCTTGACTGAAAGGGTCAAGTGATTATTAATGCCTGTAGTGCTGTATTAGGGACACAGAGATCACCCAAATTTCTGTACATCACAGAAGGAGGGAAAGTAGGGGACAAACAGCCTAAAGCTTAGACAGCCCCAAGATTTTCCAGAGGCTGATCACAAGACACAAGGGAGTGTATGGGTATGTAATGTATGCTGGAGAAAAGCAGCTCTGAGGAAAAAGGCCTGGAAGTCCTGGTGGACCACAGGATGACTAATGTGCCCTTGTGGCCAAGAAGGCCAATGGCATCCTGGGGTGCACCAAGAAGAATATGACCAGCAGGTCAAGGGAGATCATCCTCCCTCTCCACTCTGCCTCTGGTGAGGCCCCCTCTAAGTACTGTGTCCAGTTGTGGGCTCCACAGTCCAAGAAAGACAGGAAACTGCTGGAGAGAATAAAGCAAAGGGCTACAAAGACAACTGGGGGCCTAGAAGACCTCTCTTATGAGAAAAGGCTGAGGGACTTGCGTTTTTTCAGTCAGTTCTTAGCCAGTCTTTCTTCAGTGGTGCCCAGTGACAGGACAAGAGGTAATGGGCACAAACTTGAACATAAGAAGTTCCATCTAAACATGAGGAGGAACTTCTTCACTTTGAGGGTGAGAGACCTGGAACAGGCTGCCAGAGAGGTGGGGGAGTCTCCATCTCTGGAGACATTCAAAACCCACCTGAACAAGTTCCTGTGCAACCTGCTCTGGGTGGACCTGCTTTGGCAGGTGGGTTGGACTAGATGATCTCCAGAGGCCCCTTCCAAGCCCTTATCACTCTGCAATTCTGTGATTCTCTGTCCGTGCCTGACATACAGTTCCTCTGCATAAGCAGAGATCTTAAACTGTGCTAGTTTCATCTAGGATAGCTGCCAGCATGTGTTCTCCTAAACAGTTTTGCAGAACTTGAGCTCAGTGGATACCAGGTTAAGAGGCTCTGACTCTACATAATGGAATAGAAGTAGGGAACACTTTGCACACTCATTGATTCTTTTTGTAGCATAACTGTGATGAGGCACCTTATTGTTCAAAACATTTATTTAAGAAGACAGATGTAGGGAGATGGTGTTTATAGAATTGATTTGTCCTTCCAAGCCCAGACATCACTGCTGGTGGATTTTTCCCCTTACATTAACATCTCCAGGCACTGGAATGATTTAGTATCTACCCTGCAATTCAGACCCTTTCTTTTTCACAGCATAGAAGTCCAATCCTCAACTGCTCCTAGCATCAGGCATCTCCTTGGTGAGCAAACTTCTGCTGACAGAAATGGTCATTCATTGCCTGTAAAACAAAGGCTGGTATAAACACCGATCCCTCTAATCCCTCCAGAGCTCACCTACTCCAATCATCATCTTTCAATTGATGTTACTCCTATTAATATTGTTTTTTTATATTTAGTGTCCTGCCACTTGTTTTATTTTCTCCTGGGCTAAATGAAGAGGATTTGGTCTCAGGACTCCTCAGAGCAAAAATCACCAGCGCGGAGACCCAAGATGCAAGTAAAGATCCAAGTCTTTCCTGTCACCACTATCAGCAGCTTCTGCTAGTCTCTGTATTTCATGCCCCCTCAGAGAGCAAGAAGCCATTACATGTTAGAGCTGAGGGACAAACCTTCATGACAACCTTCTGGTCCTTGGGAGTGTATTACCAAGGGGGTAGTTACAACCAGGAACACTGCATGGCCACCATCAGGTCCACTTCTAAGAAAGTATCCTTATAACTCTACCGAACGTTTTAATCCAGGGATAATGCAGTCCCTGTCTTACAGTGGCTGCAGGTATTACAAAGAGCACTTCTACCAACTGGAGTAGAAGTGGTTGGGGTCTGGAGAACAAGCCTTATGAGGAGAGGCTGAGGGAGCTGGTGTTGTTCAGCCTGGAGAAAAGGAGGCTGAGGGGAGACGTCCTCACTCTCTACAATTCCCTCTGAGTGTAGTGAAGCGGGGTTGGTCTCTTCTCCAAAGTCACAGGTGATAGAACAAGAGGAAATGGCCTCAAGTCGCTCCAGGGGAGGTTCAGATTGGATATTAGGAAACATTGAAAGAGTTAAGCATTGGAATGGGCTGCCCAGGGAGGTGGTTAAGGCAGCGTCCCTGGAGGGTTTTAAAAGACAGGTAGACGGAGTGCTTTCACATATGGTTTAGTGATGGGTTTTGTCAGTGTTAGGTTGGCGGTTGGTTGATGATCCAAGAGGTCTCTTCCAACCCAGGCAATTGTATGATTCTTCTATGATTCTGTGTGTGGAAACACTAAGGCCTTGTCCAGGCCTCACAACGGGATGACAGCTCTCCACGCCGGGACAGCGCTATGGACACTCTAGGCCCAACAGACCTATGCCCGGGGACCCCGGTGTAGCCCCTCAGCACCGCCCGGCCTCCCGCCCTCATGGTTTGGGCACCAACCACCACATCGGCTCCAGCAGAGGCGGCGGCCGAGGCCGGCGGCCTGCCGGCTCCGGGCCGGGGCTGCCAAGGCTGCGGGGAGGCGCG
>VZTM01031136.1:170984-311673 GCA_013400555.1 Jacana jacana | reverse complement strand
CGCGCTTGTTGGGTTCAGAGGTAGGGGAAGAGAGAAGCCTGCATATCACAGTGGTAGCTTTCTACTCAAACCTACATGGAAGCATTTTCATTGATAGACACAAATCTGCCAAGGTTCCGTGTCCAACCAGACACAAACCTGGCACGGTTCCATGTCCAACCAGTAGCAGGGCTGAACACGTGCCCAGTAGGCACATACAAAACCAGAAGTATAAAATCAGGTTGCTAAAATGTGAGTCAATACAAATAAAATTCTTCCTGGACTGGGTGGTTTAGATTCAAGAATGTCTTTTGAGGTACGTCAGCCAAATAGCCCAGTGATGGCTGAAGCAAGGAGTGCTCAGCATATGAGGATCTAGAGCCTGCCTGGTTATTAGCCTTCCTGTGCCCAGCACAGGAGTGGGCTGTGGGCTGCAGTGATGTTCTCATGGGACCATTTTGGTCTCAGTCTGCCCCTACCATGGGTTTTGATCTGTGTGGCATGTCCTAGGAACCAATGCTGACAATTGGCTTGTAACAAAATGTTACAGAAGGTCTATGGGTGATGGTCCTGGTCTACAGAGGTATTTTGGTGTTACCTCTGGCAGCTAATGGAAAGGTCTTCTCTTTGTATTATCCAAATTAGTTCTGCTTAGTTTGCACAGGAGTTATAGAATCATGGAATTGTCTAGGTTGGAAGGAACCCTTCAGACCATTGAGTCCAACCATCAACATAACACTGACAAAAACCTTAACTAAACCATGTCCCTCAGCACCACATCTACCCATCTTTTAAATACCTCCAGGGATGGTGATTCCACCACTTCCCTGGGCAGCCTGTTCCAACATTGCTAACCCTTTCAGTGAAGAAATTTTTCCTAGTATCGAGTCTAAACCTCTCCTGGCACAGCTTGAGGCCATTTCCTCTTCTTCTAATGCTTGTCACTGGGGAGAAGAGACTGGCCCCAACTTTGTACAATCTCATTTCAGGTAATTGTAGGGAATGGTAAGGTCTCTCAGCCTCCTTTTCTTCAGGCTGAGGTCAGACTTGGTGTTCTGGGTGATACTCAGCATCCACACCATACTACATGTGGGTTAGATCTATGAGAGTTTTCAGCACCTTGGAAGACAAGACCCTAAAGTATTCAAGGAGGGGGTTTTGTGGCTTTTTGTTGTTTTTTTTTTTTTTTTAAATGTCTCTTCTGTTTTGATTGTAAATTTAGAAATTATTAATCTGTTCCAGATGGTAGGAAAAAGTCAATGCTGCAATTTCTTGGGAGGGAAAAAAAAAGAGATTTAGAAAAAGTATTTCAAAATCATGGTTTCAGTGCAGTTGGACTGACCAAGTGAAAACAAAACATTTGATTGTCTTCATTAAGATTCTTGGACAAAGCTACATTACAAAGCAATCAGTCCTTGCAGTGAGAAATTGTCGTTCAGAAATATTTTGCCAGCTGTATTAATTGAAAACTTGTTTTATTTCCCTTTAGCAAGGGCAAGAGCAATGGCACAAAGGCAACATAACACTGAAAGTTGTGGCTTACTCATAAATGTTACCCTTGTTTCATAGGAGTGTGTTTCAGAGTGGATTGGATGTGGTGTTGAGGGATGTGGTGTAGGGGAGCACTTTGCAGAGTGGGGCTGATGGTTGGACTCGATGATCCCAAGGGTCTCTCCCAACCTGAATGATTCTGTGATTGAATGATAGGAACTAGATCTGTGCTGTGTGAGGCACTGAAAGTGAACTTGAATTTGAAATCTAAAAGTGAAAGTCAGGAGGGGATGTGATAACATTCAAAATGCAGACAACAATTATTTAATGACCTTTGGTTTTGGTTTTGTTTTCTTTTAATTAGGTATATCCTGATTGCAGAGCTTAACAAGTATTTTGAAGAAGTCACCAAATAATGATAATAAAATGGTACAAGCAACGTCCATTTTTGACCAATTTTTCCCTCTTTGGCCTGGGTGCTCCGCCTGTCCTGGGTCTTGTTCTCACTGAATGTGACTACACAGTGTTTGCCAGGCAAAGTGCAGTGATGGAGGTGAGCCTGTTTGATGAGGTGCTTGTATGTACAGTGTGATGGTATCTTGGTGGTGTGTTTTCAGAGAAGGTCTCCTTGGCTGGGTTGTGGTGCAGACAGCCCCGAGCCCTCATTCTGAATCACTCCAGCACCTTCTGTAACTTTCAGGGCGCTGGCCTTGAGTGAGTGCATCTTGTGTGAGAGAAGATATATCCTTGATATTCAGAATTCTGTAGAGTAAACTGACCTTTTTAAAGGACTCTTTTTTAAGGTAGGTAGATGGGAATTCAGCATTATGAATGAGACCTGGAATAGCCCCATCTTTTATTAATATAATGTCTCCTGATTTACTGCAGGAAGCCGCTGAAACGATTAAGTGTACCAGCAGTCTGCATAAAATGCCTGAGTGACCTCCAAAGCACTATGACAGCTACTGAAGAAAAATTTTAAAACCTGTATGATCAGCTTAAGGAAAATTAAGGCCATATCTCAGCTTGCTGGAAATGCTGTTAAAGTAGGAAGACAGGTAGTGGCTGCAGAGTGGCAGAACATTGAGGCCAAATCTCTTTCCATATGGCCTAAAATGGAGTTTGCTTTGCAGTTTTCCTCCTTGGTGGTCTTTCCAAAAGGTGAATAGTATAAAGAGCTGAAGAGTGCCTATTCCAAACAGCCAATCATGTCCATTCTTTTTATGAATACTTTTTTGTGTAGCATCTCTTTTGTTCTTGATCTTCCAAGGAAAAAGCAATGCCTGTGTAGATGGAGATCTTCTTATGTCTCTTTAGGACAAAATTAATAAATCCTGGTAGCAAGTGTCTCACTCAAAGTAAAATGGCTTTGTAACGCCATTGCACTTCTTACAAGATCTCAAAGCACTTGGGAAGTATTAGCTAGCTCTCTGCAGAGATTTAAACCAAACAGAAGCCCAGTATGCANCCAGTGCTGAGTACAGGGGGAAGTCATTAGTCATATAGTCATTAAAACCCTTAAGAAACTACCTTAGTTGTGTAATCTGTATGTTAAAGCATCGTTAATCTTAGGTGTCCAGGGGGTGATCTGTGGGACAGAGGCTGCCCATAGATTACTCTTATTCAGCCTTTGGGGTTTTTTGCAGGGTGGGGTGGACTGGAGTTGAGATTGGCTGTTCAACATCACCTCCATTCTGCTCCATCTCACCCAATGACTCACTTGTTGCTACTGCTATCAACAAAGAGATGGGAAGTGTGTGGACATTGCCATCAGGTGTGAACAAAGGCACCTACTTCCCCTTGGTGGAGCAGGACCAACCTGACTCCACAATGGCTCCTGTTTTGGACCCACCTTCTTCTGATCTCCAAGATATAAGCCATATCCTACCTTGCCCTCAGCCCTTCACACTGTTGCAGCAAGCGTAGTCCTCAACCCGTGCCTACCCAGTGGCTGCAGAGCAAGAGGTGGGGAGAAGGCAGAGTGCTTGTTTGCATGGTGGATGTGGGAAGGTGCATTTGATGATACAGGAAGGGTGAGCTGAGTCCAGGCTGCTGATGAGGGAGAAAGGAAGAGACACGGCTAGAACATGGTAGAACATAGGTTGCTGCCATGGGTGCCGAGTGGGTGGTTGCTGCAGCAGAGCATCAAGGGGGACGCCCGTAGCAGGGAAAGTTGATTGACCTTCAGGAGAAAAAGAGGAGGTGCCAGACCAGAGCTGTGCCCTCTGTGCGTGCTGAGCTCGTGCTGTCCTCAGCCTGCACCAGCCGTGGGGATTATTGCCATATTTTGGGACAGAAGGAGGTGTACCTACACTGTGTAGCACATGAGGTATAAATGAAGAATCTCTGGGAAATGTTGAACCTGCGGGGTGTATACTGTGAAGTTAATCCCTGTGTCTGAGCAGTAGGTGTTTATCCAGAAGAACCAGGCATTCGGCAGCCTGGACAAGGACCACGAATCCTCACGTGCGGCCTGGAGGCAGTTCCTAGCTGGGAAGAGGGGGAAAATGAACGTAGGGTAGGTCTAGCCTCACGGTGAACATGTAGGTTAGCATGGGGGCTTCCACCCACATGACCTACTTGTGGAACAGCTTCTTTTCTGAAATAAACAGTGCGATATTGTCCATGCCTGTTTGAGTAGGACGTGTATTTCTGTTGGCTGGAAGAAAGGAAGGTACAGTTGTCAAGCCCAGATGGTGGCTTTGAAATATGCATGATAGTGGCAGCTGTGTGTGGGAAGAATGACTTGAAGTGTGTTGAGGAGGAGGAGGCTTGTTTACTGCGCTCCTGTCTTCATGGAGCTGCGGAGTTGAATGGGGAGAGGAATGAGGAATGTGTTTCGAGTCTGTCGATTATTGCTCCCCTGTGCTGGACAGTGTTGTTTTTTTTTCTCCAATATTCATTACTTGTTTGAAAATTCATGAAGGATCAGCGAGTTGCAGTGGAGGGAGATTGCAATGAAGCATTGTTGGTGTTTCTTCAGTCCTGGATCCTCGTGGATTGAGGCCCTGTTTTCCTGAGCTGGACCCTTCTGCCTGACAGGTCCTTCTCGAAAGCCGGGCTGAGGTGGCTGTGAGCACACTTTGGAGAGGAACACGCTGTTCTGGCAGCCTGCCTGATCCTGAATGTTGTGTGTGTGTGTCCCCTTACCTATTAGTCTGTTTGATAGTCTGTGGTTATGTAAACACTTAAGCCCAGGTAGCAGGGCCTCCATGTGTTGGGGGCCCTGTTTTGTTGGCATTGTTGCTGTGGGTTGCCAGTGGTGCTCAAGGGGTGGTGCACAGGCACAACTTGGCTGAGGGGCACAGGGGGCAACTCGCCCTCTTCTTCCTGGAGGAGACCAGGGCAGTGATGGGCAGATCCGTGAGGCCTCATAGAATCACAGAATTGTAGCCATTAGAAGGGACCTTTGGAGATCATCTAATCCAACCCCACCTGCCAAAGAAGGGTCACCCAGGCAGACTGGACAGGAACCCATCCAGGTGGGTTTTTAATATCTCTAGAGAAGACTCAACCACCTCTCTGGGCAGCCTGTTCCAGGGCTCTGCCACCCTCAAAGGAAAGATGTTTCTCCACATGTTGAGGTGGTGTTTCTCTGTTCCAGCTTGTGCCTGTTGCCCCTTGTCCTGTCAGCGGGCACCACTGAGAAGAGCCTAACCCCATGCTCTTGCCACCCACCCTTTAAATATTGATAAACATTGATGAGGTCCCTGCTCAGTCTTCTCTGCTGCAGGGTAAACAGACCCAGGTCTCTCAACCTTCCCTCATCAGAGAGGTGCTCCATTCCTTTGATCCATCCATCCATCAGCCACTGGACTCTCTCCAGTAGTTCCCTGTCATTCTTGAACTGGGGAGCCCAGAACTTGACACAGTACTCCAGATGTGGCGCGGTACTCTGGACTCATGGCCAAACCCTGCCTCCAGGCATCCTGCCACTTGGTTCCTGGGTGCCCACCTTAGCACTGGAGAGCAGGATCAGGCTACTGACCTTCCTCTCCCTGCTTGCAAAGGTCACCAAGCCAGGGCAACCCTTGAGAGAGATGGTCCAGCTTTCCTAGCTTCAGAGCAAAAAAGGCAATGCTAATCCTAGCCCAAAGGTTTTGAGATAGAGAAGAGAGAGTACGTGTGTATGTACTTATGATTTTATGTAAAAGAAAGGAGGGTGTGGGATATGCAACAAAAAGTGTTGTATCCAGGTGGTGACGTGGGACACGTGTCAATTTGATGCACAAACTCTTTGGGGTTTTATAGTTCTAGATTTACGTTTAATGTTTATGGTTTTCAGTCCTCCCATTAACTAACACTTTTCTGTGGGGAGAATAGGGGTTTATGGCTGACTCTTTTTCTCACTAGCATGTTTTTCAAGCGTGTTTTGAGTACATTTTTCACATTCAGAAATGCAAGCATGAAATTGATCTTTTCTGAATAATTCCATAGTATCTCTTTCAGCTGTGGGGCTTAAAAAGGCCTTTGGCTTAATTAAAGAAAACTAGTCTAAAAAGAGAGTCTGAAGATGTCGAGTCACCTGGCAGAAGAATATCAGAAAGACAGGAGTGAACCCTGATAACTTCTGGAGCCAGAGAGGCCGTTTGGGTGTCAGCTGTTCTATCCTGCGCTGCTCTCTGGCTCATGCTGCGCTGGACCCGCCACTGGAATTGTGACTACCTTTGCTCCTTAGATTCAGATAAGGTTGTGGATCTGCTTCCGCAGAACCCCAGTTAAATGTCATAGATGGCTTCCAGATGCACCTAATTTTGAGAGCAGCTGCCATTCCAATCTGTAATCATATGACAACGACTTCCAAATTCTTATCATTTGAAAATCTACATCCTAAGTGATTTATCTGATCTGAGCTTTTAGCTTACAGCAGTCAGACCTACTTCCATTATAAACATCCTTCCTTCCCTCCTCATTTTCTGGTGTGTCTGTGAACAAACCGTGCTTCAGAGCTTTTCCATTCACCAAGTATGTCCAAGTGTTTTACCAAGAACCTCAGCAGCAAAGGGAAGCAAGATCAATGCTCATCTTTACTCTGACTTTGTCACAGCTTTATTTTTAACCTCACATCAAGTGTGACACAGGACAACAGTGTAAAGGGCCAAAGTTAATGGTCATCAAATGTTTCAAATGGTCAGTCCTCAGGAGCATCCTGAGGATGAGGGTACAACAGCATCCTGGCTTGTATCAGGAGTAGGGAGTGATCGTGCCCCTGTACTCAGCAGTGGTGAGACCTCACCTCGAGTACTGCACCTCGGGTGCAGTTCTGGGCCCATCACTCCAAGAAGGACATGGAAGTGCTGGAGCATGTCCAGAGGAGAGATAACCAAACTGGTGAGAGATCTAGAGAACAAGTCATGTGAGGAGAGGCTGAAGGAACCAGGCATGTTTAGTTTGGAGAAGAGGAGGCTGAGGGGAGACCTCAATACCCTCTACACCTACCTGAAAGGTACAGAAGAACTTGTAGAGAAGTATGTGTTGGCCTCCTCTCTCAAGTGAATAACGACGGGACCAGAGGAAATGGTCTGAAGTTGCAGCAGGGGAGGTTCAGGTCAGATATTTGGAAGAATTACTCGAGTGAAGGAGTGGTCAGGCACTGGAACAGCCTGCCCAGGGAGGTGGTGGAGTCACCATCCCTGGAGGTATTTCAGAAATGTTTAGATGTGGCATTTCAGGGTAGCTCTAGTGGTCGAGGTGTAGGGGGTTTTCGTGTGTATGGTTGGAATCGATGATCTCAGAGGTCCTTTCCATCCATGATGATTCTGTGATTCTCTGAAATTGGAATAAATCTCCAGAAGCCAGTTTTGCTGAAGTCATAAAAGGAACTGAATTGATCAAAGTAGAATCATCAAAAAGGGAAATTTACAAGTGTTTGTTTCTGTGTTGGACAAGCACAACATCTTTACAACACTTCAAACAGAAGATGTTGCTGCAAATGGGGTGTGAAAAAATTATCTGCTTAATTAGTAGTAAACAATCATGGCAGCAAAAGAGTTTTAGGTGTTTACATTCTTCATTAATCATCGTCCAAATCTGCTTCTGACAATTTAACTTTGAAAATTAGGCTAGTTTTACTGTTGTTCTACTCTCTTCCAAATGAGGATGCAGCTTTGTTAGTGCTGGAACTTCTGTGCCCTTTTCATCCAGTTTTAAGGCCTGCACCCTCTGTTGCCGTTCACCTCTTTTTGATGTGAATGCACATCATCAGCATTTGGTGCTGCTGGCATCCTGTCTTCAATTTACGTGTAGATGAGACTGAAGGTTCAAGGCATAGAAAATTAGAATCATAGAATCATTCAGCTTGGAAGAGACCCCTGGGATCATCAAGTCCAACCATCAGCCCTACTCTACAAGTTCTCCCCTACACCAGATCCCTCAACACCACATCTAATCTGCTCTTAAACACAGTCAGGGATGGGGACTCCACCACCTCCCTGGGCAGCTGATGCCACTGACTGACCACTCTCTCTGTGAATAACTTTTTCCTAATGTCCAGCCAATTAGAGCCAGGCTGGATAAAGGCTTCCTTCCAGGAAGCAGAAACCAATTCGAAATAGATGTTTCATCTGTGAGACAGACAAACTGAAGCACGGAGAAGACTCTGTGAAATTTATAGTGCAACTTTCCCACTTGTTCCCAGGGTCCATAACTGGAAATTATTTTTTCTCCGTGGTAGACTTATCAAATGGGCATGGCTTTATCAGCAAGAGGAAGACGTAAGTGGTGTTTATTTAGAAGTGTGTACATCTATATTTAAGTGTGACCTTTCAAAGATGTCTATAAGGGAGGGAGGTATTTAAATCTTGAAGAATTTCTGCCAACTGTCTTCTGTCAAGGGCAAAAGGACTGTTTCAGTGAATCTCGTTCAGACAAGACTTTTCACTATCATCTTTTTCAGGAATGTCCTGAGCTTTAACATGTCATCACAGGGGAGTTAGTAAACTCTCTGGGCTTCAGTTTATCCATAAAATGTGAAAATAAAACCAGCTATTGTTGTTTCACTGGATGATGTCATGAGGTTTTCAGTGCTTTGTACCTTGTGCTGTGAATTCTAGTAGGTTTCATTTTCAATTTCTATTCAAGTCCTAGCTGTAAATGTTAAAAGGTTGTATGGACTTTGCTGTAATACTTACTAGCTGTAGTTTTTCTTCAGTTTCTTCAAATAAATAGCACAATATTGTTTAACTGCACTACAGAATGCTTCTCATTTTACTTTGCAGAATATGGAGCTAGCATCAAACATACCGAACATCAAGGAAAAGCTAAAAAAAAACCCCAAAACCATAACCAAACAGCAGAACAGCAGCCTAATTTCACCTGACGGTGCATGTAAGACTCAGTTATGGACCTTTGAGAAAGTGAGATTTTTTTTCCAAAAACTTTGCTGCAGTTAAAATTAGGCAGCTGCCAGCATCAGTAGAGTAGAAAGCTCAAAGAATATCACATACTTGTGAGATCCCAGCCAGAATGTACTACTGGGCCAAACAAAGGAGGGAAAGAATCAGGACATATAGTGAGAATGGCCGAATCTTACTTGTGAAGTAGAGTATGTGTAGGATATGTAGGGCAGAGTTTATTTTAAGGGCAGTGTTAGCAACAGTCCCTCCTACCCCCGTCTCCTCGTTCTTTCTTTTGGCTGAATGTGTCTCTGCAGAGCAGAGCAGGTGTGATTATGGTGTCAAAACCAGGCATTAAGATTCAGGGTTCTTTCCCCAGCTGTAAGGAGCAGCGGTGGGGAATGGCGGATTCCTTTTGAGACCAGCCAGTGTTTGAACTGTACATGTCTAAAATGTTAAACTGGAAGACTCCAATATCCCAAGACAAACAGAAGCTTTGATTCCAGCATTTGGCAGCAACAAATAACTGTGTGACTACATCCGTATCTCGCCCCATACATTGTTATTGACAGAAGATTCCACAAAGGGAAAATAAAATAAAGCTGGGCAGCAAAGCTGGTGAGGGGTCTGTGCCGCGGCCAGGAGCAGTCGAGCCCGACGCCATCAATCAGGAAGCCATCAATCCGCCATTCCAGCCAGCACCCGAATCCGGAAGCGCACCCAGGCAGCACCTCGCTCAGGAAGCACTCACCGTCGGGAAGCACACATAGTCGGGAAGCACCCCCCAGGCAGCACACATATCGTTCTACAGTTACAGGTCCTCATTCGCTAAGCACTACATTGCGGATAGGGAGAGGGATATTGTCCACGAGCTTTCCACACACTTTCCACAGGCTTAAAGTTGCCCCATGATTGGCTACAACATTTGTGTCATTTGCTGTTTCCCACACTTTGTTTCGCCTTCACTATACTTCGTTTCGCTTACTTCCACTTATTTGCATATGTGCCCTCCCAGCAACCCCCTTTAGGGCCTGCTCTCAACAGGTCTGGAGAACAAGCCTTATGAGGAGAGGCTGAGGGAGCTGGGGTTGTTCAGCCTGGAGAAAAGAAGGCTGAGGGAAGACCTTCTCACTCTACAGCTCCCTGAAAGGAAGGTGTAGAGAGGTGGGGGCTGGTCTCTTCTCCCAAGCCACAGGCGACAGGGCAAGAGGAAACGGCCTCAAGTTGTTCCAGGGGAGGTTCAGGTTGGATATTAGGAAAATGTTTTATGCTGAAAGAGTTATCAAGCATTGGAATGGGCTGCCCAGGGAGGTGGTTGAGGCACCATCTCTAGAAGTATTCAAAAGACAGGTTGACATGGTGCTCGGGGACACAGTTTACTGGTGGGTTTTGTCAGTGTTAGGTTGACGGTTGGACTAGATGATCTGAAAGGTCCCTTTCAACCTAGACAACTCTATGATTCTATGAAAACATTATCACCCTAGTTTGTTAGTGTCTTGCCTACATTACACACAGATGCCAATGACAACCTATGTAAATTTAAGCCCTTAAAACAATTCCTCATCTGATACGCCTGCTAAGAGTAAACCATTAGCCTTTGGAAAGACTCTCTGCAAAACTTTATTAAGCCTTTTCAAGAAAATATGTTGGTGTTACATTTCCCATGCAGCTTGCCTTACAGATACTAAAATGACAATTCTTAATCAACACTGCATCTTGGCTAACAGCTGAATTGGTGTTAGTTTGCTGCTGACACCAAGACTTGGAAATATCCAGAAAAAAAAAAGGCTGTGGTGAGGGCTGCCCCAAGGAATGCAGAGCAGCACTGTGATGTGAACCGAAAGTTGGGCACAGGATGTGAGTCAGAATTCTTTATATGACGGGGAACCAGCGGACAGCAAAATGAGATGGAGAAGACAAAGCTGGTGGTTTGGCAGTTCTTTTTGTTTTGTGGAGATAGACACAGATTCTGAATGGTCACCAGAGAGGTGAGAGATCCATCTGTGATTGATTTTGCAAAATGTAACAGCAGCTTTAAAAGGGCACGCTGGTCTGTAAGCGTGTATGTACGAACTCCCTGACCTGTTACGGCAGTAATTGGCAATGAAACAACCAGGTACTCCTCTTTCTTGCTGAGTGTCAGTGAGAGACATGCCCAAACGTGCCCAAATAGCTCCTCTGTCTTCTAACGGGTGAGCTGAGCTTAGCGAGTCTCTGCAGACGTTGCAATCCCAACAGGATCTTCAGTTTTAGATGCATGATGCAATTTGGATAGGGGTTTTTTCATCCTTTTGGCTGTTTCTATACAAACATATAAAATAGCAATCAGATGCTACTGAGTACATATTAGTGACAGCCTGTTACACAAACTGAAGCTCAAATCTTCAGTTGGTCTGTGTCCCCTGACTTCTCCCTCCCTCCCTTCCAATTGAGTAAGACGTTTGAAGTCTTTACCAGCAGGGTAAGACCAAGCCCACGTGCTGTTGCTGCAGTGTCTGCACACCAGTGGCCTTGTGCTCCACGACCATAGGGAAAGTCCTGCAGTAAATTGTGAAAACGCTTCAAAAAGGTTGAAGCTGGAGTCGTTCTAGCAATACCTCTCTGTGTTTTTTGCAAACAAGGGAGAGATTTCACAGTCCTTGACAAGACTAAACGCTTTCCCTTAGTAGAGCCCCAGACTTGATGTAATCGTAGGACCGCTCAGATAATCCTCTTTGCTGCATGTGTGATAATGTAACACACTCACCATGCATCCTGACACAGCATATTTTTCGATTCTTTTATCAGCATGACCCACACCCCCAGGTTTTTCAGTAGTTCTCCTTGTTAGGTCTAACTGGAGCATGTGTTAAATGAAGTTTTTAAGGGATGCCACACCGCAGAGCTACTGAAGAAAATAGTTAAGCACCAGAGTTAGAGCGTGCTAAAGTATGAAGTGGGTTTTTTGACAGTGCTAGTCTCCTCTGCAGATGCAGAGAAAGTATTTCTTCCTGTTATTCATTAGTTGAGTTGAGTAACTATTTCATTCACACAGAATGAAGAGAAGGCAATTGACTGAGAAATCATCTGGGAGTTAAAAAAGTAGGAAAGCTGGTTTTCCTCCTCCTCACCTGTGAATAACAATGAGGTGTGGGAGGATAATATCTACTACCTCTAAAATCTTGCAGGGCATGGTGAAAAGAAGCACTAAATCTGCTTTTACTTGCTACAGAAAACATTTCATTTGTTCAGTATGTCAGATTTAAATAAATAATGTGTTGGTGTAAGCTTTTCTTTACATGTGCAACACATTTAAAGTTTATTTATTTAGTTAAAACCATTCAAAACCAGTTAAAACAGTTCTCTGCTTGGAGAAATTGTAGCGTATTCCAGCCTGTCACCAGTCGTGATAATTATCTCTCAGAAATAAAATAAATGCACCTTTTTTATTCACTGTTTTCTAGCATAATGAAAAATAAGGAGTGTATCAAAAAAGCATGGGTTTATTTCTTTAGGGGAAGTGTTTGCCATTCTGTTTCTTGGTTTTGGCCCGTGCAGGCCTGGTTATGTTCCAGAATACTACAGAGTCCTTTGTTCTGCCTGCGGTTGACCGGCAGTGGCATTCGGTGGCATGTTCTTGCCGTGCTCACGTGGCAGCGCTGCCTTAGGCTTTATTTCTCTGCGGTTCCCTTCAGCAGGGGCTTCATCCCAAAATGGGAAGCCGTGCAGAATGCAGCAGCCTGCTTACTTAGGATGTCTTGTCCAGCTACGGTCGCTTTTCCAATATTCTTTCCGAGCTGGTTTGAGATAGAAAGCAGTGAATTGCTGTGGGTTTGCCTGCTTTGCTCTCGGTTGCTCCTCCCGGGCTGTTCTGCCAGAGTGAAGTTAACAGATGCCTTCCTATGAAAGGGCCACTGGTAGGGAACATCTCAGCTGTGAATCTTGCTCCTCTCTTTCATCTGAATAAATGCGTGGAACCTGTAAAGAAAATGTGTTTTATTAGTGCTTTTACAAAGATTGCCATTAAGAGGAATAAAGAAATTAAAACAGGGCAGCACACTGTATTATTGTTGAGGACTGAGCTGAATTTTATTAAATATACCCAGCAATCAATTGGTCTCTGCTTTACAATTTTCTGTTGGTTTTAAAAAAAATAATGTAGCTGGATAGAAATATTACAGTATAGAATCAACATATACTGTCGAGTCATGTACAGTGATACCATTAAATAGGCTGGTTTATGACAGTTCCACGTAAAACTTCCTTTCTATGTGACATTTAGAATCATGTAAGTAAGAGATGGATAAGAAACAAGTAGTTAATCTCTCTGATCCCTTATCGGTTTCAGGGTTCTCTAAAAGATGGTAAAGGTCTGGTAATGCCAGAGAAGAGAAAATCCCTGCCTGACACTGGCCGTCTTTGCATGTAAGAGCAGAATAAATGCAAGTGCTCCGAAGCAAAGGCAAACCTAGAATGACGTATGTGAGATGCTTTCTGGTTCCTTCTCTGATTTCTTGGGTAGTTGTTTAGAGAAGCAAAAGTCCCTCTAATACACTCTCCATCTCGAGTCGGAAAACCTGGGAAGTAGGAGTGGCAAAATGCAAAATAAGGGTGGAAAATGTCTGTAGAAAGACAATTATAATGCTGTAGTACTACTGTGATGTGCAGAGTGATTCGTTTAATAAGCTAAGGACACGGTGTGGAAGCCGGGATGTGGTGGTTTCCCTTTTAGGACACGAGGTTGGTAAATGCTCGGTTAAAACATGGTCGTTTCTGCTGTAGATTTTTTGCTCTTGCTTTTCAAATTGACTCTGTGTTGATGTGCTCACCTTATCTTGGCATCGATACAAATGCTGTAACTACAGACAAGAAATCCCCAAAGTTATCATTTTATATTACTATTATTAATGAATGCAATAATTAATGATGATACCACTGTGGTGTTACACTATATCCTATTTCACTTTATAGGAAATACATGCTTTGACTACATCCACAGGTGGATATACACTGCCTCTTTAAAATAATTCCCTTCCTAGGGATTGTTCTTTTACTTTATTTAGCGCCTGTGTGCGGGTTAATGATGGGATGTCAAGCATTTTATGCATCAAAGCAGGATTTAATTTGTATTTTCCTCCAAAAGATTAGCTAATACAATTTCATATATAGGCAGGCTGTGGTATTTTACCTTGTAGTCAATGTGCATTTTCTGGGTTATTGTTTTCTTTCAGTGTTCTCCCCTCAAAAAGGATGTTTTCCTGCCCGTATGAGAGTTACCAGACTTGTAGGCTTTATTGCATTTTTTCAAATGGGTTTATTAACCAATATTAACCCACTTAAATGCCATTAATTTTCTAACTCAGATATTTTGGAAGCAGATGAAAGCAAAGCCTTCACTGAGTCAAATAAAACTTTGTGGACCTCACAAACAACAGTCCCTGTGTTGTACCTGCTGCTACACTTGGTAGCCAAGTGCAGAACCAAGTACTTGGTTCTTTGACATGTAATACCAGTTGTGATTGCACTGTGGATGCATGTGTGCTCGCTAAATAGATAAGGAAAACGGTTTATCAGAGAACTAGTTCCAGTAGAGTAAGTTAACACCCTTACTTCTCTGCACACATCTGTGATAAATCACTGATGGGTGGTGTCTTCTTAGAATGGAGGTCATCAGCTACATTTCCCTGTAAACTCTTCCAGAGTAAAGATCTAGTAACTGAGTGGGGTTAGCCAATAGAAGGATTAACAAATACAATTTGTATGACCCATGGAGTCATTTCACAGTCATCTGTTTTTCAAAACTTTCTTGAAGTAGATAGAAGACATTGCTGGAGCTATGATGGAGTGGACCTTTGCAGTCAAAGGCTAGGCACTCAGCCAGTTTGTAATTCAGTGAGACACAATACATTATCTGTTTTGACAGTCTTCATGGTTAAATAGTCTGGCTCTTGTAATACCTAACTGTGTTTATAAATAGAAATGAAGAAATCAAATGGTCTGGTCTTGACAGCAGAATAATACAGAGCTTTGGATATGCCCAGAGCTCACCCGTGTCTCTTCCCTTCAGTAGAGTAGGAAGAACAGGGTAAACTGATGGAGTCAAGTAGAATCTGAAAACACCTCAGGCATGTGTTTTCCTTGGGGTTTCAGTAATACATGAAGAAATTTGATTTATCTGAGCTCTTCAGTGAGGCCTGTAAAATATACTGGTTTTTCTGACTAAGAAAAACAATTACTTTAAAAGCAAAATGGTAGACTGAGCATCCCCAAAGAGCTGTGCATAGAAGAGTGGAGTGGCTGTCCAGTTTGCATGTTGTCTGGAGGAGGAGGATGGAGTCCTGGATTCTAGTTCCCGTTTCTTGCTCCAGATAAGATATGATGGTTGGACTCGATGATCCCAAAGGTCTTTTCCAACATGAATGATTCTGTGATTCTATATTTTAGCACAGTTTTCCCAGTGAAATCAAGGCAAAGGGCTGGAACCTCAGTATAAGCTTCCAAAGACACCTGTGGGCTTTCTCCTACACTAGCAGCACTTGCAGGAGAGGGGCAGGATTCCAGACATGCTCCTTTCCTTACTATACCCTGCTTGTTTTTGCTTAGATATCACCCCACTTTATGATTTGCTCCTTGGACACTGAGTGTTGCGTGAGAGCTGTAATTTCCTCTTTGGGAGCCAGGTGTCTAAAACTCCTGTGTGGTGTCACAACTGAACCTCCTGGTGGCAACAGCCCTAATCCAAACCAAGGTTTCCTGAATGAGCAGCCCTGTGTTGTCCTTCTCAGGCAGCATCCAGGTTGGACTCATCTCAGCTCTGTGTCAAACACTTGGCCTGGCTCGTGACACAGGGGTTGTGGAGTCCAGATAAGCCAAGATTCCTGGCTGATCTAAAGCTAGAGGTTGAACATGACCTGGTCTTGCTATTAGTCGGAAATGAACGTCTCAGGACAGACATGCCAACCGAGGAGGTCAACAGCTCCACTCCAGGGCTCTGGTGTGATGTGTCACATTGCATGGTTTCAGATGGTGTGGACAGGAGAGGTCCTCATTCGGCGGCAGTGGTGTCTTTGCCTAGTGCTGCAACAGGCTGGAGCCAGATTATAAATTAAAGGGTGTGCCTCAGAAAACACCGACATTTATGAAGGTTATCTGTGTAATCAGAAGTCTGGGTTGTGAGGACCAGGACAGAATACAGGAGTGCGCTTATTTACTAAGTATCTGGGGGGAAAAGTGTGCATTCTGCAAGTCAGAATTAGAGGTACCTTCCATAAAATCTGTCAGGGGCGTCAGATACATTTATATGGAGCAATGCCCTTGTGCTCTGGGGTGGTGTTTTAAATCTGTGTGTGATTTCACTGTGGCCAGGCGGTGCTGGGCTCTCATTTTCTTAAGAGGCGGTTCTTGTCCATGTTGCACACACACTGGTTCAAGGGTTAGCTAAAGACACTGATTTATATGGGTGTTCCGCAGCAGGTAACACTCTTTTGTTGCTGTTGTCACTGTTGTGACAGTAGGACCGGTTTCTCTCCAGGTGATGATAGAAGTCTCCATCACAAGTGTCCTTGTAAGAGCGTTTTCAGCTGGTTTGGGTCAGACTCCCCGAACTGTGGTTTGCTGAATTCTCACCATCCAGCTGGTCTGCAGTCCCGTGTCAACACTCCAGTGCACGCATCCTGAGTTTCTAATTAAAATCAACTCAACTGCGTGCAAAAACGTTGTCCTATCCAATGATAAAAACATCTAAATGGTGTCTTTCGGTTCACCGTTTACCTCACCTCTGGAGAGCAGGGCCCGCCTGGGTTGTTCCCAGGGAGCTCCCTGCCTCCCCTGTCCCCGTCAGGCAGTCGATTATCTTGTCATCGGGGACTGGGACTGCCTGGGGAGTTCTTCTATTGATCCCTCCGAGCTCTGGTGGAACCGGGACTGCCCGGGGCGGGTTCCTGTCGCTATCAGTCAATTATCTCATCTCGACAGAAACTAGCTGGGGAGTTCCCTGGGACTGCCCGGGGAGTTCCTAGGGGTGACTCAGCACAGCCAGCATGTGCTGGGCCACAGCCCTTGTCCCCAGCTGCATTGCAATTACAGCTACTGGGTTAATTGGGAGTGCACGTGCAGGCACCTACTTGGTGCATGGAGGCATTAGGGTTGGAGTACCAAGAGGTTTAGCAGAGAACAGTTGATAGGGATTTCCTGATGTGATCTGCCCAGCTGACCACTAGGTTATGTCACATTTTTTCTTGGTGCTGGGCTGTCACATCATAGAATCATTTTGGTTGGAAGAGACCCTTGGGATCATCAAGTCCAACCATCAGCCCTATTCTACAAAGTTCTCCCCTACACCAGATCCCCCAACACCACATCCAATCGACTCTTAAACACAGTCAGGGATGGTGATTCCACCAACCCCCTGGGCAGCTGATTCCAGTGACTGACCACTCTTTCTGGGAAGAATTTTTTTCCTAATGTCCAGCCTAAACCTACCCTGCTGCAGCTTGCAGCCTAAAGCCATTAAGCCATCTACAAGCTGGTACTTGCAAAGTGCTTTTTCCTGCCATGCTCACTCTCAGTAGTACCGGTCCCCAGTCCCGTGCTTTAGCAAAGGTCTCTTTTCTGGAATCCTCTGCTCCTTTCTTCACTGCTACAATGGGTATTTGAGCCTCCTGACTCTTGAGNCCTGCCCTGGACTCTCTCAAGCAGTTCCTTGTCCTTCTGGAACTGAGGAGCCCAGAACTGGATAGCTTATTACTGAATTACTGGTGTAACTGATTAAACTGGTGTTTACTGGTTAAAACACCAGTAAACTGGTGTTTACTAATTACAAAACAGATATTTACTGTATGTCAGTCAGTGTGCAATGGCCCAATGGAGAAGAGCATCTAAATGTGATGGGTTTGGAACGTGGTGTGACACTAGGTAGTTGTCGTGGAAGTGGCTTCCCATCATATTTAGGGGAATGTAAATTTGAACTTCCATACAGTTAATCTCTTCCTTTCTTTTGCAAACAAAATGGAAAATCGTGAGCAGAATGAAAACACAGTAAACAGTAATGAGTGAAAAATTAGTTTGGAATCACAAGAAAAGGTTAAATGTTGGTTAGAGTAAGAAAGAGTGAGAGGTTTGAGCTGTGTCTGCCTTCACCAGCATGTAAGGCAGGACAGGGCTCCCTGCCGCTGCGTGTTTGGGCCCCTCTCTCCACAGACACCGTCCAGGTGGCAGACGGGATGGCTGTGCTTGTTCCTTCGGGAATGCCGGGAAGCTCGGTGTGCCCCACACTGACACTGCAGCTCATCCAGCCTCTTCACACAGGGCAGAACTTTGCTGCCTGCCCATGGCCAGTTCGCTTCTCCCTGCCTGCCTTTCAGCAGGGGCCAGCAGGAAACAAACCCTCCGGTTCCTTAGAGACTTGAGAAAGACAGTGAGGGCAGGGAAGTGTTATTACCTGGGGTTGAGATGCCACACACCTAGTGAATGCTCAACCCTCCTTGTAGAATTTAATTTCAATGCAGTTAGCTTCTATCAGGGGTTTTCCCAGGTTTTCTTTAGAGATGTAAGATAATGAGAACTTTCCTTTTTGCTCCCGAAATCCAACACTTTCTAACACACGGTGCCTTGCTTGGAACGCTGTGTGAAGAATAGTCTTGTTTATGAGGACAGTACAGTGTGTTAGATCACCTTACACTGAACTATGTGCTTTATAATTAGTGCACAAAATTATGTCCTCTGTTTTTTTTTTCAAGTGGAGCTTGAATAGCTGCATCCTTTGCTGTGGTCTAATTACAGAACGTCCTTATCTTAGTAATAACTTTATTTATGAATATACTTTACCTGCCTCTCATAAATTATCCTTTGGCTGCTCCAGCAATGAGCCAAGGAAGAAAAGTTGCTTTAAGCAAAAGCAGATGACGACCCTGATTGGAGGCTTGAGCTGCTTTTCACAGCGTGGGTTTGCAGCTGGCATGGTTTCTGTGGTGTTGGTAGGCTGGATGGATGAAGAGATGGCATAAAGCTCTCATAGTTTCCTCCCCTTCCCTGGAGAGAGGGAGATGCTCAGCTGAGACAATATAACTTAATAGCCTGCCTTGCTGGATGGGCGTGAGTCCTTCATTACTGTTTTCAGAGCTCAGGTAACACAAATTAATACCTTTTATTGCCTACAGCCATGGTAGGGCAGCAGTGAGGCTGCTGTGGCTTAGAAGATTGCAGTGCCTTTTGCATTTCCAGCTCTCTCACCATGTTGCTGAGACACAGCCCTCACGGCTTCTTCCAAATTCAGCAATTCAGAAGGCATTAAAAAGGGAGAAAATAAAAAGCAAAACCAGTCACACTAACTTGGAAAAACTTCTGTGTCGTTTTGTTATCAAGTTTGATCTGTCTAAATTGCTTCCCCCTAGTGGTTTTCAGACTGTATTTCCAAACGTGAGGAAGTTGGCGCCGTGCAGAAGTTTCTGAAGTTTTAAGAAAGCCATTTCTTTGAGGGAGTTCTGTTACATTAATAAAATGTAATTTCTTTTTGGGGTAATTATCTTACAAAGTGCTAGGGACTTTCCAGCCACTGGAAACCCTATCCTAAAGCTGAGTTTAGCACCGACAGCTGCAGAACAAGCCTTTAGCTTCGTAGCCAGCTATCCCAAACATTGTCTAGAGAGACTGCAAGGCCACTGCTGCAGAGAGCGTACCAATTGTGCTGAAATGTGTAAAATTAGCATTTAAGGCAAAATAATGACATAACCTTCTGTGCAGTCTATAATCCTAATGAGATTAAGTTTTAGCAAAGAAAAACATAAAAGATATAACCTAATAAAATCAAAATCTATTCTGAATAAACTGTGTTATACATGTTCACTGAATGGATTATATAAGTTTAATGAAATTACACTGTCTTATAAGCAGGATACAATAAGTAGTAATGGCAGCTTTTCTATACACAATGCAAGAGAGTAAGGAAGAAGATGGGGATTATTAGAAAATGAGTTTAGTCAAAACAACTTAAAATCAAAAAGATAAAGATAAAAATAGAATAATAATTTCTTAAATACTGCAACAATGAGCTTAGTGCTTCCTCGAGTGTTTTAGCTAAGCTCAAAGTAAGGTATCCAGACAACTATAACTCAAAAGTATCCAGAAAATACCTGTAGATTTTAGAGGAAGAAGGAAGACTGGGTAGACGTGGTGTTGGAGAGGAATGAGCTGGCTGAAAAGAATGGGAAAGATTTGAGAAAACGTAACACTTTATCAGCATCTGGTCAATTTTTTGTTTGTATTGCTCTAGTATATTCTGTATTTGTCCAGTCTGTCTCTTCATCCAGTCCGTGAGCCAGATTGCATGGACTCTTGGCACGCTTGAGACCACGTTGGAAATGTTGTCTATGCAACATGGCTGAGGTATAGTAGCATTTCAAATTAATTTCTCAGTTGTTGTCCACTATGGCAGGTTTTTTTGTTGGGGGTGTTTTCCCAATAGAAAAAGAAAAAGCAAAAGCAGATATGCTTTTTTCCCTCTCTCTTTAAAAATTAAAGCCATTTCCAAAGATTTTTGATAGTCCACAAAATTTCTATTTTATAATAATAAACTATTTTTGATAGTTTACCAATTAGCTTGTTGTAGTAAGGAGTAATATATTTGTCCTTATAGAAGTACTAAAAATATTAATAAAAATGCTTTTAAAACTATGATACCACAACCACATTAGTTCTCCAAGAACTGTGCTGCATATTTTTGAAAGCCATTGTGAGACAGTCAAGGGTCATGTTAAGACAGAATGGTCTGAAGCTTATCCCCTCCAGTGAGTGCATCGCAGTAAGGGTTTTTCCTGGGTTCTGTGGAGAGAAGGAAAGAGAAAGGAAGAGATGCAAACAGGATAGTTATATTATTTATGGATATTTTTATATTTTGTGTGCTGATGTAGATTAGATGTGGTGTTGAGGGATCTGGTGTAGGGGAGAACTTGTAGAGTAGGGCTGAAGGTTGGACTTGATGATCCCAGGGGTCTCTTCCAACCTAAATGATTCTATGATTCTATGAAAATCATGAGTTGTAATAGATGCTGAAAGGCAGTGCTATAAAAATGACGTTTTAGGGGCCCACATCTGTTTTGGTTTTCTGCTTTCTTACTTAAGTTGCTTAGTTTGCATAAAATTATGCTTTTCTGTCTGTCCAGATAAAAACTCATCTTGTATTCCAAGAACCAAAATTCTACAATGCCTCTCTCCTCTTAGAAACACAAGGTCTCATTGGCTTACACAGCTTTGTCCCCTCTCCACAGCTTAAGCACTTGGACTTAAAACAATGTAGTACCTATACAAACTAGACCCAGGAGTCAGAGTTTTCTTTTCCATGCATAACAATTCCATTGTAGACTGTATTCTTTTGTGTATCTATAAAATCTCATTGGTTTAAAATCCCACCTGTGGTTCCATTTGGACAACACTGGTGGGCTTCAAAGGAAAGGTCTACAGGGAGTTGTGTAGAAAGCTAAGGATGATATTTAAAGGAGTCCCTGAACTTACATCATATGGTGAGGGATTAGGCATGTGTTATGAGCTGATTCATATGACCACATCATTAAAATGAAGTTAAGCTCCCTAGTAAGGACTAGTCTGCACGTGCGACATCCTGGTTAGAGGAGACTTCCCTCCCACCCAAGGCTGTAAGGGGAGACATGAGACATGAGTCACTGGTTTGGATGAAGGCGGGTATTCGTAAGGCATTCCACTTAGCAAATTTCTAATGGCTCTTTGGATAGAAATAAGTGTCATGTTTTACTAGTGGAGCTTAAGTTCAAATTTCTGTAAGTGAAAGAGACAGGAGGAATAGAAGAAATAGTATTTCCAGATTCCGAACCACCAAAGAACTCAGAGTAAAATCCATGGCATCTGCATTAAGTATCCCTTTGACTTAGTCTATTTTCATGCCCTTGACCCTTACTGTTCTCCTGTATGTTGTATATTTGGGTTCTCAGGCTACTGGCTTTTGAGGGGAAGGGCCTGCCTTCCTTTTCATTGTTCAAGTGGACAATGATGTTATTGAAACCTGCTCCAGCAACCAAACCAAACTGAAATGGCCATGGCAGTGCAGCTGGAGTGGAAGAAGACATGGTAGGAGGTCTGACTGCACGTCCCAACTGCAGATCAGTCAGTGAATCTGCTGGGGTGATGCTGCTCTTTTTCCTCTGGCCTTTAAAATACAAGTCTTCTGCCCTGTTCCTTCACAGAAACAAGTAGCACACAGTATTTTTTGGTGGTGTTTGCACTTCAGCTTTAATTAATTTTAGATTTATGTGATAAGACATATTACACTGGCTTGTATTTTAGTGCTTAAAAGGCTGTTGCTTCTTGCTTTTGTTCTTTATATCTCTCTTTCATTTGCCTGTAGACACCAAGCTTTGCCTTTTCCTTATCTGAAGTCAGTACCTTCTCTGATAGAAAGATTAAGCACTTGGTTACGTGTTGTCCTGCTTCTGCTTGCTATTATAGCTCACAAAGATCCAGCAAGGGGTGGAGAAGGGACAGGAATAAGAGCAGTGTGCCTGTGAGTAACGCTGGAATGGCGAGGGACAAGAAGAATCAGCAGCTTCATGCGGTCAAGAGCAGCAACAGGTTTCATAAACAGCTACAGCCCGTGGCTTTGTTCTGTAAACACAGCACATTTTCTGCCCCAAATACCTTGTTATTCTCACCTTAACCCAGCCTTGCTCTGTACATATTGCTACTATAGGTGGCTGAGCTGTCGTTAAAGGATGCAGGCCGTCCAGAAGTGCCTGTGACCCACACTACACTCCCAACCAAGCAGGGTCCCAAAACAGAGTCCAATCAATCCTGTTTACAGTGGGCAAAGAGATAAAAATCTGACTTAAATTACTTCAGAGTTTCTTAAAATACAGTTATCTTAATTGCTGAGGCATAGTACATTTGTGCATCCAATAATAATGCCTAGAGGCTGGAGGTATGAAAGCTAAAGTGACACAGGGTGACAAGGAGTAGTAACAGATCCTCTAAGGTTATAAATCATATTCCAGTTGTTTGAAAAGGAAAACCAGTGCATGGTCTATATATGGCAGATCCTAAAGTCTGAAATAGGTGAGAAATTACAGCTTTGATTTTGCATGCTGATAGAGCTAAACTTTCCCTTTCCTCTGGAAAAGCACACGCTGTGTTAAGCCTGAGTGTTGCTCTCATGAGCTAAGTCATGTCTGAGTCCCACCGTGGGCAGATGGCAAGTCCCCAGGGAGGTACCTGATGCTCCCAGGGACCATCCAGGCCTCCCTGACACCCTAGGGTCTTCCCAAAACTGGTCTTCCCAAAAATGAGTCTTCTCAAAAAGGTGAATTAGTCTTCCCAAAAAATGGGCTTTATTTGCAGACTCCTACTTGGTCAGTGTGGTACAGGTACCTAATACCTGTGCATGCACTTCACGTGCAAACGTGGCGTTTTGGAATGTCTGAAAGTTTTAATTTTCCATGCCCTTTTGCTATTTCTTGATGATTTCATGAGTGTTACTCCCATGTTCTATTCTGGCAGTGCTGTCTACTTGCCAGCCTACTCAGACGCCTTATTTCATAGAAGGGTACATGAAATAATGTGTAAGCGCCGTTCATCTCAAAAATGGGGACTTGAGGATAGTGAATTCTCCATTTCCAAAGGCAGATAGAGGAAAAAATACCAAGGGATAATAGCAGTGTTTGCACAGACTTTTCCAGTTCTTGAGCCCCGAGCTCTAAGGAATGGTTCTGATTATGAGAGTTATCTTGAAAGAGGAGGAGTCCACGGGCAATAAAATCCTAGATTCAGTGAATTACTGGGAGTTTTCTGCCTCGGTAAGAGTAGTGACAAAACTTCTGTTGACCTCAGTTGTGCAGAGATTTTATCTGTGCTGTGCAGCCCCGCAGCCCGGCGGAGGAGGGAGTCTCCATGCCCTTTGAAGAAAGGCTTACAAGGAAATATATTTTCTGTCTAATTCTAAGAAGTCCAATTAGGGGCAGTCCGGGGAGGTCAGCAGCTCCTCTCCTGCAGTGAGCACCTTTTGCAAAAACCATTCTGCTGAAGCAAGTCTTTATTTTCTCGAGGAGAGACAGACAAGTACAATTAGTTTATTCTGACAGCTCATAAGGAAGAATGCTTTCTGATTTACAATCTGAATAGATCTCACTGTTTGAGAAAGTTTCTCAGGCTACTTGGTTTCCTCTTCTGTTCATAACTGTTTCCTCCTGCAGCAACTTAACACATATTTTCTCTGCACAGAGCTTTGTATTGCTAAAATGCCTGTAGGTGACTGTTGCCATTACTTGTCATTATGTTATCACAGCTTAAGGGCACTGTAGTATTAACTGTAGACGTAGTCACCCATCTAGGCTCAGGGGAGAAGATAGGGTCAGCAGTAAGTTTCTGTTTTATACCTGTTTCAATGATTTTCTGGTTTTGCATACTCTGCTTACAAGTTGCTGCCTCTCTCACTGTTCCATGGCTGCTTTCTGTCAAATATGTATTTGTCATTTTCTAAATCGCTGCTTTCCTTCAAATTCTAGTTAGCAGCAAAATTGGAAGATATTTCCTCCAAAGTGCTGTTATTGCTTACATTGCTTCTTTTTTTTCCAAGGGAAAAAAATAAGAAGTCAACTGTTTGTTTGACATCTCAGGGAGGTTTTTGTGCACAGATTCACCACCTGCAGATTTTCAAAAGAAGGTCCTTGTTTTGCAAAAGCGATCCTAAATCTGAGGTAACACCAGGGCAGGTTGGAGGCTATTGTGTAGAGGGAGTTTCTACTCCCTTGCTGTGAACTTTTCACATCTGTTAGGCAGCTTTCACACCGAGGAGCAGGGACATTAAAAATTCATTTCATGCCATAAACCACCAGTAGCCGTATGCTCCGCTTTCCCTATGCCAGACCCACAAGGGATGTAAATTGTTACTGACTCTGGCCGTTCGGTTTGTGCTGCTGAGAGCCATGCGGCTCTGGAGGTCCTCCAGCTAATCCTAGATGTGGGCAGGTGTCAGAAGAGTTTTCTTGCACGTTCTAGAAAGGAAAGGAAGCATTAGAGCAAGTGTACGTGCATTATTTCTGTGAAGAAGCTGGAACTGTTCCTACCTGAACACTGTATGATTTTTTTCGTTGGATCTGAATGTTCTCAATAAATATGTAATTTTCTCTTTCCTGTGTGGAATTGTATTTGTTAATCTTTTTGTAGAATAGTTTGCTTCCTACCTACTCTCTGAAGTCTTCGTGTACTTTCCTTTCCCTTTAGGAATTGTCAGTTATTCCCGATGATATCATTGCATTTTCCCTGGAAGCCATGCGTTCGTACGAGGGTGACGGGGAGAGAAGCCGTGCGGGTTGTGATTGATTAGTGGATGTACAGTCTCAATTCCCTTGGAAAGTGGGCGTGTGATTGTTTGAATCTGTGTTTCTTTGGAGAGAGACCGTTTCAGGGAATCGTAGTTAGAGCTGCAAACAATCCATTAGTCACTCGTCCAAGCCCTGCCAGCGTAATGCTGTTCCCTCTAGTACATTATTGAGTGTTTTGTCCAATATTGGTTTGAGTGACTCAAGCCACGAGGCTTCCACCACTTCCTCTGAGAAACTATTTCATGGTCTGACAGAGCTCACTGTTAGGAAATATTTCCTGGTACCCAGCCTAAACTTTTTAACACCCAGATTGATCTCATTACTGTTAGGTATACTTTTTTTTTTTCCTCTTTCTTTTCCAATCCTGCCTTAAGTCTTTTTTCCTTCTTTGGCATTCACACTCTTGAGTGAATAGTAGATGGTATCATATCTCCTCTCGAGTCAAGCAAATGCATAATTAGTTCTTCTAGTCCTTCTCTCCAAATAGGCCATCTGTTTGGTAGAAAACAGGGCTGAGTATGGGAAGATTTTTTTTCTACTCAGTGCTTGTTTCAAACAAATAATATGAAAAAGTGCATTAGGAGTTCATGTCATTATGTAGCTCCAGGGAGCCCCAACTTTTAGACAAAATGTTTTTCGAGAAATGACATAAAAGATGGCAGCTTTTCCAGGCAGCCATTTAAAATAGTAATACCTTTTTCTAGCACAATATACAGCTCTAGAACTACTAGTCTGTCACATTTCATGGCTTCAGGGGATGTTTTGTAATGTTGCTTCATCTATTTATCAAGCAAATTATATGTAGCTACAGCCTGGAGAGGGGAGAGCAATGGCAGCAGAATTGCAAGCAGATCCAGGGGCCATTTGAAGATCTGTCATTCACAGCTTTACAGCCAGAATTTACAAATATTTGGGTCATATAAGGACTGTTGAGGAAGGGAATGTACTTTAATCCATCCAACCATTACACAGCTCTAGATTTTCTAGTAGCCAACATCTGCTACCTCCTCCCACTCTTCCTTCCTTCCTTCCTTCCTTCCTTCCTTCCTTCCTTCCTTCCTTCCTTCCTTCCTTCCTCCCTCGCTCCCTTCCCACCTCCAGCTCCTCCCTCCTTCTCTTGCCCCGCTGCACTCCCTTCCCTACAATACTCCAGGTCATTGTCCCCCAGCCTAAGGTGTTTTCTTACATTACTTACTATAGCCTAAATTCTGCAGAGAGTTCTACACATGATAAATCGTATTTGGCCAAATTTGGTTGTGTGCTATTCTTATTTCCTATGGATGGCCAGCTGCTTAGTCAAGAGATTTCTAGTCAGGGGGAGACTTAGGTTTACAGATAAGACCTCTATAAACTAGCACTCCATGCTTGCTTTGAAAAAGCATGCAGTACATATTTTGAGCATATGTTTATGGTTTTTGACGAATCACAGTGCAGTTTGGGAACCAAGCCCGTGTTTTGTTAATTTTTCACCTGAGATTACCTGTTGCATGTGGGTTTGTGACCCTAGCTCCCAGCTCAGGGAGCAAAGAAGCTGCATGCACTTCCTCTGAACTGCGCTGGAAAGGATGCTCAGGTCCTCGGCAAGAGCATTCCTCAGCTAACTTACTGCAGTTTCACTGAGCTAATTAAGGAGGAGCAATGCAGTGATCAAACTGAGATCAAGTCAAGTTCAGCCACCTCAATGGGTTCAGGTGATTACCAATTTAATAGAACAGGTAACCTTACAATATTGCACACAAATATGTAGATGCAAAAAAAAAGGAAAAGGCAGGTAAATGACAGTCTGCCCTCACGAAAAGAAAGCCTGAATAACTCCTGCAGTGCACTCTTTCTGTCATTTGCTATCTGAGATGAACTAGTGATAGATTTGCTGAAGCCCAGGCTGTGGGATGCATCTCAGCAAGTCTCCAGGCACCCTCTTTGCCTCTGGGTAGAGCATCTGGGGCAGGCAGGGTCTCTTCTGGTGCAAGAGAAAGAACCACTCATCTTTTTTCTTTCCTTTCTTTTTACGGAGAGCATTCCTCACTTTTTCCACCTGAGGGGTGAATGCTGTGGCTTTGGGCTGTGTTGTGTGAAGCAGGAAGGGGTGGCTGCCATTAAGTCCCTGGCAGGTGGCACATGTATGAGGTGAGGGTGGGAAGTCCCACCTCTGGAACAGTCCTTCCATTTCCATCAGTTCCCCTCATACATGAGGAGCAAGGTGCATGCAGGGCTTTGAGTGCAGAAGCATATGTGGCTTTTATGTGAACAAACTACCTATGTCTAAGGGACTGATGTTTTCCTGCTCCCCATGTCAATTCCGTGGCAATATTCCTTGCACACATCTGTGTCTAACCTGCCAAAGGTCTGGTCTTCTCTGTGTTCAAGTGTGTTCCTTTTCCATGCAGGTTATCCAGGCTGTCTTCTTTGGGATCTGTGTCTTGACTGACCTGTCCAGTCTTCTCACTAAAGGAAATGACAGTCAAGAGCAAGAGAGGCAGCTGAAGAAACTGATTGCCCTCCGTGACTGGGTGATGGCTGTCCTCGCTTTCCCTGTTGGAGTGGTAAGTACTGTGTTAATCTCTGCGTGTCTTTACAAACTGCATTGATCCGTGTTATTTACTGATTGTTTTCTGGCTTTCCCACCTCTATGCCAAAGGCTGTGTGGAAAAGGAAAAATGTAGAGATGATTCTACTACTTTCTTGTTTTTCAGTAACTGGCGTCGCTGCAATTATTTGTGGTTCATTAAAAAAAAAAAAAAGAAAGTGTTTTACAATAGAAAGTTAATTGTACAAGTAATTTCAAATATGAGTTGTACCAGTGGCATCTTGAGGGTCAGTTTGGACCTTTTCTGCACCATGTGTTGTCAGGAGTAGTGACTGTGGCTTGTTTCACACCGTAACGAACCTGATCGGAGTTTGGGCTACAAGCCATTTTGGCATATGCAAGAAGGGAAGCAAAAGTCCAGGTTGCTCCCTGTTAATCCCGTGGGGGAATCAGAGCTGACAGAAGAAACGGAGTAGGAAAAAAAGGGGTTTGTCAATAATGTAAGAAAGCACACAGAAGGTGTGCAAAATTGTGGGGTTTACATGTCCTTTTCAAAAGAAAACTATTCTTTGGATCGAGTCCTGCTCCACTGGGACATCACACATCACTTTCAGTGGCAGAAGGTGCTGAGTGTCTTTACATGTCTCATACCACACACTGAAAACAGTTGAAAATCCAGAGTTTCATGAGTTTTTACATGGAAATGTGTCAGTCTAATTCTAAGTTTAGGTAATGTTAAAAAAAAAGGTGTGTGAACCTTTCATTAAAGTGTTGCTTTTATTATAATTCAGGATCAACCTTTATTTCTAATTTTTTATTTCAGTCTGCAGTAATTTAAAGTAAATGCACTAGAAGCAAATATTTTTCATGGCAGGACTACTAGGAAACTGTATGAGGTCTCTGAGGTTGTACTGTTTCACAAAAAGTTGATTGCTTACTGTCTACAGCAGATAACATACCAATGTACCATTTATAATTTAATATATTCAGAGATGCTTCATTAAAATGTGCTTTCACCATTTATGTGGGATTTCACAATACATGAAGAAATCCAGAACGCCAGAGTAAGAAAATGCAAAGCCTGTGTGAAACACTGTGCAGCTATTTCTTTCATACAATCCCAGGTGGTAGCCTTCCCTTACTGGTACTTGCTGGTCTCTTGGGAGCTGCCACAATTCATGTTGGGGTCACAGACTGCATTTCTCCAGCCACAGCTGAAGAAACTGGATCAACTAATACAGTTTTAAAAACAGGCGTGCAAAACATGTATTTTATGGGTGCAGAGATTTATACATTACATTTGTATTCTAAGGGAGATTGGGATTCAGAAGTTGTTGTAGTGGTGATTAGCAACAGATGCTTGTCCTACTGTGGTGATAGTAGAAGTGATGAAGAACAACAGCACGTTATTTGTCTTTATTTAAAGACTTCAAGTTCCTTTTTCAATGTAGAACTGTAAGCCTTTACATACGTCAGAGTATGGCTCCTTGGCTCTCTCATGCCGTTCAGGATTCAGGGATTCCCTTCCTCCCTGTTGTTTTAGCTCCATACTGGTGTCTGTGTGCTCCTCCACCCCAGCAGCATTCCTGACCTCACAGAGAATTCCAGCTTCACTTTATCTTGGCAATTCTGCACATCTCTTTAAGGCATTGATTCTCTTCCACCGGTGAGTGAGGAATCCGTTAGCCACTGCCTGCACTGGGAGTGCTGTTGCAGTATTTACAAGTTAGCAGTTTCCCAGAGACGTATTGCATACCTGGAGCTAGCTGCTTTCCCAAGGGTGTCATTCTGAAACAACTTCTGTCTCAAAAATAAAAAGAAATCCATAAAATAGTAAGGGATGTCCCTCCTCATTGGGCAGATTCTCTCCATTTCCAAAGGTGACCTTTCTGCAGTGAGGGGGAGCGATTGATTACCACGTATTGTTTCCCTTTACTTCTTACAAAGAAAGCCTAAAAAGGTTGTTTTCATTGTTGTTTCTTCTCCTGGCTTCTGGGAGACAAGGAGCAGCACTTCACGACTTAGCACAGGTCTCAGCTCCTTATTGAAACCTCATCTTTTCCAGCAGCGGCCACCACACCACACCACAGCTACCACTTGCAAAAGCCTTGGCCAGTGCCTGAGGGACTGCCAGGCACTTGGGGGCTCTTCTTTGGTGGGATTAAGGGTAGGAAAAGTTCAGGGCCCCAAAATAGCAAATGTCTAACAATGGCTTTCTTCTCTAAAGACCTATTTATATGTAAAAAAATACCCGGTGAAGTTTTGGTATGCTGGAGGTGCTTGTTAGAAGGAAGTTATTAAACACCAGAGTGTCTGCAGAAAAACAGTTCCTTGTTTCCCATATTCTCTCAACAGCTTCCTCACTCCAAATACAAAAAAAAACCCCACCCCAAAACAAAAACCAAACAAGAAGTTCAAATGCAGGCTTACTTTCTTTTCTTTGAGACTCACCCACCTACCTCTCCATGGAGCTTCTCAGCGGTTTCCAGTAGCGACACAAGGGAACCTTCACACATAAAAATTGGAAGGATGTGAATAAAATCCTTGTGGGGTTTCTAATGTAACAGGAGTGGTCATGCTTAAGTACTTGTCAGTTACCTTAACATCTAAATTATTTTTATTGCTGAGTGTTTTACACAGGGCATGTTTAGGGAATAATGCAAACATACGGGGAACATTTTAAAGCCCAATAACTGCAGTTATTCAAGAGCAATTCAACACATTTTTTTTCTTACTTCCTGCTTACTGAAGCCCTTGAGATGACTTGTTCTGAAAAACAAATGAGAAAAGGGGTTTCCATTCCCAAGTCAAACAATGGTGTGTGAAAAAAAATGTAACAAAATAAAGTATTTCATTTTTAGTACTTCCTAAATAAGTATTATATATAAACCACCTGGGAAGTCTGACCACCAACCTCCTCCCAACCTTCCAAAGGAGGGGAAAGAACCAGCCCAAGGGCAAACAATCTCCTTGGGTGGCTTTGCAACAAATCAAATCTTGCAAAGCCTTTGCAGCAAATCGCATCTCTCCGGTGGTGTGTTAAGCATTGTGTATCTTTGGGGGCTCAGAAAAATACTGGATTGCCAACCTACCATTTTGGGTTGGAGCATCAAGAAATAAACATGAACCTCATTGAAGGACCTAATGGCAAACATTTACCTATTGTTCCCCATTTTAATAAGACTTTTTAAGAGAATGAAAGCAGAAATCAACAGACCCATTTTCTACGCAGTGAAGCCTTGTTCCACGAAAAGTCTTGTGGGCTAAACTTCCTAACCTTTTTGAGTTTATTATGAGGCTGGGGTACTATTCAGATGACCTAAGAGATCTGGAAAATGCTTGCATAGACATTTTAGAAGTTCATTACCAATTCTCATCTATACTGGCTGCACTTACTCCCCCCTTACCAGTGTAAAGGGGATTTATAGTGGGAATAATAATACATTGCTAGAGGAGTGTGAAACACACAAGTCAGAGACTACGCCACTGATTTGACTCTCCCTTCTTCTTCTATTCAATTGGCATGGATCATGAAGTGGCTGTGTTTCTGTGATTAATTAGTGTTTTGTGTAAACTGTATATGGTTTTGTCAATATGTTCCTTCTAATTTGTACCAAACAATAGGAAGAAGAGATAAAAGAGGCATTTCTAGATGTTTAAGACTGCATTTAATAGGAAGAAAGAAAATTTGTATTGTTACATGTTAGATTGCTGCCTAGAAAATCACAAACTCTACCACTGATATGGTCAAGGGGGAGCAAGGAAACATTGATATGGTCCATGGGGGATGAAAAGATACTTCAGGGCTTTGGGCCAGTTGATAAGGGAATCTGGAGCACGGGTTATTCTCTCCTCCTAGTTGTGGGAGGTGGAAGAAACAGATGAGCCGAGTCTTTCAATACGTGGCTCTGGCTGCTGTCATCAACACAATTTGGGGTTTTTCTCTAATGGAATGGCCTACTTGGCACCAGGCCTGCTGCTTTCAGATGGGGTTCACCTTTCTGAAAAGGTCACAAGGGTCTTTGTTCACAAGCTACTGGGGCTTATTGACAGAGCTTTAAACTAGACTTGAGGGGAGAGAGGGACAATGTCAGGTTTGGCTGTGACAAGCTGTGGGATGGCAAGCAATGGTTAAGGCCTGCAAGGGCCCACAGCTCCAAGACATAATGACTACATTGCAGCATACTTGAAGTCTTAGAGAGATAAGACAGGGACTTCTGAAGTAATAGGAGCCAGGAGGGAAAATTTAATGAAATACTCTGAAGGCACTAAGAAATGTCCCTCTAAGAAGGTGGCATGGCCAGCAGCCCAGCTGAAGTGTCTCTGCACCTGTGCCTTCAGCATGGGCAACAAGCAGGAGGAGCTGGAAGCCACTGTGCTGCTTGAAAGCTACAACCTGGTTGCCATTACTGAAACTTGGTGGAACAAAGCCCATGACTGGAGTGGGGATATCGATGGCTACAGGCTGTTCAGAAGGAACAGGCGAGGAAGGAGGGTTAGAGGCCTTGCCTTCTACATCAAGAATTGGATAGTGTGTGGAGAGCTGTTTCTAAAGAATAGCCATTAGCAGGTTGAAAGCCTATGGGTAAGAATTAGAGACCCAGGCAATTACAGGCTGCTCGATCATAGGCTGAAAAAGCCTTCTTAGTCCAGCTACAGGAGGCATCGCGCTTGCAGGCTCTCATTCTGCCGGGTGACTTTAACTACCTTGACATCTGCTGAAAAGTAGGACGGTGAGTTGTAGGCAGTCTGCAAAGCTCCTGGAGTGTATTGGAGATACTTAACTTCTTAAGCCAGGTAACAGGCAGCCTCACCCAAGAAGATGTGATACTGGACCTGACGGTCACCAACATGAGTAGGTCCAGCAGAGGGCCACAAAAGTAATGAGAGGGCTGGAGCACCTCTCCTGTGAGGACATGCTGAGGGAGTTGGGATTGTTCAGCCTGGGGAAGAGAAGGCTCTGGGGAGATGTTATTACGGCCTCTCAGTACTCAAGGGGGCCTACAGGGGAGATGGGACAATTTTTTTAGCTGGGCCTGTTGTGATAGAACAAGGGCTAATAGTGTTAAACTAAAAGAGGGGAGATTTTGGCTAGATACAAGGAAGAACTTTTTTACAATGAAAGTGGTGAAACACTGGAATGGGATGTCCAGAGAGATGGTAGATGACCCATTCCTGAAAACATTGAAGTCAGGTTGGAGAGGGCCTTGAACAACCTATTCTAGTTGAAGATGTCCCTGCTCATTGCAGGGGAGGTTGGACTAGATAACCTTTAAAGGTCCCTTCCAACCCAATTGATTCTATGATTGTATAATTCTATGATATTTTATATCATGTAGCTTTAATAACTCCATTCAGGTCTGAGCCTAAATAGGCTAGAATGATCTCTTATTCTTTATATTATATTTTTATTATTTTTAAAATCCTGTGATATGAAAGATGGAAAGCCAGGCACGATTTCTTATCTCTTGTTTCTCTGTAATGGTACAGTCAAAAGGACATCTGATCACCCTTCTTCTGTACATCATCAGTAAGGCTGATCTGGGACATTATCCCAAGAAGAGATGTGTAGGCATTTGCTGCAGTCTCTTACTTACTTCATTATTTGATGAGGCTACAAAATACTTGTACTTCCATCACTGATTTGGCCATGCCAAAATTTCTGTATTCTAGATTTTGTTCACTACAGCAATTTGCACTTACTAGGGTCTGTCTTTAGTAACACTTCACTTCTATATGTCATGCCTTTAGCCCTCAAAGAGGCTCACAAACAATGTATTTATACTCACACTTAACCACAGATGTCTTGGGAGGGAGCCAGAAAGCTTACCTTTAACTGCACTTAGAAGAAATTTTGTCAAGGTCAGAGTTGGGGTTTTTTTCTCTGCCCTGAAGACATCCAGGAAATGAGTGAGCTGCACTGGGCAGCCCAGACAAATATAGAAATACATAGTGCAGGAAAACAAAGTTCCACTGAGTTAATTCTTCATTTGCATAACATTTCTTGGGTGGGCTCATGTAAAACAGCAAATGATGCAGTTCTTTTCACTGGCTTTCCTCTCTTAGTTTCTCTTTGCTTCCATTTGTGGTGTTTTGATAAAGCCACTTGTTTTCCCTTTTGAATCACCAACTGTTTCCCAACTTGTCCTTTCAAATTTTTCCCTTGGCAGTGCCAGATGCTCTTCTTCATGGCATCTGAAGCTTCAGAGACAGAGGACAAAAAGTCAAGGAATATCTCCTTAAGTGGGAAAACAGAGTTTAGTTTTCAGCCTTATTTTTTTCCTGTTGGTGTGTATTTGTTTAGCAACGCTTTAGATGCCAGCAGCTAGTGAGCTACTGTACATTTTTAAACAATTTCCAAGATCTGCTTGAAAACTTGAGGTTCCCTTTGGTCTGTAATGACCCTGGATGGGAAAAGTAGCAAATGAGGGACTCTTCTGTTCTTTTATGTGTTGCTTAACCTTATATTTTACCAAGTAATCACTGTCTTTGGAAAGCTGGCGATCTTATGTAAAGAGGTCTAAAAGCAGTTCTTGGTGTCTGTTTTCTTCCTTGAATTCCAGGCCTCAAGAGGAAGTGCAAGGTTGACATTTGTGCCATTTTGCCTGGGGAACAAAAGAAAATAGGAGTATTTGGCTCCCTGAAAGACATGTGCTGCGTTATGAGCAGCCTGCTCGGCCTGGCATGTGAGGGTGGTACCATGAGTGTCCCCAGAGCAGTGAGAATTGTGCCACCACAAGGAAGGCAGCATGAACATCAGAGCTGCAGCCCTGATTGAGCCTGACACAGGCAGCGTGAAGAAGCAGCTCACTTGTATCATGCTCTGGCACTGCATGACCATGGGTGATCTTGGCAAAGCCCAGCCCAAATAAAAGTTTACCGGTACCAAATTGTAAGCATAGTAGAGGTGATTTAATAGTGCCAACCCAACAGTTGCTCGTTAATCAAAGTAAACAAATTCAGAAGCAGCCAAGGCAGCTGAGTAGCACGACCTTGTTATAGTTCTCCTTACCCAAATAGCTCAATTTTAGAGTTCATTTTAGTTCATTGTGCGATAGTTCACTTTTATAGCTCATTTTGTCCAATGAACTAATTGTAAGGGAAGGTAAGGTGAACCATTCAGATACTGGAAGGGATCCTCCCCAGGGTGTAGCGTCAGTCTCACGGCGCGTCCTCCTCCGGGATGGGTTAGTTCAGCAACACCTTGGGTTTTGCTCACTTCCTTTACCTTATGTCTGCCTTGCGATAGTGCTTTGCTAAGCAGCCTTTGCCGTCTGTAGCTCCAGATGGTTGCAACCAGCAAGGCTGATCCCGTTCCATCCATTGGCTGACTTTGGTATAAAGGACAGATGGCACGTCCCCTTTTTCCTTATCTTCACCTCCTTGGCAAAGTCAATTGTTTTATTCTGCTCCACACAAAAATCACAGGTCAAAACATGCCAGCTTTGTTGTGTTTCGTGTAATAGAGTTCAACCTAATCCTGGGTGATTTTTCTTGCTGTAAGACTTCCTTGGAAACAAAAAGCATTATCAGCCTTCAGTTCTTCAGGCGCCTGAGAATATGTTTTTATGACCCAGTTGGTCTTAGCAGGTTCTCAGAGTCCCACTGTGATAATACATGACTTCTAGGAAGCCTGTAGAGAAGAGGATACTTTTCCTTCCATTTTCCCTGCTGTTCAGCTATTCATATCTTGGCACTTCTGTGTCAGCAGGTGCGTAAAGAGCTCGGCTGTGCCAATGCCAAGACTGGCCCAGAAGACAGGCTTCTTGTGGCGTACTTTACACTCGCAATATTTTTCGGCCTGTCCGTCATAACCTTTTTTTTTTTTTTCCTGGCCTCTGCACTAATGGAATAGTCCGAGCTTATTTGGAGTGGGCACCGATAGCGATCCTAACAGATGGACAAGTGTGCTGGAAACCAAGAAACTATGTACTGTATGCACCCTGAGGGAACACTGTGCTGGTTCAGGTCATTCACATCACTGCCTGGCCCAAGTCTGCGTGTCTGTGGTTAGAACAAGGTGCCATTGATAAGCTGCAACCCCAACTTTAACTTTCCAAAGTCAGAAGCATATGAAACAACTTACGTCTATGCTATCACAAGCACTAGTGATTTGCTGACCTTGCTGTGCTCACCCCATATTTCTTGCACTTTTTTTGACTGACAACCCCCCCTGGCCCCAAATTAGCCATAAGATCGTGGGCCACATCCGTTTGGATGTAACTGAGTACTTCCCTGCTGGTCTCAGTGAAAGTCCTACCTGGTGCCTCTCAAACTTGAAACTTGAACTTGTCACTACTGTGTAGAGATCACCTGAAAATGGTCTTTGAAAAGCTCCTGGCCCCAGTACTGGGTTTTACTGCTGTAAACAATAAACCCTTTATTACTAGAAAACTAGGACTCAAATTCAAGGTAGGGAAGCAATTGGGTTTTAATTAGGGGATTACTTACTTTATTCTTTCCCCAGATAAGGTACACTAAAACTATTATTTTATATTGTCTTTGCTTTTCAGACATCGGGGTATCTTTAAAAACCTGTGCACACTTTGGTAAAAATTTAGCCTAGTGCAAACTTTATCTGAGCCATCTGTCCTGTCCTCAGTCTAGAGGAAATAATGAGCTTTCTCTGGGCTCCTGGTAATAGTCTTTGACAAGAACCCAGCCAAATTTCATATTGAGCAGGATCCTGTTTTCTGTGGATCCCAATCCATGAATTGTGTTCAGAGTAGTTAAAGGGTTAATTTTATTTTTTTGAGCAAGGCTGTTTTGGTGGGTGACATGAAAAAGGGCAAAGATGAGTTTATAGGCTTCTCTTTAGGGGTGAATGTTTCATATTTATATGTTCTACGAATTCCAAGTGGTATTTTACCTGATTTTTCATTTTTTCTCTATCCTGTTAGTGGTAAAACATTATTTATGTGCCACATCTGCTACTGAAGTACTCAGTTGTAATTTGGCCACAGGCGTGTAAGTCAAAAAATGAGGGTTTTTCCAGCCTGAAAGTCAAAAGAACAAAAAAAAAAAAAAAAGAGGAAAAGTTAAAACTGCTGTGAATGCAAAGAATAATCCAGATTCATACTGTAGATTAAAGCAGGATTTGCTCAAAGAACAGTAGTGTCTGTGTCTGTCCATAGATCATTTGCTAAATGCCCTATTTTGGTATCTAAAATGTGTAGCTAATTGTTTAGCAGCACGTATTTTATAAAGTTTTGTCTTGATTTTTTTCTTCTTCTTCTTCTTAGTTTGTTGTGACGATGTTTTGGAGCATCTACATCTATGACAGGGAACTGGTTTACCCGAAGCTGCTTGATAATTTTATACCAGCCTGGCTGAATCATGGAATGGTGAGTAGAGCAGAGCAAACACTTCTTCCATAAACAAAAGGATAAGAGGCTGATTCCCCTGTGCATGACTCCGCATACACTTAGAGCTAATCCCTTCAGAAGTGATTAAGGAACATTGTTTGCCAGCAAGAATCACAGAATCATAGAATGGTCCAGGCCAGAAGGGACCTCTAGGGTCATCTAGTCCAACCTCCCCGCAGTCAGCAGGGACACCCCCAGCTTGACCAGGTTGCTCAGGACCTCATCGAGCTTCATGTTGAATATCTCCAGGGTAGGGGCCTCAACCACCTCCCTGGGCAGCCTGTTCCATTGGTCCAGAATAACATATTTGAATCCCTATTTGGTTGACAGAGTGGAGATTTGAACTTGTGTGTCCTGCATCCCAGGCTAGTTGCGGGGATAGGCTGGTTTCTGCCATAAGGTACCTTTTCCAGAGCAGTGTTATCCTGGTCATGAGGGAATTTAATCAAAAGAGACTCTTCCACAAAAGAGAAGGACTGACTTTGACAAATCTTGCTCTGAAATGACAGAAACACTTAATTAAGTGATTCTTTACCATTCTACCAAAATATAATTTGTGATGACAAGGTTTTGGTTGAAATACTTGTTCAACAAATCTCACTGTGCTTTTTGGACTTGTATGTTTCTAGAAGAAACAAATGAGTTACTCATTTCTCAGGTACACCAAACTTGGGCAGCAGAACCCACATCAGGGTATTTTTAATAACGTGAAATTATATGTTTGGATGCAAAGTTTCAGAATTGCTGTGTTAGTAATCATAAAAGTAGTTTCTTGAGAAGAAATCTGACCTTTTCATCGCTCTCTGGTATGTCGAGTTGGACATTCCTTCTCTGTATGTTGAGATGCTAAGGGACAGATAAGGCCACACTTTGCCAGCGGGTACTTACTACAGTTTATGCAGCGTTTGGAGCTGAAAAGTGCCATCATGTTCACTTCTCTAATTGCATCTGCACAAAGTATTTAATTATTGCTTTGTTTTCTATAGCAAGGCATGCCAAAGCATTTGGCAGTGCTGTTCATCAGTAGATGACAGCAGAGCTCATCCTTCAAGGTGTGAGTGCTTGATCACCACGGCAGATCAAGAGCTGTCCACTACCACCGAGCTTGATAAATTGGTCCTTAGTGGGGTGGGGCAGATGGCACCGCTCTTCATTTATTCCCTGGCCTGTGTGTTAAAGGAGCAGCACGAGAGTTACTACTGACAAGAGAAGCATCAGCTTCTGCTCAGTACTGTACTGTTTTATGCTGTTTAGAAAGGAGCAGCTGTGTGTAGAGCTGAGGAGAGTCTGATGATTCCTGCTGTGTTTGTTCAGACTGTCCTCCCTGGAGTTTTGAGGTTACAAACTGGATGTTAGCAAAGGCTGCCAAGGCGTACACACGTTGATATTTTTTTCCCCACACCGCATCAGTGCCAACACTGATGACATTTCTTCCAGGTGACATTCCACATTCTGGAAGTGCCTAACCTATAGCATTTTTCATGAATGTACATTGTGAAGCACTTGACAACAAACGGCCTCATGTATTCAGGAACTCTCCTCTGTGCCGTAACTAAAAGGCAATTCAAGATCATGTTGCCCTGTAGAAAGGAATACTAACTGAAATATTTGAAGAGGGCTTTTGTTTGACATTTCTGGACGTAACAGTTTGCTGAAATGAATTGGGTGCTAACATCTTAGCCATTTGTTTTCCGACTTAAAATATTGTAGAAGGCGTTTTTGAAAGTCTTTTGTAAAGGAATTGTTTGCTGTGTCAGTCTCCATTTATCCAAGTGTTCCTTTACCTCAGTCACGGAGAAAGCTTGGGGCTGTTGGCCGTTTCATCACCTTTCAGTCTAATTCTTTCTGATGTTGTAACCATCATTTTATCTTCACCAGCTTTCATACTAATTAATTCTGATGCATTGTCCATCGTAATAGGAAGGGGTTCTTAAACTACCTTGAGAATGTTACCACCTTGCTTATTAGTAGTTACAATTTTGACGTGGCACATTTTAGAGAACATGATAGAGGTCCCCTTGGTAAAAGGGTAGGACCTCAGGGAATACAGTTTTAGAAAAGTCAGGATCCCTGGCAATGTTTGTGGGTTTTTTCCTGAAATAAACAGTTATTCCCATCTTTTCCTGCATGTTTTGACAGCAGCTGTGCACATTAACTGGTAATTTTTCTGAACACGGGGGTGGCTGCGTGGGAGCCTAACCTTGTACAACAAAACTCACCTGAGAGGTTCATCCCTCTTGACAGGGTGAAATCTCTCAGCGAGAGGTGGGTCCTTTTGCTGCTGCAGCATTGCTGATGAATTCCTCCTTGTGAGCTTCTCCCACGGTGCCTGCTGAGCTCCTAAAGACCTGAGCTCCACTGGTACTTCACCTGTGAACATTCTGTCTGGGGTTTTTCACAGCAGTTTCCTTGAACACGTATTTATCACCAAAAAAGCCACAAAAAGTGGAAAATATAAAACTATACATTTTCCACAGTAAAGAGATCTCCTACTTTCACTGAAAAGTCTTATTTTCAGAAGTTTCTGACAGATATATCATGACCTGCTGTAACAACTTGCTCAACTGTAAACATTGGCCTGCAAAATCCACACGTAGAAAAGGAATGAAAAGTCATGAAATCTGGATGTAATAATAGCAATCATATTTCCATTAGAAATACGGGCATGTAGCAAAATATTTTGTAGAATCACAGAATGGTTTGGGTTGGAAGGGACCTTAAAGATCATCTAGTTCCAACCCCCCTGTCATGGGAAGGGACACCTCCCACCAGACCAGCCTGGCCTTGAACACCTCCAGGGATGGGGCATCTCTGGGCAACCTGTTCTGGTTTCTCAGCACCCTCACAGGGAAGAATTTCTTCCTAATATCTAATCTAGATCTACTCTCTTTTGAGAGTATTCATACTTCAGGTGACTCCCTTGAAGGCTTGATGAAGAAATTGTTTGGAGGGCTGGTCCAGTTTGGTGCAGTAGTCCAAGCAGAAGTGATTTGTCCATCGTTGCCTACAGATTTATTAGGTTATAATAATTAGTTCTCATCCCCCTTTTTCTTCTTCCTCTTTCCCGTCCCTTCTCTGTAGTTACAACATTGTCTATATTTAAAAAAAAAAAGAAACAAAACATTTTCTTGAATACACAGTAATGTTTTACTAATGCTCAGAAATATCACTCTTCCATAGCAACACTTTTTCAACATCTGAAAATTACTAATAGTAAAAAGAATTCCTCTTTGGAAATGGAAAACATAAGGGAAATGCACCTCAGAGCTACGCAGTCCCATTATTTCTTCAGCCTTAATCTTCATTTCATAGAAACAAAGAGAGGCTCATTGTGTGCAAAGATAAAAGCCACAAGCTGTTTACTATAAAGTCTCATGTCGTGTCAAGTACTGTATTTCTATTAGATATATATAGAGAGAGACCATAACAATTTAAAAATATAATTGCTGTCTACAGAAAAATCTGTGTAATAGACGCTGCCTTGTGTTACCAGCTGGTACTTCATACGTTCAGACTCCTGCAGCTGTGAAAGGCGTCGCTAGCAGAGTCGTGCCGTGCCATAAAACTCATCTGTTTCAGCATCTCAGTCGGTCGAGTCATCCATAACCGATGGTATCGCTGTGGCTTGAGAAGTGACGTGGGGAAGTCAGCAGCAGGGGTGCTGTCGATTTCAGCAGGATGAGATGACCCTTTGGTCCCACGGGTCTCTTCCAACCTAAATGGGTCTATGATTCCACGATTTTCCTCTCTGTTTATTATGTGAAGGGGCGCATCCCAGTAGCCCAGGTTGAGCTTCTTTCAGTAGAAATAACTACCTGTCTCAAGAGAGCTGTTGGAGAATAGGGCTGTGTCTTCTCAGCCTTGATCTATTTCTGAAGTTTCAAGTTCACTTCCTGTATTTATTAGTTATGCAGATGAATTCAGCTTTGCTGGCTACAATTTCAGTTGCCAAATTACCGCACTCTTCCATCAAAGACGTTGTTTGTGTTCTTGAGACTGTCCTGCAATTTGGATCTGTGTCAACCCTTAATTCCACAGGCATATTTTCCATGGGAAATATTCTTTCCCATTTGCTGATGGCTGTCGCTCTGATCTCTATCAGTATTAGGAATTTTTAATTAAAGGCTAACCTTCAGTGTTTAAAACTAGCGTGTCATAGTAATGGGATTTTTATCAGCTCATTCATTGCACCTTTTTGTGTTGGGGCTGGAGAGGAAGATGCAGGGATAACACATTTGTTTCCAGATGTTATAATGTCTTCAATATTAGCACAGACTGTAATACTAGAGGTTGCCTCTATTCGAACCGATGCCCATATAAACGGATCTATGGACTGAATTCATTTAAGCTTGAGCATTGCTGATTTTGAACCAGTTTACGTGGCAGGACTGCCTGCAGAATCTGGCCAAGTTAGCATACCATTTCAGCAAGAGCCCTGCTTTTTTTTTTAACAAACTTCCTAAATTATTTTCTTTTTTAAAAAATGTGAATCATCTTTTGTTTGTGGCAAGGAAAGAAAAATACAGAGATAGAGATTACATACTGACGAGTTTAATGGCTTTGGAGGCCAGAAGCAAAGAATTGTCTTCTTATGAAACCTCCAGGGGGAGAGGTCAGGGAAGGAGGAAGGAGAATATGCTCTGCCTCTGTGGAATTGGAAAATGATTGCTGTGTGGGTTCTGTGCCACTACAATCTATAACAGCTCTCCCAGTTTTGTGCTCTGTTCTTTATATGTTGGTTTTGGGAAACAAAGGCGTTCCTAGACAAATAGACCCTCTGATTTTGTATTCAATGCACAAAAACTGACAAAGAGCAGACAAAGATTACTTATGGAGAGAAAGGAGCCTGTCCAAGTGATACATCTCTACTTATTTTCACAAGTTGGATCTCTTTTTTTTTTTTTGCTGCCTGCTCAGCTGAGCAGTTCAGCCCACCGACGAGAGGTATGGAGACCCTCCAGCCATCTCTCCAGTTTTTGTTCCTCCTGCAGCCTTGTTGAAGGTCTAGGGGCCTTGCTTGTTTGTTCCTTTCATAGAATCATAGAATCATTCAGGTTGGAAGAGACACTTGGGATCATCAAGTCCAACCATCAGCCCTACTCTACAAGTTCTCCCCTACACCAGATCCCTCAACACCANCTGAGTACAGGGGGACAATCACCTCCCTGCTTCTGCTGGTCACACTATTCTTTATGCAAGCCAGGATGCCATTGACCTTCTTGGCCACCTGGGCACACTGCTGGCTCATGTTCAGCCTCCTGTCGACCAGCACCCCCAGGTCCTTTTCTGCCAGGCAGCTCCAGCCACACTGCCCCAAGCCTGTAGCGATGCATGGGGTTGTTGTGGCCCAAGTGCAGGACCTGGCACTTGGCCTCATTGAAGGCCATGCCATTAACATTGGCCCATCTATCCAGTCTATCCAAGTCCCTCTGTAGAGCATCCCTGTCCTCAAGCAGATCAACACTCCCACCCAGCTTCATGATGTTTTTCTGGTGGAAAGCTTTTTTTCCGTGATGATACAACAAGTAGAAAAACAGAAGAGCCATGCAAAGATCAAAATTCATAGTGACCTGGCATAAATTGGAAGGTCCAAAACTGGTGAGTTGTTTTAGGAACCCGTTGCTCCATCATTAGTTGGGTCAGTTGCTGCACAGCACTCGCTCTGTTGTACAAACAAGGAGATGTCCTTTCTTTCAGCAAAGTGTTCCCATCCAGCATGTTGCCCTAGAAATCTTTTTCAGAAATGACTCATTTCAAACAGCCCATTATACTTCTTGAGGATGCTTTCCTAATACACCAACGTCCCGTCTAGTGGCTATTTTTGTGTGATGTACTGCACCTTGGTAGCACTTCGTGATTATGTCTAGAAGATACTTACCCTCTTCTGAGATTTGTTTCTAAATCCTATCTCAGGCTTTCAAGGATAGTCCAACTCAAGTGCTCTTCTGAGTTTGTTTGTACTATTTTTGTACATTTAGGGGGGAATAAAGTCTTCAGTGCTCCAGGAAGGAGTTCCCACTTGTTACATAACTTGCAAAGTTTTTTGATAAAAACCAGGAGGAATTTTTCAATTTAATTTCCAACAGAATACTCACTGCTAGCTGGCTATTATTTAAACATCTATCTGATGGAAAGAACAGCAATTGAAGCTGGTTGCCCAGGGAATCAGAATATTTGCAAAACCAGTGAAAATAACGTTGTTGGTTTTGTGGACTTCTTGCATGTTCATGCTGCAGTTACGTGGCTCTGTCTGGTATCCTGTGTCATTTTCTCCCAGTTCCACCACTGGAGCGTGAATACAGTAGTATCAGTTATTCCTTGCTCTGGGGAGAAAAACAGTAGCAGCTTAGAAGATATTTTTTTGATTTTCTGTGACTTAACGTGAAGGGCTTGGAAATGGGTAGTGTGTCAAAACCTGTGAGAGCATAGCACCTGGAAACTGAGAGAGGCTGCTGGGTAAAGAAGACTGAATTGCTTGAGTGGCATCCTCTGGGAGCATTAGGAAAACCCCTTTACCTAATCCAGTAACAGCACAACGGTTTTTCTGAGTAGGAAGCTGGCCTTAACCCCATCCATGTCTGCCGGAGGAGACTCGTCAGGGTAAGGTGCAGACAGCTTTCTAACTCAAGGCAGGTGCTGAGTGTTTCTCATTATTTGCTATTTCCAGTAATCTAGAGAAAACACACACACGGAGGCTCCTCCTGGTGCAGACGAGCCCAAACGTGTTGTAACGAGGGACCTTTTTCTAAAATATCTTGGAGTACTTGGTAACAGCTAAACATGTGAGCCCTGTTCCAGATGTGAGCATTGCAAATGAAAAGCCAGAGAGCTGAAATCCCCAGATGAGATCTTCTTTCTGCAGTTTTGCCCTTCTTCTGTTGACAAGGTCACGTAACCCGCTCTGTTAGCACAGAGGATGAGAGCATGGAGTGTCAACACCAAGTCACGGGAGTGACTACCAGAGGAGGAGAGAAGGGGAGAAAGTCAGAGAGCACACACACAAAACAAAAAGAGTTTAGGGAAGGATAGCTGGATGAGAGGAAAAAGACAGGCTGGAGGAACAAAACAAATCAGAAAGTGAACTGATGCTGTTCCAACTCCTACCTCAAAAAAAGAGAAAAGAACCAAAGCAGATGAGGCAAGGGAATAAAAAAAAAACAAAGCAGCCCCAGAATACTGGGGACACGCTGGAAGAGATTCAAAATGGTAAAGAGGACCTGGGGAAGGAGAAGGATGAGGACAGGAAAAGCCAGAAAATAAGGAAAAGCAAGGAAGAGGAAATGAACAGTATGTTTTCTTACCATATCTTCCCATCGCTTCCCTGGGAAAACCTCCCTGAGATCTGTTAAGCAGAAGAGTCGAGAGAAGGAGAGGGTTATGGCTGCCCCTGTGAGAGAGGGAGAATCGCTTCTGTTGTTGTTGGATGCAGGTTTACGCCACAGGTGAAGTAATCCTTGCACAGTGACACGCCAGGATCCTCAAATCCTTGTAAAACGTTTAGGAATAAAGCCACCTGCAGCCATGCAGGAGCGTGAGGCCTGTGTTCCTGTGGATGGTGTCCGTGTGCTGTCTGTAGGGTGGCATGGGTGCTTTGCATCTCTGCCTGTGTTTTTCTCAGACCGATGCCGTACATTGTCTCCACTTTCTGACCCTCAAAATTAGTCCTGCTCTTGAAAACAAGCCCCTTCAGAGCGTGCCTTATTTGATGGTGTCAGCTGGGAGGTCGCACAGCACGTTCAGAGGGATTGCTAAGGGCTGGAGCTGTGCTGGGAGGTCACGTATTTGAGCAGTAAGGGGGTGTACCTTCTGCATTTCAAACCACCCTGCTTTAACCACCAAAGCCAGGGGGTAAATCTGGAAGTAATAATTAGGGTGATCACAATAATACTGAGAATAAAATCTCAAAGCCAAGTTTTCACCTGAAGTAGCTCATAGAATTGTTTGGTGAAGCGATTACTATGGGCACAAAATAAATGACCAGAGCAAAGCCCCGAAAGGACACAGAGAGGGAGGCTCAGGCTTTCTGCCTTTCTCTGGGTGTGGAGGACGTACTGAACCGTGTTTTCCTAGAAGCAGGGTTTGGCCCTGGACTGCTGGGTCTGTTTGTTAAACCAGCAGCCGTGTGGGATGGGAAGGCGTTTGGTTCCTTCCCACAATTCTGACAATATTAGGAACGCCGGTTTTGTTTGAACATTGACTTTCTGGGCAGGTTTTCTTGCTGGCCAAAGTCGCTGCTGGAGCCAGACACAACCCTTGTGTAGCACTGAAGCTGGTACATTTCTGTGGTGCTACTACAGGATTTATCAGATCGGGTTATAAATGTAAATAAATGTTCGACTTTAAAATGCATTAATAACTGTTAAGCATTTTTGATAAAAATCTATGCTCCCTCCTCTCTTTTCTTAAAATAAGACCTTGTTTTCTCTTTTGAGATAACAAATGTCTGGGTTTTTCCTGACTTTTTTTCCAAAGAACATAGACAGTAGAATCAAACAGTAACTGATACATTATTATGGTTAACGCTAAGTATATTCAAGCACTGTCTTTTATAAAGAAAAGGGAACATTTCACTGGGAAAAAAAAAAAAAGTAATGTACTGGGGGGAGGATTGCTTCGGTTGAAGGAGGTTTAATGTGTCAGCTGCCAGCTACGGGCTGTGTGACACCCCATGAGCAAGTCATCCCAAAGGCAGTCGCTACAAAACCCGGGCCGTGCAGACACAGGGAAGGGTAAAAATACCTATTTGAAGGCATAGCAGTTTAATACACATTTTTATGTCTGTCTTTATGTATTTAAGGGACTGTACTTTGCCTTCTGATCACAGGAAAGCGCAGTATTGGGTATCCTTGGACACACCGATTACCATTCGTTAGCACTTGCTCAGGTACGAATTAGAATAGACGTACAATAAAAATGAGATTGTATTATATCGTACCCACTTTACTAAACTGTGCTGTTAGTATTCACACATGTGGCAAATATGACTTAATCAGACCACAAATATTTTGCAGCATTCCATGGTATCTCATTTATTTGTTTAATTTGCCGCTATAGCAACTGGATTCCATCCTTTCAGATTCTTTTTTTCACAGACCTATGATCTACTTGGTTGAAGCTTGGCAGACAGCTTTTCCTTCAATTGAAGGCATATGCACTAACTCAGTGACCAGATTTTTACCTATTTATCATTGTTGGAAAGTTGGTTATTTCACATGGACACAATACCAGAAGAATCAGCAGACCTGGTGAAGGGATTCGGAGCCCAAAAGCTTATATGCTTTTTCCAGCCCTTGAAGTTGGTGGAATAATAAATATTGCTTCTCCCTGTATCCCAAGATTATTAGTGCTACAGGAACACTAATGCAAGGAAATATTGTGACATTGTTTTTGTAACAAATTGCCACCTTTTAAAAGTAACTTTTTTCTTTGTTGATTGCTGTCTTTTTACATGTCTTTGTATTTGGAAACAGTCATCATTTCTGCAGAAGTCGTGTCATATTCAGATGATTAATATGTTGAAGCAGTGCCAGAGAAGTAATGTGATCAGCAGAAATCAGGGGTTTGGGGACAACCTTGGGTAATTACTTTTGCCGTGGTGTGCTGTGAGCTGTGATATAACCTGAAGTCTGCCCTGCTCCTTAGTTCAATCTTTGTATTTTTACTTTTCCACATAGATACAAAAAAGTAAAAAAAGTGTGCGTTTTTAGTAACTGCTCAAATACAAGAGACTGAAATTCAAGATATGGCATGAGGATGTTTTTCACAGATGTGTAAGCCATTGCCATCAGTTATGGCCACTAGTCATGCAGGTTTACAATTTTCCCTTTTACCTTTCTAGACATTTACCTAAGCCCAGTGCCCTGCTCAGGAAGAGCCATCACTTTTCAGAGGTGTCTGTTTCTCCCAGAGAGACTGTAAGGGTGACTTGACTAAGGTGACCCTCTGGCACCGCAGTTATCTGAGCAGGAAAAGGCTCCAACCATGGAGAAACAGGAAGGGGCTGGAGGTGTCTGAGAATGGCAAAATGCAGACCTTTATGCCAGTACATGCTCTTACATCTTCTTTGTGATATTAACTGGTACCCTCTAACTCTTCGAGTAACATTGTGTATTTGAAGTGCTGTTTAAACTCTGTTTTTAACTGTCTGGTTTATTCCTAATTCTGCCACTGTTTTATTGAACAATCTGAGAGCAATTACATCGTGTTTAACCAAACACATTTTTCACAGGTCTTACTTAGCTAGCTATCTGCACTGTGCGGAGCTTTGGAATGACCATGAGAAAAGCAGTGCTGGCTGTTACTTGGCTCATAGGTCTGTGCCTGGCTCTGGTTACAAAGTGCTTGCTGGCTGCTCAGAGGTATTTATTTCCATTTCATGTGTGGTGGCATCCCATTCGTTCCCTCACAATGAAGAGGCGATTTGCCTTTTGGAGGTTACATGGAAGATCACGGATGCAAATGCGACTGAGAGTTGGAGTTGGTATAGCTGTCCACTCTGCTACAGAATAGAAGCAACCTCCACTTCAAGTAATATTACTTATGGTTACATACCAAATTTAGTTCCCTTGGTATCTCATAAAGTACTCTAGGCCGACATGGAGCATGCTATAGAAATTTCAAATGCACCTAGAAAGGAAATTCTTCATCAGAAATGGCTGTAACATTCAAATCACGTCTTTAAGTTTGTTTCCAGCAGGAAGCAATTTTATTTGCATTGTGGGGCTTTTAGCTTCTTAGCCTGCTACTTTGAGCTTCACCAACTTTCTGTAAACCCTATATGCAGAGTTCCAACTTGCTGAGTCACTGCCATGCACATTTTTGTGGCTTCTTTTGCAAATACAGTATGTAATGTAGAATTTTTTTATGAACTATTTATGGGAAAGATGAAATATGTATGCCAGTCTGCTGAACTTTGTATTTTAAGGTACTTCTTAAAACGAAGAAATGGGGAATGACATCATTTTCTATAAAGGAAACATCTATTAAAGATTATTTACTGATATTTCCATTAATAAACAAAATTGTGTTGGCTGCAAGTTGTTTTAAAAACGCATACAGCTGCAAATCATTTTAGGAGGTGAATATATGTATTCTTAGATCAAAAAAAACCCTAAGGTGGATGGTGTTTTGGTCTTTGCTCCTGAAGCAGAGGAATGAAAGATGAAAAGAGGAGGGAATTTGAAGGAGAAAGAAACGCGTGTGTCGGAAGCTCAGAGAAAAAGTGACGGCCTTAGAGGTTGTTAAGGAGGAGAAGACAGAGAGCAAAGTAGAGCAAACCAAATACTGACATAAAGAGGTGATAATAGTAGTCAGCTGGAGAGGGCCACAGAACATGGAGGTGATAATTGTGTCTACTGTACATCGCTGAGAGAAAGCTTGAAAGGGAAGTTTAAAGTACCCACTGCATATTGAAAACGTGGCCCTTCGTTTATTCTAGGCCAAATGTGCAGAAATTGGGCTCCCTTCGGTTTCTTGTGACCACTGTGCAAGATCTCTCTTTGCAATTTTCTTTCTCCAACATTTTAGTGCAGGCAGAAGTCAGCAGAGTGTCCTGCTTCGTCCTCTCAGAGCCTCTGATATCCCCAGAGTCTGAGGGTCTTTAGACCTCACAGTTGTTTGTCTCAGCACTATCCTACTGTGCCTCCCGCAGTTTTATTCTCCACAACGTCAGTTTGGTAGGGTTTCTGTGTAGTGTGTATATATAGATACACTCTATATCGTATAAGTATAGTAATATATATATCTTATGTGGATATATATTGTGTGTATACAGGATATAGTATAGCATATGTGGTGGGTGTATATATGCACACTATATAGTGGGTATATAGTCACATATATACTACGTATATTTGTACATTAATAATGATATTGGTACCTAGTACCATTTTGAAGAACTTGCCCTATAGTTTTATTAAAGCCAAGACAGGAAATCTTTAGTCCTCGAAATCCTTTCAGCCTAAATGAGGAGCACAGGTAAAGACTGGCAGAAAAGAGTTCCTCTTTTCCACGTTACAGCGGAGGAACTAAACCATGGGATTAGTGGCTTGCCCAAGGCTACAGGCAGTTTGTCAAAGATTGAACTGCGCAGTGATTCAGTGCTTGCTTCATTAGCCAGTGCTTTTATTAAGAAATGATCCTCTCTCTCCAAACCAGGCACAGAAGACAAATCCACAGCGAATGAAGGAGCTCTCACTTGGGTTTCAAACTCGTGCTCTGTTGGAAGGAAGGAGTGACTCAATTTTTGCACAGAGAGGTGTTGCTCAAAGTCCTGCTTCACTTAGTTACAGTAGGCGTTGCATTATTTTCGTTTTGTTTACGTTACTGGAAGCCCAGGTCCATCTCACTAACTAACTGCTCCTGTGTTTATGTTTTCTTTTCGTATAGCAACTACTGACAGCTATTTCCAAGTAGTTTGATTTCGGGCATACCTTTTCTCCGTAAGGAGAAAAATCCCTTAGGTTCCCATTCCTTCTCTGATGATGATTGATTTGAGAGGAGAGACTCCGACATGTAAACAGAAGGATGACTTTAAGAAGGATGAACTTGGAAATGGAAAAGATTTCAAAGGAGAAAAGGTCCCTCTCATCTGCCCTGTCATTTGGAATTGGTTTTCCGTTTGTTGCCCAGGAATGCTGTTGGGACCAAAGAGAGGGGTGCTACCACTAGCAAAAAATCAAGGAAAGCTGAGAGTTTCGCTTGCAAATGTTTTTTAAGGTCTTTCAAAAGTCTCTTTTATGGAGCCAAAGCTTTTTCAAAAGCTATGTCAAAAGTCACAGTTGCTGGTATGTGGCAAAAGGAAATCAAAATAGCCTTAAGAGAGAACATACCTTGTGCAAAAGTGTGTCACTGACAGTGAAGTGTAAGTAGTGGCCATGAGAAGTCATACTCTGATTATTTTGGCTGAGGTGATAAGATGTGTGTTTACTAGGCAGAATTTACACTGGAATGCGCAGTGGCACGATGTAGAGGCCTGTATCCACTTTGGGAAGTACCTTTCTTCGGGAAAGAATTCAGTGTTTACCAGTCCTGCCTCAAATCTGAACTCCACGGCTTAACTGGCAATAATACAAATATTCACAGCTGTATAAAAAATGTTATTTAGTTCACAACAGTAGCCATGGTTACCTGCATACTTTCATTGCCTTATTCATGTGTAATTCTATTCTCTTTATTATTTTTTTCTTCTGGAAATACCATTGCCATGTAATAGAATGCTGTAGAGCCTCTTGGTAGGTTTTACAGGGTAAGGAAGAACATTTTGCAGTGAACCTGAAAGCATACTCTATCAAATTGGCTGGTAGATGGAAGATCCCACCTATAGATTGCTAGGCAGAGAAGGGCGAGTCTGAACACTATGTGACTGCAATGTCAGAATTATAAATAGGAACATGTAAAATTCCTTGGCATTAGAAATTCTCTGACAGTGCTTTAACAGCACGATATTCAAATGGAACTAGTCCCTGCTTGGTCCCCTCACAGGTGACACAGGCCAGGCAGTTCCTGTCAGCACACGTTAGAATAGCACATTACTCTCCATTACTCTTGCAGGAAATGTGAGCCCCAGCAACCCCACCGTGTCAGAAGGGTAGAAAAGTGCTGTAATCTTACTCCTCTCTCACCTCACTTTTGTCTGTTTAACTCAGCTCACTCAGTGCAGATGTGACGTACCTGAGAACCTCATGTTTTCTTTATGTCCATGGAAACAGGTCTCTTTAGCAGTGCTGCAGCAGAATTCCCAACCCTATTCGAACCTTCACTACGGAAAGAAAATAGTACTTAATCATAGAATCACAGAATGGGTTGGGTTGGAAGGAACCTTAAAGATCATCCAGTTCCAACTCCTTGCCATGGATAGGGACACCTCCCACCAGACCAGGTTGCTCAAAGCCCCCTCCAGCCTGGCCTTGAACCCCTCCAGGGATGGGGCAGCCACAGCTTCTCTGGGCAACCTGTTGTAGTGCCTCACCACCCTCACAGGAAAGAATTTCGTCCTGATACCTAATCTAAATCTCCCCTCTCCCAGTTTAAAATCAGTACCCCTACTCCTACCTCTGCACTCCCTGATAAAGAGTCCCTCCCTTTCCAGATATCTCAGATGACTTTACAAACAAATGAATTAAACTTTATAAGAGCGTTAAAGATAGTTTACTTAGGGTTACACGTGCTTTTTTTAATTGAGAGGTGTGACATTCATTCTGAAGGATTAAAACCATATATCCTGGTTTACATTAGCAGCAATACAATAGCAGTAAAAGGAATAAAGGCTATTTCCCCCTTCAGTCTGGCTAATTTATCTGAACTCTTTCAGTAGAAGGTTTGTTACTGCTGCTGTAGAGAAAACTTACTGGACTAAATATATAAAATCTGTATTTAAAAGTCTTGTTCCTTGGCATTTTCATGTAAATAGTGAAATCTCGGAATGTTATTGCTGTCACATAGAGATTGAACTGAATCCCTAAAATGAAATTTAGAAATTACTGGTGTAACCTTATGAAACCTTGTTGAAAGCTTGATAGATTTTTAACATACTCCCCAGACCTGTTTTCAGTGCGTCTCCCACGGCACGAAGGGAGATGGCATTAAGAGGAGTATTTCTATAGCGAAGCCGGCTGTTGCCACAGTCTGGCTTCTGTTTCTGCCGTGGCTCTGCCAGCTTGGAGCTATTTATAGGCATTAGCCCATATCTATCCCTGCACACCGATCTACGGCTCCCTTCGGAAGTAGTCGTGTTTCTGAAGAAGTTGGTCTGAGGTTTCAAGCTTTATCTGTCGTTTCAGAGGCTTCAGCTGTTCTTGTTCCCTGTTAGCGGGAATTGGGTAGGCAGTGTCTCTCAGCCAGAGCTCTTCCTTCAGCTCTCCTGGACTGGCCTAGAAGGCTCAGTTGCAATGCCTTCAAAATCCTCAAAGATTGTTTCTTACAGCACGGGACTTTCTCCATCATCTTACAGTTTTCACGTCTTTCCCCCCTTTTCTTCTTAAGTGAGAATGAAATGCAAAACTCCTCAAAACAGACACTTTGGTTCCATTATGTTACAGCTTTCCATTATATTAGAGCTGTTTTCTTCTGGTTTGGTGCTGTGCATGGTTTGTAGAAGAAATAAAACCTGTTCTCCTTCATCTTCCTGAGTACCTGATGATGAATGCTGGGCAATAAACCCTTTCCCCAGGAGCTGGTCCTTGTGTGCAGCAGAGATATGGCTGAAGTTTGCCACGCCACAACACAGCTGTAGCCTCCTGTGCTCTGCAGCTTCATAGAATCATAGAATGATCCAAGCTGGAAGGGACCTCTAGGGTCATCTTTTCCAACCTCCCCGCAGTCGGCAGGGACACCCCCAACTAGACCAGGTCCAGCCTCACCTTGAAGATCTCCAGGGAAGGGGCCACAACCCCCAAGTCCCTTTCCTCAGGGCTGCTTTCTAATACCTCATCCCCTGGTCTGCATTGAGAGTGAGGATCTTTCTGGCCCAGGTGCAGATCCCTGGACTTGCTTTTGTTGAACTTCATGAGGTTCACCTGGGCCCACCTCTCCAGGCTGTTCAGGTCCCTCTGGATGGCATCCCATCCCTCTGGTGTGTCGACAACATGACACATCTTGGTGTCATCTGCAAATTTGCTGACTGGGGACTTAATCCCTCTATCTATATCCTCTTAACTCTTCATGCCTACATCCATCTATCTGTAAATTAGATACACCCAAGCACAGCCTTTCTGCATCCTTTACTACACCACCTTTATCCACCACACAGATCCCGAAATGAGACACACTCGGTGGCATCCTTGGGGTGCATTATATCTCCTGCCACCTCGTGCAACGCAATGATGTAGGACTGTGGGCAGCAGAAGGTTCTGGCAGCTGGTAAATCTGCAGCAGTGGGCTCAAGATTAAGTTAAACTGAGAAAGTAAGATAAGGGAACAAGCATCTGACCGATATAAACCATCATCTCTTGCATTCTCACATTCTCAGTTCTAGAGGTTATTTTTCGGCCACATGGGTGATCTCATGGGGGAGGGTTTTTCCTGCATGAATAGAGTGGAAAACACTCTGCAAGAACTAAATTGGTTCTTTTTCCTGCTAGTGGTGACTTTTAAATAAATACCTTTATAATAGCTTGGTTTCTTTAGTTACTTGTGCTAGTTTAGTTTTGAAGAGCATTTAGCTTATCTTTCTTGCTTTCACCTAAGAGCAGCTTGGATGTTAAACAAAGGTATTTGCAGAAGTGCTTTTGTGCCAGATAAGGCTTTGATAAATTCATAACTGGCTCCTCTAGAAAGTTAGTCAATTTTACTGTCCAGGACTTGGGTTAATTTCTCCTCCATGTTCCCAACTTAAACCCATTTTCCCAGCTCCACTCAGCGTTCCCCCTGCTTTATTTATTTATCTGGTTTCTCCGCTTCTGCAGTTGCAAAAAATACATATAGGCATATGTATCTTTTTCCTTCCTGCAGTCATTTGGCCCTTGAAGATTTGAAGCAAGGCTTCTGCTAATATAATTCTTCCCATGGCAGCAAATTATGACTCTGCAGAACCAGGGGTTCCTGTGAGCTGTTGGTATCCAAGGGGAAGTTGCAGCTTCACAGCATCAATTTTGAGTTTTAGCTGGGACTTCCGCCACTCGTAAGTACTTAAGCTGGCCTAAACAGAGGAGATGTCATGCTTAAATTATTTTCAGCTTCTGACCTTTTCAGTTCTGCACTTCCAACCACTAAAACATGAGATTTCCCTAGTATTTATTTCAGAGGACAGGTCGAGGTGAAATGTCAATGTGAAGAGGAAGACAGAATAAAGTCCCCCGTACAGTATTATTTTGGTATCCAGTGTCCAGTTAATACAAATAAATCAGTTTTACTAGAATTTGTTGGAGTGTTTTTGCTGCTAAAGCTCAGACCACATGGGAAACAGTTAACAACCTCCAGATGTGAAACGGAAAGGACCATCAGCAGCACAGAAAATGTGTGTTTTTCTCAGCGAGGAGGACCACTGCAGCTGGGATTTGCTGAGATGCAAAGGGGAAGGCAGCTGCTCTGAGGGCATGAGAGAGTCAACGATCATATTCCTCTTGCTATGCTCACGGCAGGGCATTTACCCAACCTGATGTCCTGTCATCCTGATGATGATGACGTGCGGGGAAGGAGCTGGTGAGCAGCCTGGGGAGAACCACGCTGAGCGGTGTAGCTCACACCTCGAGCCAGGGATCCATGTTTACCTGTTGTCACTGCTTGGGGAAACACCGTGTGGGGAGGCATTTAGATTAGCTGTGTGTTGAGTGAAGCCTCGTGGGACCCAAACAAACCCAGAATCTCCTTTCCTTTTGCAAGTCTATCCACAGGGAAGCCTTGGATGGCGTTTGGCACTCTCTCACTTTTCACATCTTTAACAAACTCTGGCCATGCAGAGGTTCTGTAGGGAAACAAGATGCTGGGACAAGGAGTGGGTTGGAATCTTCCTGCTCACCAGATACTCTGTAACTAACTGCATTTCTTTCATCATAACCTCTTCCACCTTGCTGATGGAGAAACCAGGTAATGATGATACACAGATTATTTTTTCAGAAAATTTTATGGGCCTGTTGACTTGTTAGGAGCATCCACGTGGCTCAATGAGATAGCCTGCTTTTAAAAGCCTCATGTGTAGTTGAGATGGTCCCCACGCAAGCTCAGGGAAAATGAATGGGCATAAAAATATGTCCACCGCCAAATAGCCTAAGGTGCAGTGCAGAAAGCTCTACTTAGAACATATTATTATAGACACGTTGTCAGGGAGTATTCCTGTTGCACGATGTTCTGAAAACATCTCTGTTTGCCTCAAGGGAATGCCCGTCTGCCCTTCTTATGATCCATGGGAAAAGAAAAACACCCTTGTGGTAAAGGCAAATGGAGAGTTTCCAGTGTCTAATATCCATCCTGTTTTCGTTCCTACGCAGTAACTGAAGTGTTGTGTTTGTGAGAATCATACTGGTGCACACAATAGAGGGAGAAGAAGGAGAGTTTTGAACTTTCAAGGTCTTACAATTCCAGAAAAACTTAACTGTAAAGGCACTGTTCTCATCCTAAAAGTTTCTGGTTTGCGATTAATAAGGCCTTTTGAAACGTTTGCCATGTTTGCTATGCAGAAGCTGCAATACTGCTTACATCCCACCCCCAGTGCCTCTTTCCCATTCAGCCAGGCATTATTCTTTCAAGGGACTGTCCCCCCTCTGAAACAAATGACACAGGGCGCTTTCAGGAATAAGTGGCACATGCTCACACTGTTCATGCACTGGTCCTTCTTATTGAGTGTTTCTTTACATCATCTCAGTGAAATATGTAGACAAACCCCAAGCATCCTATGCTGGTGCCAGTGTTTTTGGGCTGTTCACCAGGTATCGGTGGTCTTCAGAGTAAGCCTGCAAGTATTAATGTGAATGGTCAGGATTAAAAATAGCAGAGGCTCAGAACTATGGAAGTTTGGGAATGATGCCTTGGCAGTTTAATCCTTAGGGCCTCAGTTCTAAGCTGTTCTTCACATCGTGAAGGATTGGGAAACCTTTTTATTTAATAAAAGCTGAGATTATTAACTAGTCATGTAAATTGAGGATCTGATGCCTTAAAGAAGGGGGGTTCAGCTATTCACAGAAGAGACTGTCTCAGTAAGTGCAGCCTGCTACAAAGGAGCTTTTACTTGAAACTTTAGCTTCTATTTGTTGTTTTTACCTTTGTCTTTCTTATTTTTATTGAGTTCTCTTTGTAATGTAAAGACTCTTAGGATACTTTCAAAAGTGTTCTTCTGTATTTATGTTTCTGGAGAAGTGGTAGATCTTTTCTTCCATATTAATTTCTTCCCAGCACCTACCATTTGGGATCAGATTGTCACAAGTGGAGTAAACGTCTGAGTTTTGGTTTGCTCTTTTACTTCAGTACTTCCTCACAGCATTAATTCAGTCCTGTGGTGTGAGTCCTTTTGGAAAATATTCTTCCCTCAGGACCACATTCTGCCTTCTTTGCTCATGCTGTGCTTTTCTTCTCGGTGTAGAGCTATGTGCTGAGAAACTAAGGGTTTCAGTGTCTACTTTCTGTAAAGACAAACCACATGGAGACAATGATGTTAGCACCATGCATTTTATTTGCCCTTCCTTGCACATCCAATACACATTCTTGCCACCTCGTTCATTATTCTGCTCTGTAGGTGCCGAACACATAAAACAGCATGACCACATCACTCCTTTTGCAGTCCAGCTCTGCTCCCCAGTTCAAGAAGGATAGGGACTGCTGGAGAGGTACAGCAGAGGGCTACAAAGATGATGAGGGTACTATAACATCTCTCTGATAAGGAAAAGCTGAGGAACTTGGGTCTTTTCAGTCTGGAAAATACTGAGGGGGGACCTCATCAATGCCTGTAAATGCTTAAAGGGTGGGTGTCAAGAGGAAAGGGCCAGTCTTTTTTCAGTGGTGACCAGCGAGAGGACAAGAGGTACCAGGCAAAAACTTGAACATAAGAGGGTCCATCTAAAATGGAGAAGGAACTTCTTCACTTTGAGGGTGGCAGAGCCCTGGAACAGGCTGCCCAGGGAGGTGGTGGAGTCTCTGTCTCTGGAGACATTCAAAACCCACCTGGACACATTCCTGTGCAACCTGCTGTAGGTGAATCTGCTTTGGTAGGGGGCTTGGAGTGGATGATCTCCAGAGGTCCCTTCCAACCCCGTATCGGTCTGTGTGAATTGCTTTGGTTCGGTTCATGCTGAGAAAAAGAGAGAGGTCAGCAGGCAGGTGCTGGGAGTTTGATGGAAGGGAATACAGGTTGTCCTTTGGGAGCATTTGATCTCCAGCCATGACCAGTGAGCATGTCTTGAGCCTTCCTTATTGTTCCAGAAGAAGAGAATCCTTGATACAGTTTCCCTTGAAGGACCACATGCAGCACAAGGACCTTATGCCCATCTGTCCTGTGCTAGGGGTTGTCACCGTGACAGACTGTGTCCTGGCACCGTCTGGTACAGCTCTTGTGTCAACATGCTCCTTGGTCCTGAAGGCAACATGGCCAGTGCTGGGCCCCAGGGGACAGGTCTTGTCCCTAGTCAGGTTTTTTCAATGGGGCTGAGGTGGCTCCGGCATGAAAACCTTGGGTGCTATCTTAGAAATCCCTGCACCATGTGCCAGGACATGGCACAGACATGCCTCCCATCTCCGTTACTGCAGAAGCACGGTAGGGTGGCTGCCTTGCTGGGTAGGGGTAGGGAATTTATATAGGGAAAAAGACCTGTATAATATTTTGCAGACAGATACAACTTCATTCTATGTTATAACCTGTCCAGGCTTCAGCCAGCTCCAAGCCAGGAGCAAGTTTGTTAGGTTGGACTGTACACCTTGCTAACCACAGCTACATGGCTGCTGGTTTCTTGCTGGTATGGATTCATCCAGGCTCAGAAACAGAGTGAGTTCTCACCTACTGACAAAATACCACATGGACAAACCCAGACATTCATGGCATTTAAGGTCTGAAAAGAGTATTAGATCATTTTGTCTGACCTCCTGTTTAACACAGGCCATAACATTTCACTTGCACCTCTAGTGAGCTCAGTAATTTCTGTTTTGCTGAAGTTTATCTCCCAGAAAGGCGTTTGGTCATGATCTGAAGAGATAAACAATCTTCTGTTTTCCTCCGCAGCTTGCTCCTGTCGTTATTCATTGTCACTGCTTGTCACCAGCTTGTTATGCTTTCCACCCTTTGTTTTTTGTTTTGTATCACTGTTTCCCATAGGGGAAGAGATCTTGTGAGTGGCTTCTTTGGGATAAACCAACCAGGTTAAGTTCCCTCACAGTCTCACCTCAGGAGATGCTCTGCAGTCTCCAAGACCGGTGGCTCTTCTTGCCCCTGTTCCAACACCCTTTTTTAAAAGGGAGAACCTGAGAAGTCAGCGTGCTGTCATCGACACGGATCCCTGGCTCTGCCATCCCCTCGCATTTCATTTTGGTCATCCCTAGCAAATCACTGCACACACGTGGTGGGACAGTCACCACCTGCCTTCCATGGAGCACAGCTCAGTTTACTGTAGGAGAACAGCCTGACAGAGAAAATACCCTGCACAGGATAAACTGTTCTCCCCCAGCTGTCCCAGCTGAGTGGCTGTAGCTCCTCAGCCACTTACCGTGCTGTTAGAGGCAGATGTGAGCTCGTCATGTGTTAATGCCACTTTATTTCTGGGTATGGTTCCCTGGCCTTGGACTCATTCTAAAGCCCTCCCCCCACTCCATTATTCTTCTTGCATTCAAAAACGGTTTTCCCCGGGAAGGGCAGCAAGCTCTGCAGCTTACTTTACCTGACTGGAAGCTTGTGTTAGTTATTATTCTTTTTTTTTCCTCTGCAGCCTCAAATAAGCCAGTCTCTGTTTCTCTCTTATTTGGATGGAAAGATGGAGCTTACCAAAGATAGATTGTATATACTCACAAATGCAGCACGGGTAGGGCTTTCCAAGATCTCACATCTGACCAGTCAGTGCTATACAGACATGCAGCAGTCTGCATAGCCATTATTCACCAGTTTTTCATATATCTATAGATTATATGGACATATGAAATATATCCATATACTTCATATATATGAAATACATGTCTGTGTTTATATATATGTATACATATAGGTGTGTACATACATATACGTATATATGTGGGGAGACATCACTCTCTACAGCTGCTTGAAAGGGCATTGTAGAGAGGTTGGGGCTGGTCTCTTCTCACGGGCAATTAGCGACAGGACAAGAGGGAATGGCTGCAAGCTGCAGCAGGGTAGGGTTAGGCTGGACATTAGGAAAAAGTTTTTCACAGAGAGAGTGGTCAGTCAGTGGAATGGGCTGCCCAGGGAGGTGGTGGAGTCCCCATCCCTGACTGTGTTTAAGAGTAGAATAGGTGTGGTGTTGAGAGATCTGGTGTAGGGGAGAACTTGTAGAGTAGGGCTGATGGTTGGATTTGATGATCCCAAGGGTCTCTTCCAACCTGAATGATTCTATGATTCCATGTGCATATATATGTATGCAAGGTATATATGTATATATATGTCTCCAAGAGACCTTGATATCATTAATGGAGGCCAAAAAATTTATCTTTTGTTCTGTTTTTTTTGTTTGGGCTTGTTTGGCTTTCTTCATTATTTCTTACCAATATATGTCACCTTTAGATATATTTCAAACATTTTAAATCTGGAAGTCACAATTCATTCTGAGTTAGTTTCAAATCTGAACAGCATCTTCCTATGGTACTTCATGGTTGCACTGTGTCCAAACTAGTCGGTCTGGGAGGAGGAAGAACGGCATTATGAGAGGTGTGGTCCGGCTAGAATATGAGTTCCACAGCTGAGAACTGGTCCGTCAGGTGCTTGAAAACTAAAATTCCCCCAAGGCTACATTGTTCCAGAAGGCTGCTGCTGGGAGAAGGCAGAATGACCCCAGTGCAGCCATGCTGAATTAGCCCCATGGATCTTTTAGATTGTTTATGAGCATAGAAGATTTTTGTGAAATCAGAAATGGCAAAATGCCTGTTAAACCCAAACTGATTTCTGTCAGAAATTCTGTCTGAAAGACATTTTCTAACTCCAACGTGCAACTGTGTGACTATTTTATCTCTGATGCTTTGTCAGCCTTAGTTTTGGGGCTCTGTCAAGCACCTTGAGGTTTTATTTTGGTAGCGTCCTGTAGAGTTTCTTGGCAGCCTTTAATTGCTGTTTGAATTCACATAAACACTTTCTGCAGCACCTTACAGTCTCAAGGTGATAGCAGGGAAGTAGGGAAGGGATGACGTTAAATAAGCCAGTCACAGTAAATTGCTTACGAGTTGTGACCTGGAATTTTGGATGGAGTTTGTTTCTAAATCCCAAATTGTGGAAAAGATGGTTGGGGAGTCACTTTGGAAATGAAGAAGTGTGAAATGTTGCCTGAATTTAAGCTGTGCTGGGAAGTTAATTTTGCTGCCTGCAAGCTTTTCAGGAGCTATGGTGGGAAAATCACTCACAGGCAATTAGTGATAGAACAAGAGGGAATGGCTGCAAGCTGCAGCAGGGTGGGGTTAGGCTGGACATTAGGAAAGAATTCTTCTCAGAAAGAGTGGTCAGTCACTGGAATGGGCTGCCCAGGGAGGTGGTGGAGATGCCACCATGAATGGATTTAAGAGTAGATTTAGATGTGGTGTTGAGGGATCTGGTGTAGGGGAGGACTTTGTAGAGTAGGGCTGATGGTTGGACCCGATGATCCCAAGGGTCTCTTCCAACCTAAATGATTCTCTGATTCTATGAAAATCCAGTTGTAAAGACAGGTTGGGAAATTCCACCTGCACGATGGTCTGTAGTTCAGCCGTACCACGTCAGTGGGCTCAGTGACACACACGTGTTAGAAAAGGATGGTTTCCTTCAACTGCAGGGGAAAATGCTGTGGCCTGTGCATCGTAGGCAATCAGCAGGGGCCCTTCTGGCCTGAAGTCAATCTGCAGGGCATTAGTGCTGCAGCCTGGCAAGGTATAGGTATATACTTGCCATATTTAAACACTTAGAGCTCCCCTACGTTCCCATGTGTGGCATCTCACATTGGTTTGCAATATCTGATTCTCAACCCTCTTGAGGATGTGCCCAGAGCTATGGTGCAGCCGTGCCATTCTGTTTGGATGGAGCAGTGGGTAGGTAGCTGAGGGCATTCATTAACCTAATTAATTTCCTCATTGACTCTGCATTAACCTTTGAATCCATTACCACTCTTGTTTTTCTTTTCCTGCGTGTTATAGGCCAGTCTTCCCTTCAGGCTTTGCCTATCAAGTTATTTTACAAACCAACAATACAGCTTTTTTCTGAAGAGCGATTTCTCACCAGAGCTCTAACAAAGAAGTTACTACAAACACTTTTAGTAAGTTAGGGACCTGCTCACATAGTTTAAAACTATCCCTGTGTTGTTATGGTTGAGTTACTGGCTGCCTCCTCAGCTTTGACACTGAAAGGCAAACAAGTTTTTTTCTGCTGCTTACAGGAGAGATGATCATCATCTCTGGTTTCTTCCAGACTTTCCTAAGTTATTAGAAACGAGGTTCCTTCTATCTTGCGCTCCTTCCAAATATGTCTTTCTATGGAGGTCTGCAAATCCCAGTGGACCCCAGGATTATGTTTTCCAGGATTCCTTCTGGATGAGATTGAGCAAAACCATGCCCTGCCCACGCCACCCTTCCCGCTCTCAGGCACTGTAGGCGCTCGGCAGCCTGGACACCTTCCCAAACCACCAGCTGCCACCCAAGACCACTTCCTCTCGCCTTCGTCCCACAGCTCTATTTTGTTTAAGACAACCTATGGGAAGGGAATTTCTGGCCTCTGGTACATCCCTGTTCTACCTTAAAACACCAGTATACACTCGCACAGCCTCCGAACTGGAACACGGAGGATCATCAGACCCTTTGCTTCCCTCCAGAAGGAACATCAGAAATATCAGAAGTTTCTGTCTTTTTTTCAGCAGCCTCTTCAGAGCAACGCAGCCAGAGGGCACAGAGCAGGAATATGCTGAGTTTTCATAGCTCCTTTTTTTTATTCTAGTTTCCTCTTACCCCAAAATTTCCTGGTTATCTAAAATCCCAGCAGAGCCACCAAAATTGTTATGTTGTTTGCATGCCTTCCCTTGTGTTGCTTTTGGATTGCAGTCTGAGCTGCAGCATAACAGATGTGTGTTCCTTCTGTGCCTTCACGGTCTTTTTTTTTTTTTTCCTTTATTTGAGAGTTCCTATTCTGACCTTATGAAATCTAGGGCCTTTCAGAAAAAAATGAATTAGAGCCTTTAGTTTCCAAAATCTGTCTCACACTAGACATCTGGGTACACACACCCATACCGATTACGTATTGTTTATGGAGAATGTGTGTTTTACCAAACATTTCAGAATGCATTTTTAAAGATAAAATTAAATGTAGTATATGGTGTCATACGAGTTAGTAAATGTCTTCTTTAGTAGCACTTGGTGATTACTGGAAGTATGACTGGCAACTATAAAATGTGTTTGTACTTGAGAACATGGGCCTCTGGCAGACAAGAATATTGGCTATTTGGGCCTCCGCTTCCATATAGCATGAGTCAAGTGAAACTTGGCACTAGGTGTACTGTTTAGTCTTTAAAGATTTTTTTATAAGCCTCCCTTTCTCTCAGCAAGATTAGATCAGCCAGTGAGATGATATTCTGATCAGCATGGATTTGCATTTGTTGTTGCAGTAGTCTGCGGAAGGTAATGTTGGAAACAATAGTAAATTGTCCTCTGAAAGGAAAAAATTGACTGCATATTTGACAAGTTTGCCTCCATAGAATCATAGAATCAGATAGGTTGGAAGAGACCCTTGGGATCATCAAGTCCAACCATCAGCCCTACTCTACAAGTTCTCCCCTACACCAGATCCCTCAACACCACATCTAATCTACTCTGAAACACAGTCAGGGGTGGGGACTCCACCACCTCCCTGGGCAGCTGATTCCACTGGCTGACCACTCTCTCTGTGAAAAACTTTTTCCTAATGTCCAGCCTAACCCTACCCTGCTGCAGCTTGCAGCCATTCCCTCTTGTCCTGTCGCTCATTGCCCGTGAGAAGAGACCAGCCCCAACCTCTCTACAATGCCCTTTCAAGCAGTTGTAGAGAGTGATGAGGTCTCCCCTCAGCCTCCTTTTCCTCAAACTAAACAATCCCAACTCCCTCAATCGATCCTCCTAAGCCTTACTCTCCAGGCCTCTCACCAGTTTCGTTGCCCTCCTCTGTACTCACTCCAGCACCTCGATATCTCTCTTGTGTTGAGGTGCCCAGAACTGGACACAATACCCAAGGTGTGGCCTCCCCAGTGCTGAGTACAGGGGGACAATCACCTCGCTGCTTCTGCTGCTCACACTATTTTTTATGCAAGCCAGGACTTGTACTTCATTACAGTTCTCAAGACTGAGGGCAGAGAATAGCTAGAGAAGCAGATTTTTTAAAAAGTCCACCCCACTATTAACTCAATTTTGGTTTCTCATCCCTCCCAAATGCAATCTTCTAACAAAATCAATAGTATATCTAGATGAAAATGAAAGGTGTAGCCAAAGCTGAAATGACAGCACTCCAGTCCTTCCAGATTACAAGGAGAGGGAGACCTGACTAGGTATATGGGTGGAAGATGAGATGGCAATATGAACAAATATAACTCTAAATTAAATATGAAGGAAGGCATAGTTCACAGATGTTGGAGCTGTGGGCAAGTTTCTACACTGAGTTTCTGAAAGGTTCAGCTAACTTGTGTTCCAGAGAAGAGAGAAACGATGGAGGTGACAGGCTCTCCTGAGGCCCTTCTGCATCTTCTCTGCACCATAAGTTGAAATGACTTCTGCAGCGATTTGTGTTCCCTAAATCAGTGATTTACACAGGCTCCCACTGGGCTGAGTGAGATAAGAAATTCCAGTCCTGCTGTGAGATACACCTCTGCTTTGGTGTAGATTGTGCTTCAGGATAGCCATACAGCTGTCCTTATGGAGGCTGTGCTAGGGGCACCTCTTCTCCAGTTGCTTCTAGAGCCCCTTTTGTTGCTTAAATGCTTTTCACATAGTGTAAAAGCACGAAAATAAAAAGTAAAGACATCTTCTAGATTGTCTTCCTTTCAGTGAAGTTATGAAAGTTTCATTAGTTCTTTCGATTTCTTCTTAAAATAAAACTCGAGTTTGTTTTTTCTCTAAGAGGGGCCAGATACACATCATTTTAAATGCTAGATAATGCACATCATAAAGAAAAACTTACAAAACTTGCAAAAATGTGGTTCTTGTCTCTGAAAGATATTTAATTAATACTGTGTCATCCTTGCTGTGCTGGGAACATACTCTGCCAACCCTGCAAAACGTATGATTTAATTTTGCCGTTTGCTGTAGCTTCATTTTTTGACAATGCACAATGAGATCTTCCCCTTTTGACATGAGTGGAAATCAGGCCGTCCCTTCCAGTGCAGTGAGGAATCATCCAAGGGTTTGCTGTTTAAGAAGCACATTCACAGATTTGAAAATGCATCTATTTAAATTTTTGCAAGCAAAATTTTAAAAATGTGTTTCTCGAGTTGCATCGAATTGCTCTTTGATATTTGCCTGCCTTATTAAGCTCTCTCCTCATCATATGCCATCTTCTGTGCTGTCAAGATGAGGTGTGAGTTTCTTTGCAGCAGTAAACAAAATTGCAGAAACTTGCTTTCAGTCACTGGGCTTAAAAAAGGAAGTTCTGCACTCTGAATTGCCGGATACCCCCCCAAAAATGGTGTATTTCTTCGAGGCAAGTGACTGGAATATGCTGAAAGGAGTTGCTGTCTGCGGGATGTTTCCAGAACTGTGGCAGAGCTATAGGGGTGGGCAGCGGGTGTCCATCACTGGCACTGAACGTAGGTGGTGAGCATGTACACGTGCTGTGCATTCCTCCAGGCCAGGTGCCAGAGCAGATCGGAGCATTGGGGTTTTATCATCAATCCCATCTGGCTTATACTTCATTTCCTGACTCTGGTACCTGTTGTCTCCTCTTTTGGTCACTGGCTCTGTCCCTTCAACCTCAGTCGAGTTGTACAGTCCATAAACCCATGGAGCACCTTATGGAGACAGACTACTGAGGAAAGCAATGCCTTTTATTTTTTATTAAAACAATGACTTTTATTTGGACTGTACTAAATTTTTAAGGATAGTTACTGGCTTTATCTGAAAATAAATGCTCGTAAGCAGGCTATAATTTTTAACATGCATAACTAAATATACGTTTAGGGCAAGAGGTAACGGGCACAAACTTGAACATAAAAGGTTCCATCTAAACATGAAGAGGAACTTTGAGGGTGCCACTTTGAGTGTGGCAGAGCCCTGGAAGGGGCTGCCCAGAGAGGTGGTAGAGTTTCCATCTCTGGAGACATTCAAAACCCACCTGGACACTTTCCTGTGCAACCTGCTCTGGATGGACCTGCTCTCACAGTGGGTTTGGACTAGATGATCTCAAGAGGTCCCTTCCAATCCCATATCATTCTCTGATTCTGTAAATATTTAGGACTTCATTCCTTGATCCAGCAGAAGGATGAAAACCATGACAGAGGAAACTTGTGTTCTTATACTAGTGTAATTTCTAATTTTGGATAGCAGACTGAAAGAAAATAGTTAGGAACACAGGCATAAATAGCTTAGGAGCTCAGTGATGTTTCCTCTTGATATTGTGATTTTTGACACACAAGGAAAGGACTTTGCTGAAATGCTGAGAAGATTTGCTCCTGTAATCTCACCAAAATATTGTCTGTGTACCAGAAAGAGGCAATGGCAGGGTTTTTGTGTTGTGTCCCTTCCTCTCTGATGAAATATAAGCTAGTATGGTTCCTCAAGACTAACAGAAAATTAGAATTGAAGAAGTAGTTGAAAAATTGGCACACCTCGTCTTGTAAGTTGTGGCACCAGCAGAGTTTTCAGGTGAGGACAACAGTTAAACAGTGGCTCAAGCAGCTGGATAGAAGCAGTATTACGTGGGAAAGCAACTAAGGAAGTTACAGAGTATGAAAGACTTTCTGACACTGAAGTCAACCGAAACGAGATCCTTACCCGTTCTGTCCTCAGGCAAACTCCCTTTACATTCAGGAACCAACACTGACATTTGCCTGAGAGAGCGCTGAGTAAAAATAACAGATGATAAAGGCTGCCTGGATTTGGTGGATTGTGTGTGTAAAATAACGTGTCTTGTGGTGTCCTGAATTTGACCAGCCGAGAGAAGGTAAATGGCCTTGTGGCGGGGACTGGACCTCCCTAAGTGGGCAAAGTTTGGTTGAGAGTAGATGTAAATATGGGCTGAAAATGGGGCCAGACCTTGAAAGGAGACCACAGGTTTAATGCCTTGTGGCATCTCTGTTCTGGTGTTTGCTTACACGAGAAAAGAATCACCTTAAAAGAGCTTCTTTTCCCACCGGCTTCAGCAGTCTTGAAAGAGCAGCCAGAGATCCTTGTGCCACCTTATACCTTTCCTTCAACATGCAGGAATTCATTGGCCTAGCATTTTCCAAAATGTGTCCTTTCCTCTGTTCTGCATTGTTACATGCAGGAACCCAGTGAGATTCAGCAAGTGTCTCAGGCTGAAACACCACGAGGCTTGAGTGGATCCTCCAGTCTGTACTGACTTTCTGGTCTCTGGTTGGTTTGCAGCAGAGATGTAAAACTGAGCCAGAAAAGGACAGGGGGGAGAACTGGGAATGTGTATCTGTCCAGAATCTTTTTGTTTTTTCCAGTTTATATGCAATTTTTTCTGCTTTTGCAAGGTGATTAAAAAGCCATTCTAAACCCAGTGACCACCATGTGTCATGAGACACCCAACTATTCTTCTCTAGACTTCCCCCAGAAGTTTTATTTGACCAGCAGGCTTTTTGACCATTACTTGTAGACCTGTGCATTGTACAACTCCATGCCTGACTGGTGGCTCTGAAGCATTCATCTTCTCTGGAAGCACTTTGGCCATGGTGGAGAGCACCAGTCAAGGGCAGACACTGGTGGAGTAGCTGCCGCAAGAAGGCAGGATGCAACCACACACTCGTCCCAACTGGTTGTGTCACTTCTGCTTTGCTTCTGCTGAATGGGAAAAGACTGATGTGTGAGCAGATGGGGAGGAGGAGAGCAGTGATGTGCAGGAGTCCATGACTTAAGAGTGTGGTGGGAAGGTCCTGAAATCAGATTGGGTAAAAGGATGGCATGTTAAGGTCTTAGGACACGTTGGTCTGGAGAAGCAGCCTGTGCTTATGTTTGTCTGACGTGATGTCCCCAAAGGTGAAGGGAGAGCAAGATGGTAAGCCTAGGAATGTGCTGAAGAAACAAAGGTGGAAATGTTTTTCGCAGTGCAAACTGGAAATTTTGTCAAGAATTGCTCTTCTTACAAACTGAAATTTGTAAATTTTATCAGCAGTTTATGCCTCGATTCGTTGCCTGATGATTCAGTGAAACATTTTGCATGCTGTTGCCAATAGTGAAATGTAACTGCAACAAAACCTAAATCCTTCTGGCCTTCTAAGAGCTTTTCAGTATGACCTTCCTTCAAGGACTGGCTTGCTTTGCTCTGAACAAAGTAGCAGAGGTCACTCAGGGACTAGAATCATTAGCCAGGCTGCATTGTAAATGCTGTCAAAAAAAAATATTCCAGACTGAGAAAGTGGGAGTCTGTCCTCTGGTAGAAGAAGCCTATTTCCCATGTAAAGTCAGTATCTCAAAAAAAAAAACAACAAACCCAACCCCAAAACAATAAAGAAATGGAGAGGGAGAAGTAAAGGAAGGAGATGAGAGAAAGAGGAAAAGGAGGAAGAGGTATGGAGAGGAGGGAAGGAAGGAAGAACAGATGGATGGATGGAAGGAAAAGAAACTGCTTGCCCTTTTTATTACTGTTGGATAGCCCAAACAGTGACAGAAATTTCCTCAGGTACACCCACTACTAAGGAGACCAACGTTATTTTATCACTTTCTTTCTTCTCACTCTGTTTCTCCTTCTCTGGTGACCATTTTCATGCTTTGGATTCCTAACAAGTGATTTAGGATTTCTGTGCCTTGCCACGCAAACTGTGAAAATTAGTATTTTGGGCCCCAATTTTAACAGTAAAACGGAGACAGACTCTCTCTGGCATACTAATCTCCAGATAGCCACTATTTAATATAACTTCTAGCACAACTGTATGAGGAAGGACTGTTTTATCTGAAAGGAAGGTGGTTTTTTTAAATTTTATTTCTTCATTGGTCCAATCAACAGCACCAGGTATATGGGTCTATCTGATTCTTTTTTCCACAGGTTATTACTGTAGAGATTTTATGTTAGACATAACATAAAAATTACAAACAAGTGGTTACCATGACATTTTATAGATGTATGCTGAGCTGCAGAGTTGTGTTCACTTTTCATTCTCTTTATTTAGTAATTTATAAGGTGAATGTTTGCCTAGCTTGAGTAGTGGAATTCATTTTTAGTAATTGCCTGGCTGCAGCAGAGATCAAATAATTATGTTCCTAAAACGAGTTTTTGTTTAGTCTTCCTTTCTGCCTCCTTCTCTGTAGCTCCACTGTAAAGACAGGATGGAGGGCAGCCTCTATTTGCATTTTCCTTGCTCACCCCTCACCAGCAGGTCATATGGGTATGTCCCTGAGATGGGCGGCTTGGTGCCACGGTCTTGCTTTAGCACCAATCCTTTTGCATCATCCCAGTGAGTTGTTTCTGTCTGGTGCAGCACAGATCAGTCATAGAGTCATAGACTGGTTTGGGTCGGAAGGGACCTGAAAGATCATCAAGTTCCAGCTCTTCTGTCATGGCCGGAGACAGCTTGCCTAGTGCAAGGTTGCTCAAAGCCCCAGCCAGTCTGATCTTGAACACCTCCAGGGATGGGGTATCCACAGCCTCTCTGGGCAACCTGTTCCAGTTTCTCACCACCCTCACAGCAAAGAATTTCTTCCTAAGGTTTAATCTAAATTTCACCTCTTTCAGTTTAGAACTGTTACCCCTCCTCCTATTGCTCTTCTCCCTGATCAAGAGTCCCTCCCATCTCTCCTGTAGGCCCCCTTTAGAATCATAACATAATTCAGGTTGGAAGAGACCCTTGGGATCATCGAGTCCAACCATCAACCCCACTCTACAAAGTTCTCCCCTACACCGACCATATCCTCCNAGGATCTGGAAGGCTGCAATAAGGTCTCCTCAGAGCCTTCTCCAGGCTGAACAACCCCAGCTCTTTCAGCCTGTCCTCAGAGGAGAGGTGCTCCAGCCCTCTGAGCATCTTTGTGGCCCTCCTCTGGACTCAGTCCAGCAGGTCCATGTCCTTATGTTGGGGACTCCAGAACTGGATGCAGTTCTCCAGGTGGGGGTCTCACTAGAGTGGAGTAGAGGGGTAGAATCACTGCTCTTCATTGGGGAATGTGCTGCACCACGGAGTGGTCAGGAAGGAAAGTTCTCCCTTGGTCACCCAGCCATTTCTGCTACGTTAATGATTTTTTTTTTAATTTATTTTTTTTTTTCCCAGCTGTGGGGAAAAACATTTTCACTGCTCTGAAAAGGGTTCATTCAGCCTTTCTGTAATAGTTCAAGTGGTTGGTTTTTCTGCTGGCTTACAAATCACAATCTGGAAAAAGTTCTAACACGGTTCCAAGTCTTGCTGCTGAATTTGGATACGTTGCCGGGTCTTACTCTGTAGCTCATCCTTAACAACTGACAAAATATTTACTCGGCACAGTGCAGAAAAGGCAAACTTTCTCCAAAATATTGTACGGAGTTGGAGTCAGAACACAGACAATGAGGCAAAAAAATTGGACCTGCCCACCAAGCCATTAGTTGAATCATTTTCCAGAATGTCATGAGAAGGAGCTTCATCAAATCACTGTGGTGCTTAGCTGCTTCTTACCATACAGGAATGGAGAGGGCAGCCAGGTCCCCAGTAGTGAGGACAACATATTGCAGATACTGAGTTCCTCAGCATATATTTGCACAGGCAGTTCCAGCAGGGAAGGTTCTTTGCCATTTATTAAACAGCTTCTTCATAAAAAGGTGGTTTCCCTAAACTCATCCCCCACGTTCGAAACGAACAGCAAAATCTTTAGCCCGAGCTGGGAGCGTTGTTTCCTTTTTGGTACTTTTTCAGTGTTAACTTTCCCCTGGGGAAAGGATTATTAAACTACTGGAACCAGACTGGGGTTAGTGAAGTGCAGTCTGGTGTGCTGCTCATCTCTTAATCCAGAAAACGTGGGTTTAATAAGTATTTCACCCCTGATCTTTGAGAAATAGTGGAGAAAAAGGTCGTAGGAAATTGTCTTTGGCGTAGAGAAGCCCACAGTGACAAAACTGTAAGCCTAAACAATAGTTTTCTTCTGCTTTTGATGTTGTCTTCATGTGATCCTTTGCAAAAGAGCCTCCTTGGTAATTATATTCCATTGTTTTTGACAGCAGTATGCTGTTGGGCTTAAACCAAACGGTACAGCGGATCTCCAGAAATAAGATCACACCTCACACTTAAATGCAGTGGACTGCACTCAGTGTTTCTGTCAGATTCCCTGTTTTCAGCATATTTTCCCCCCACCAGAATATACCGGGAATAAGGAGGGATAATAATTCAGCTTTTCTGAAACCGAGCCGAACCGTTTCCATAAAGCACGAGGTTTTTGACTGTCTTAGTTGCAACTGCATTTATATCTACTGATGTCACGTCACTGTGTTCCTCATCTTGTTAAAATAATAAGAAATACACTGTCCCAACTATCTAAGAAACTGCAGGGCCCAGCTGTGACAGCTACAGAGATTTGGAGGGAGGGGACATGAGTGAGGAGTTTTTTAGTTTTTTTCCTTTTTTAATAAATAGATTATATGTTTGCCTTTGCTAATAGCAGTCACCTGAATTGGCATTTTAGATGACTTGTCTGCATCCTTGTCTCTTGTCAGAGCTGGGACTGTTTAGCTTGCGGAAGAGGAGACTGAGGGGAGACCTCATCACTCTCTACAACTGCTTGAAAGGGCATTGTAGAGAGGTTGGTGCTGGTCTCTTCTCACGGGCAATTAGCGACAGAACAAGAGGGAATGGCTGCAAGCTGCAGCAGGGTAGGGTTAGGCTGGACAGTAGGAAAAAATTCTTCCCAGAAGGAGTGGTCAGTCAGTGGAATGGGCTGCCCAGGGAGGTGGTGGAGTCCCCATCCCTGACTGTGTTTCAGAGTAGACTGGATGTGGTGTTGAGGGACCTGGTGTAGGGGAGAACTTGTAGAGTAGGGCCGATGGTTGGACTCAATGATCCCAAGGGTCTCTTCCAACCAAAATGATTCCATGATTCTATGATTGTCGTCTTTTGTATGCCCCTGAGAAAGCAGGTTATTCAGTGGGTCCTCACTAATGCAGATCAAAGGTGTCCGTGAGGCTGGGGATAACGGTCGGCTTTTTGGGGTGGTGAAAAAGCAGAGCACCCTGCCGTACACCACTTCAGAAAACCTGAGAAGGCTGCTCACTTTTTGGTCACCCCAATCCTCTGAAAAACAGCCATGGATGGATGTCCTGCAGCTGACTTTCCCTCGGAACTCAAAACATTGAAATCAATTGTGTAGTGGTTTTCAGCCGTCTGCCTTTTCTGTTTTTTTTTTTGAGCTGTTGTGTAACCTAAAGAAAATAGGGCTTTTCAAGGTTGTTATTTTAAATGTTCTATTTATGTTACAGAAAACATGTCAGGCCAAGTTAATTATTGATTCAGTTGCTGACAAACTGGAGGCATGAACCAAACAAAGGCAGATAAAGTAACCCTTGGAAGGATTTTGTCAATTATAAATCCTTCAGGGATACAGCTGAATTGTTATTATTTTTATAGAAAACAAATGGGAAAAAGTCTTTGCTCTATTTGACTATAGTATTTCATTGGTAAATAAGACCAACATACCCACAAATCAACTAACATTTCCTCAAAAACCCAGTTCAGATGAAATAATAGAATAACTATCCAAATTACTATGATCCCAGAAACCAAACTGTCCATAATCAGGAAGCATGGAATCAGATAACGCTTAAACAACTGACCCTTTCATGTTAACGCTGACCACAGTATTACTACTTTTGTTTTGGCCTTTGGTTTTATCAAAGGTTGAGATTTTTCAGAGAATTGCACAAAAAAGGTTTGCCCACATCTTTTCTGCTTAATATTAATGGCAGATGGGTGGCCAAGGCTTTGACATCTCTGTAAAAGTAATAGAAAATACAGGGTTTTTCGAAGAAAAATACATGGACTTTTGCCAGGGTGGGGAGGGGAGGTGGGGAGGGGAGGAATGGCATTTAAACATTTGGTTACTCTCTTTTTATCCAGGCTTCAAATATATTTTCTGATGTGATAGAGAAACGCTGGCCGGTTTTAGAAACACATTACTTCCTTCCCGTTTTGTGTGAAAAGAAAAACACACAGAGAAGCAACCAAAACCCAACAAGAACAAAAAAAAAGAAAATCTTGATCTAACTCTCAGTTTCTCTTGGTAATTGATAAAAAGGTCATATTTCAAGTTCTTCCTCGAACAAACTGCATTAGTGGGTTTTGAAAACATGTAAGAATCTGGAAAAGAGAAATAAATCAGTATTTAGTGTTCTACAAGGAAAGATCTTTGTCTTCTGAAGAAAAAAAATACAACTTCAGTGCCTATAAAGTGCTTTCAGGCAATTGCCTTTCTAATATCCTATACCCTGGGGCTAGGTAAGGACTTGATGTTACCTCCCTGGGCCCAGTGCAGCCCAACAAGGCTTCCAGGTGGGGGAGTACTGGGCTGTGTAGCAGGGAGGGGGCAACCATAGCTCCCCATCTTCATTGCTCTGCCTTGTCCTGTGCACAGGGACAGAGTATGTGGGAAAAAAATAAAAAAAGGAAAGGAATATAAACCCTTCTCCAGCTTGATCTCACATTTTCAGCTGTAGTGGCCAAATACTGGGAGAAGCTGAACAAGGCTGTTGGAGCATTCTTCCTGCAGCAAGGACAACAATCGTGGCAGAGGGTAACAAGGGTCTTTTCTCCCACTGGAGCCACCATTTGCCAGCCCCTTCCTTGCATCAGTTTACGCCTGAGAGTGATTCAGAAGAAATGTGGCAGAGCCTGTGGTAGCTGACATCCATGAAAGCTGGCTCTCTTGGAAGCTCTTGCTACTGTGACAGTGTTGGTTTGGGTTGCCTGACATCACTTCCTTTCTGTACAGAAGTGGATGTGGTTATATTTACAAAAGTATTTTTGTCATTGTAGCATAATTTGGTCAAGGAACTTTCTGCCAACATAAACCTCCTGTGCAAAGTCAGGGTTTAGCAGAGCATCTCTATAGATACATATCTTAATCACCATTACATTTTGGGAGGCTGATGGAAGTGGCTCTATGGCTCTAGTTATGACCAGGTAGTGCAAAAGGTAGAGGGTTTGTACATTTGCACACCAGCTCTTGCTCTGTGTTTCTGCTGATTAGAGCTTGAGCCTGATGGAGAACTGAGTCCTTACTGTCATCCTGAAATTCAGTACAGCAGGCTGGCTCTGGCTCCCACCTTGGCCACAACATGGGCAGCCTTGAAATGAGTGCATCTCTCAGCCTCACGAGAGAAGGTTGGTCACCATCATGTTTCAACCCTAATATTCCTACTTTGTAATGAAGGTGGTGGTGCAGTAGTTGCATTAATCACTGGAAAGCTGTGATCTGAAAGTAATACCCGTAAGATAGAAGTTATTACTTATTACCCATTTCTAGTGCTTGAAGTGCTTAAAGACCACTTTGCCCTGCTTATGGGCTGAATTCTCTATATTGTGAAAGTGAGATTATTTCTGGTGTGCATAATTTAGAATGTATTTGACAATGACATTCCTCTATGTCAATTGCTGGAGCAATCTAATCAATTCTGCTTAAAGGCTCAGGCATAAATATAATTGTCTGTGATGATAGCCTGTATCTTTTGATTGCCAAGTATAGTGCTTTCATTCAGGTGGTAATACCTAAGTGCTAGTTGTTTCCATATAGAGAGTTTTGGTTTTACTGAGAGACATGATAAAGGTATCTATTGCAATTAGACATTTTCTGGAATCTCTACTGGAAAAGCAGTATGGAATGTAATCTTAGAGAAAAAGCAGCAGTGAACAGTGAGAGGGCACATGTTAGTGATGTGGTTTAGTTACGAGTTGGTGGTTTTTTTATCAGAGTTAGGTTGCTGATTGGACTAGATGATCTCAAAGGTCCCTTCCCACCTAGACAATTCCATGATTCTAAGTAGAAGCTGCTGCTGTTTGGACTGAGGATCTGTACTTTGCTTCCATGATACCTGTCCGTCACTTGGGGTTTTCAGAACTTTTAAAAGTGGTAGAAGTGAGGGGTAACTCTATTTATTCTGTCACAGTATCTGTCATCAGTTCTGTGCATGTATGGAGGGATAGATTGCCTTGTTTGGTGGGATAAAATTCCTGCAAGATGCTATATTCTGTTTTCACCATAGCCTTAACTGGCCAATTATGTCCTTCCAGTAAGAAAGTCATCAGAAATCATCTTAAGCAAGTTTCTTCTGCCTTACTTTCTCTCTTCCATCTGGAAGCTATACTTGAACATCCTTTAACCATCACGTCAGTTTACGTGAGCTAAATTTGACGTGGCACGTAGCACTGTCATCCTTAACTTCATATTATCATCTGTTGTCCCAGTTAGCATTAAGGCCCTTTAAATGTAGTCTTTGTTTGCTCTAATGTTTTCATGTTGAGTTATTTAATACGTATTAATAGATAATAATTTTTCTGGTACAGACAAGGCTGACTTCAGCTGACTTTTTTTCCTCTTTCAGTGTAAAAATTAAAAGAAAAGAGTCCTGTCTTGGTCCAGATGTCTCTGATCTTTGCAGTCAACAACTTAGTATGTCTTTGTACTATGGAAGCTGTGCTGGATAGCTGCTCTGACCCATCCACTTCTCAGTTTTAACAAAGAAAACCCCATAATTCCCTCCCTGGCCAAGGACTACCTCGTAGCATTACCTTAATTATGGTTTGGAAGTTGGCTAGGTTTATGTTAGCCTGTTGTTTCCTATCCTTGTTTCATAATTAGGTATTTTTTAGGGGACAGAGAATCTTGGCAGCAGAGGTGATATAAGCTTCAACCAAAATGCATTTAATAAAACAGCCCCACCTCTCTGGAGATCATGTCAGTTGGTTCTTCAGCAGTGGTCCTGTGCGTACCTGGGAGTCTTGCTTCCAAACTTCGGGGGATTTCTTTCCCACTGCTTGGTTGGTTTGTTGGGTTTTTTTCCAGTTTGAAACCTAACTGGGGCTAGTAATGGGTGTCTAAGTGTTGTAAAATGGAGCAACAAGTCCCTGAAGACATTGTTGAATAAGGTCCCTTGGGTGTAGAAGATTCCAGAAGATCCCTCATCCATTCCTGATGTTAGTAAATATGCTGAAAAAAATACCCTTACAGGAGAAGGATGGAGATGTGATGGACAAGCTGGTGAAAAACCCCAGTGTTCTTGGTGGCTGGCTGCAAGGCTGCCTCTGGTGGAGAATTCCCACAGAACCCACCCTCTGTGCGTCACAAGAGGAAAGAGGCCTTTCAAATGGGAAGGTTTAGTCTCAGACTAAACATTAGGTACCAAGAGGTGGGTAAGATAATGGCATTGTTTTTACCCTGCTCATGAACCTCAGAGGCAGATGGCATCAATCAGTATTCTGTATTGCAATGAAGAGTAAAACACTTCATCACGCCAGTAACAGGGAGCTAGGAAAGAGGGAGTGACTTTGAGATGTTTTTGTCCTGAACACTCACACGGGTTGCCCAGAGAGCCTGGTGAGTCTCCATCCTTGGAGCAAAATGCAACTGGACGCTGCAGTGGACACTTTAGTTAACTCTTCTCTGAGCAGTTAGTTTGGACTAGATAATCTCCAGAGGTTCCTTCCCGCCTCAGTGATCCTCTGATTTTCCAATTTCAAAGTCACCTTTTCAAACATGAATGGGTCTGAGGCTCTTAAGTACCTCCCTCACTTGGAAGAGGAATGTGGCCTTTAGGTATAGAGATAGCTTCGGAAAAGTCTATCCCGTGTTTAGTGATGTAGGCAATGGATCTTTCAGGAGACCATAGAACACAGCAGCAGCTAACATCAACCCTGATTCAAGGTGACCTTTGCTTCACTGTGTACAAGCTAAAATCACAGAATGATTTGGCTTGGAAGGGACCTGAAATATCAAGTTCCAACTCTCTCGCCATGGGCAGGGACACCTCCCACCAGAGCAGGTTGCTCAAAGCCCCATCCAGCCTGGCCTCGAACACCTCCAGGGAAGGGACATCCACAAAAGGCTGTCATTTGGCTTTTTGCTGTACAGAGATAGATTAGATGATTAGATTAGATTAGATTAGATTAGATTAGATTAGATTAGATTAGATTAGATTAGATTAGATTAATCTAACATGGAGAAGTAGAAAAGCACTGAATATCAGATATTGTTGCAAGCCCAGGAAAGCACAAAACCCAGATGTGCATTTGGTAACCTAGGGTTGTTTGGGCAGAGGTTCTGCAGCGTGGTGGGATGGGTTGCAGAGGTACGTCTGGCAGAGGTGTCAGAGATGTCCCTAATAAGCACATGGGAAAATCACTAATAATGTGTGAGTGGGCAGCGCAAAAGCTTTAGCAGATGTAGTAGCAGCATGTGTTGCTGGTCCTGTGTGCCCTTGGAAAACTGTAAAATGCTTCTCCATTGATTCAGCATCTCTAGTAGGCAGATGATGAAATGTCACTATTCTTCAAGCACAACACGTAGAGCCATCATTGTAATGGCAGCTCTGGGGAGATTTACAGCCTTCAGAGGCTACTGCAACACAGATAGAGAAAGGTTATCTTCATACCTCCTCTTTTGTGTCTGCTGACAGGGAATTGCTTCTCACTGGCTATACAAGAGAGATTTATGGTCCTGACTCTTGAAGAGTATATGGTGTGACCTGCCTGCCTCACCTTGTGAATGTTTAGCACGCGCTTAGAGGTGCAGCTCAAGCCATGACTGACCAGGCTTCACCAGTGAGACATGACTTGCACAAAAAGAGATGTGACATTGCTTTTAGAAGTTGCAAGAGTTTAATTCAGAAGGCTGAAGGCTTAATTCACCTGCTGTAGCTGGGAAGTTGGAAGAGAGCATTTGGAACGGCTCCTATGTGATTAGTTGAGGTTGATCGTGTGTCTGTAACTGCTGTAGATGCCGAGGTGTAATTTTGTGATGTACTTCAAAAGGCATCTCTGGGTATTTGTATAATTTAGAAACCACCCCAGTGGTCAGGAGGGGTTTGGTCATGGGTCTTGGGTGGAATATAGTGGAGGTCAAAGAGAGGTGTGATTTTTTCCACAAATATTTTTTTCCTAAGCATAGTTTAAGGACACTGCCAGGAAGGGATGAAGAGAAAAGCATGCAATGAAGGGATATAGGGATTAGAAGAGAATCGTCTGAGGAGGCCGGGGAGTTGTTCAGCAAAATCAGACTGGTTATTGGAATAAAATGTCTCAAAACTTAGACTTGCAGAGGTGGGTCAAGAGTTTGTTAACATTTAGGTAGAAGGGGCAGCTTAAAAATTTTCACTTTTGGTATTCTTACTTTTTCCTCACCAATTTGTTCGTTCCACTGAAAAGAAAAGTACTCTGAGGTTAAGGATGCTGCTGTCAGAGCAGTCATAAACTGTTGGGAGTAAGAGCTGCAGGGGGACATGCTGGATAACCACATGGCTGAACTCTAGCCTAAAAAAATAAAATACCTGAAAATACCATGGCCCTGAACAAGATGAAAATTGCTGAATTCGAGTCCAGTCCAGTACAGGTAAAAGCACAACACCTAAACCCAGATAAAGAGAGGACAGGTAGAAATAGATAGTGGGTTGACCAAGATGTGGCAAGGGCTTATAAAGAAACCAAAGAGGTGGAATGGGTCACTGCAGAAGCAAATGATAGATGAGTACGGCTAGAGAAACAAAGCATTCAATTATATTTTTTTTTCCAAATGTCCCAGACGTTTGGAGTCCCAGACAGTGAGAGTCTGGATCTTGATGAGAACGTGAACAGGATGGATTAATAGAGACAAGCCTTTATTAAAATGAACAAATATCCGCTTCTCCAAAATTGCTGCACCAGCAAGTGAGCCAAGGTTTAGAGCAGAGTGAGGACACCAAGACCTTCTTCCTGCACATGTCCTTGTGCACTCGGGGAAAAGAAGGAACCTCCAGTCCCTTGCAGGGGTGAGAAGAAGTAGCACAACATGGAGCATGTGTTTCCCCCAAACCCTAACGCTCACCTGAGCTACAGATAAGCTGCTCTTGGCTGCCAATACAGAGCCTGGATTCCCACCCTTTCCTCATCACCTCGAGAGCAGCTCAGGCAAACTTGTGTTCACTGGCATGAAGAGGAGAGGCCGTGTTATGTTCTGCCTCAAACTCATCCCCTGGGGAGGCAGGTGTGTTGGGTTTTTTTTCACCAATATAAACAGCTTGAGGAAATAAGGTTTCTGACAGCCCCCGGAAACCATTACAGACCTCAAGTGAATCAAGCCAGGTAATCAGATTAATAGTGAGGCATCAGAAAGATGAATCACTATTATTTATATTGTGTGGCAGGTAGAGTCCTCCACCCCCTCCTGCTTGGCACTGTACAGAGCACAGAGTGGAGGATGATCCTTGCCCTGAATTCTTGCTGTCTAATGGGAGTTTGGGCTGCCGTGGCTTGTAGAAGTGGGAGCAGGGCTGAATTGCACTAGCGCAGATGGATAGTGCACCTTCACTTCTGGAATTGCTTTGCAGGTCCATGGAAGGTCATGGTGTGCTTTCATGGCCAAGCTGTTGCATGTGGTCTTTCAACACACATGGCAGAAGAGCTTCTGTTCACACTTTAATGTATTAGAGCCGAAATTCTTGTTGACATGATCTGCTTGTCCTGTTGTGTGTTCCCACAGAATCTAATTATCCTGTGCATTCGGGTGCCTTCATTTCTCCTCCTTTTTTCATTCTTATAGACTGACAAAATGTTAGTACTGACAGGAAATACCTAGGGCTTATGATGACTGTGACCAGGTACTTCATGGAGAGTGATGTTATAAATAACGAATCATGAGGCCGCAGGTTAATACCACTGAGGTGACCACAGTGCAACCAAACGTTCTACTTGCCGTACATACAGAGCTGCAAATCTATATTTGGATTTTTATAAATGCTCTTTCTAAAAAAATTCTAATAAAAACAAATCATCCCAAACATGGCTTGCTTGTACTCGTAAGCTAGGTTCTTCCTTACTTGTTTTCAGTCATGATGAAACATGCTCAAATGATCAGTGATCTCTTCCAGCTTTTAAACCCAAAAATTAATTAGCTGTCTGTTTCAGGGACAGATAGTGATTCAGATTCAGGATGTTTCTTCTTCCTTGCTACCCTGATCGTGCACACCTCCAAAGCTGCTAATAGTATTTTGTGTAGCTCTGTTTCACGTAGGGTGTCATGTCAACAGTTTTCGGTTTTGCATTTCTGGTAAGGACAAGTTTCCTGTGTATCTCCGTTTCTCCATCCTGCTGTTGGCTCTTGCAGTGTCCTTCCCTTCTGTTCTCATTTTATCCTGCCCACACATCTCCCTTCTCCCAAGTTCACAGCATGGTTTCCACCTAAAGCCTACCCCAGAGCTTATGTGCAAGAAGATGTCCATAGGATCTTTGGATGCAGTTTGCGACCGTGGGAAGTTGTGATGGCCATGGACCAGGTTGACAGAAAGAGTAAAGCCTCCCACTCAGTGTTTCTCCCTAGGAGCCAGCAAAGACTGCAAAGCAACTTCATGGCTACCATGGAAAGAAGGTCTCTGACATATGGTCATAGCCCTAAAGGAGCCTAGAGGTGTAGACACAACGTCAGGAGTGTTTCCTGCAGTATATTTGGATGCCAAACAGGATTCTTTCCCAGCCACTCCAGGAAATTTAATGGGCAGTCCTAACCTTGCCCACCCTTCCCTTTCTGTTTCCACTGCTTACACATTTCAGATTTAAATAGGCACCGAGTGCCTCTTAGCAACTTGTTAAAAATGGAATTCCTCTTGCATTTCATTTCTTTCCTTCCCACCGGGAGCTCCACGGTGCCCACACGGACCCCTGCGTGCTGCTCCATACCTCTGCCCCGGCCTCTGCTCTACATGAGCAGCTTTGCTTGAGCTTGGCACACTCGTACCTAACACTTGGGAGGATTTATTAGCGTTCCCTTTATGATCGGTCTGTGTGAGAGCCCAGCGAAGAGGAAGGTAGCCACCCGCTTGTGTTGCTAGTTCTCCAGTGGCAAGCTTGCTCACCCTCTCGCCCCAGCTCTTCTCAGCCAGTTTCACCATATTTAGGGGAGGTTTGAAGCTCAGCCAAGCTGACAGTCAGCCTTCCCCTCGATATAGCCTCCAACAGCAGGAGGCTCCCGATGGTGTTGTCATTCTCGTGCCTACTGCTCAGGTTTTTATTTTTTGCCCTAACACATGGGATACGCTAAACACGAGACACGAGGGAATGGGGGCTTCTTAGGTACGCGTCATGAAAGATGATACGCACCAGAGTGCTACACATTTTGATTTTCCTTTTCCAATCGTCACGGCTGAAGCAGAGGTCCCTCCACTGAAGTTGTGTCATGATTTCTGGTCCACTGCCCTCTTTCAAACTGCTTGTGAACTCCTGAAACCTCTGTGATCCGAAGCATTCCGGGCTTTTTCTCTGCCTTACTGTAATCAAAGTCAACCCATTTATTCTTTCTCCCCCCCTTTTTTTGAAAAGTCATTGAAAAAGGGGAAAAATAAAAGAGTCCCTCAAAAGAAAATCAGGGAAGTGGAGAGTTTCTTAGCGGAGCACGCAAAGTGGCTTCAGTTTGGAAATAGAGCCTCAGCGTGGAAACCACCTTTGGTCAGATGTCACGTGTCTCGTTCTCACTGGCTTTGGCTTCACCAGTCTCCCTGGCATGAGGTGAACATGTGGACTTGCTGATTGTTTTGCTGAAGTCAAAGGATTTACTCTGCTTTTGTAGACAGGTGGATACAGTCACTGTAGGAAAACCGTGCACGGTAGTCCACAGCATCATAAAGGGTTGTGTAGGTTAAACTTAGCCTTCTTAATCTTAGTCGTTGTGTTTTCATGACGTTTATGAGCTCCTTATGCTGTAGCTCATGCTCACTGCTAACTCAGGTGCTCAGCTGGGTGTGAGAATTAGAATGGTCCTCAAGCTGGCACTGAAGTTGGTGTTCACTGAGCTTCACCTCAGTCCTCAGCTACCTGGAGCTGAGTACGGAGAGGGGCAGGGGCCTGACCAGTTCCCCCAGCAGCTGAGGCTGGCATGCAGCAGCTCGAGTCTCCCACAAGGGCATCCTGATACCACCATGTAGCCTCTAAACCTGTCCTAGAGGTGGGCAGAGCAGGGACTGCCAGGCTCTGTGCAGAGCAGCTTTACCCCAGCAGATCCTTCCAATAGAGGGATCTCCTACAACATTATTGCTGGAGCGGAAGGACTTAAAGACAGCCCGGTAGCTCCGAGGATCTGGCTCCCAGACTTGCATGGGTGTGGGGGAAGTCTGGGGGTCAAAGGCCCAGGCCCAGGCATGCCTATTTGTTCTTCCTCTCGCCCATATCGGACTCCCATCTCCTTCCCACTTCCACAACAACTCTTGGATGTTTGGAGAATCGGCTGCGCGTTGCCTGCCTGGCTGTCCACTGCGAGGCCATGGGAGATGAGGTCATGTGGGAAAATGGGTCCAGTGGAGCCAAGAGGAATGTGGAATTTTGGGCAGCAGCCAATTTCAGATTACTTTTATGTGGCCATCTGCACCTGTGTTTGTGGGGGCGGGGATATCTGGGGCCGTTGAACTGACTCAGCAGTTGCACACACAAAGGCTGGCAAGGTTTCTCCCCTCATCCTCTCGTCTGCTCAGTGTCTCTGCCAACACCCTATCATTCCCATCCAGGTGCAAGTAATCTGTGTTGAGAAATCAGAAGAAACTCATCCCAGGAGATGACGTGAGACTGATAGCGAAGGAACAACTGCCGAGGTGCTCTGTCCAGAAAATACTGGCTATTTGTGAAAAACATGCCTGTCCTTAAAGCTCCGTGTCCTGGAACTGGGATATGGGGGGAACATCAGACGCTGTTTTCTGAAAGTCCTGTCCTGCTTTCAACACAGGCCCATAAAAGGAGGGGGATCTGCTGTCTCTGCAGTGCCTGTGCTGACTTGCCTTTGCTGTGGCCATCTCAGAAGGTCTTCTGTGAGTCTCAGATGCAGCTTGGGGCTTTCATGCAGAAAGAAACAGATATTGTTGGGGGTTTTATGCACCACCAGAAGTGTGCTTGGGCCTCTGAAGAGGAGAAGCTGCATACTTGTTCCAAGCAGCCTGTGCTCTTAAGGCAAACAAGAAAAATAATGCATTGGTGGGTGCAGAAGCAAATGGGATATGGGGAAAATCAATGCAAGAGAAGTGCAGTTTGATGTATCTTGTTGTAGAAGTAGATTTTATCCCTAAAAATGCTTCTAGTTAGGTTTGCCTGAGTTTCCATTACTTTTTACTTCGCTGAGATAAAAAAAAATATAGCCTGAAATTTTCCATGTGAGGCGTTACATTCCTGCAGGAGGTAACTTCAGAAACCACAGAACTGCCACATAAAAAAAAACAGATGATGAGAAACAGCACCTTTTGACATCAGAGGTATTCCAACACCTTCATCCTTAGAATAAGAGCCTGAATTTTGGCAAAGAGACAATGTTGTGTAGGGAGACATCTTTTTCTGGTCTTTCGTTTTCAGTCTACTGAGGTCTGGAGAACCTGCAAGCTTCTGAGGGTCTAAGTTGCCCCAGTCTCTGGGAAGGCTTCCTCCAGTGCGTGACTGGTTCCATTGGTCCCACAGAAGTAATGCTACCCCAGCCTTGTCATGAGGACTGAGCTGCACATGGACGCCATCCCCAGAAGGACTGAACATGTCTATGCCTGGAGTGGGAAGGGCAACCATGACTTTTGATGACATTGCTCTCTGCGTTGCTGGGGATTTCTGTGGTCGTACAGGAACTGCAAGTAGTGAATGTGTCTGTACAAACATGCCTTTCAGGGATTTAGCTCAAGGTCTCCTCTTAAGCAACATGGATTTGTCGTCTTTTCTTCTTTGCGAGGCAGACAATGGTATTCTGGAGTTCACAGTCCATTTTTCCTGCCTTTAGCTCCACAGTCGGTTTTCCTGGTAACATGTCGGAGTAGTAGAGATTGAATACATCTACAGAATTTAAGAATGTTTTTCTTAAAAAAAAAATATATATATATATGTGCATGTTTGTTGCAACATGCAGATTCAACTGATATTATGTGTGTGGAGGCCATCGGGCTTGTTGCCTGTGACAAATGGAATAGCAGCACTCAAACTATTGACTTGACTGATTTCCTTGGGAACCTTGTGCAAGAGACAACCCTTCCCAGGCAGGACTCATCATTTCATGCCAGAGTGTTGGTCTCATATTCCTTGGGAAAGCCAGGCTTAAGCATAGGACCCAAAATTTGAGACTTTCAGATGTGGCTTGTAGCAATCTATGGCTTTTGAGCTGGTGCAAACTAGCTCTTCTGTGTCCTTACCTTTTCCTTGGTGGTGCCCAGTGATGGGGAGGGACAGAAAGAAACAACTGCATGGAAGATGGTGGATGAGGATGCAGCACAGCTGTTTGTTAAGGGCTCGATCTTGAGTCCCATGTGAGTTGTTGGAGGAGGTAAGGGCTGGCCAGGGGATCTGGGAACACGACAAAGAAGAAAAGGGTAGCAGGGAGGGAAGTCTGTGGTAGAAAACCAAAAGCGAGGTGAGGATCGAAACCTGTGGACAGAATAGTGATAGGGTGAAAGGCAGAAGGGGGTCACAGGCTTAGGGTTTCTGGGCCCATGGGTATTTCTGTAAATCCCAATATTCAGCATTTCCTTCCTCAGCCTCAACATCAGCAAATAGCTGTGAATTGCAGCAGTAAAGTGAGCTTCTTCAGGTCTTCTGAGGAACTGCCACATATCACCTCTTAAATAGAGGCTGTGCTTTAGATAGCATGTGCCCAACTGAGACAGGGGTTTCTAGGCCCCATGTTGTGCCAACGGTGAGAAACTGAGAGGCGGCTTTCATGCCTTCAGGGTACAGTGGAGGTACATAGGAGTTTGTTCAGCTGAAATAAAATCAGGAACTCAGTTTGCTTCCTGTCAGCTTTAGGAAGAGGGTCACTGAACTCAGACGGGCACTGCAAGCTGCTGGTGCCATTTCTCTTCAGATCAACTGCGCTGCGTTCTTGAAAAGCTGTAATTATTTTCTAATTCCCTGGTCAGCTTTTGGGAAGCGCAAGACTTTCAAGCTTCTCCCCCTCAGCCCTTCCAAAAAAAATTATATAGTGATTGAGATGAATGTAGGTGGCGATATCACTTGTCCCTCTTGGTTTGCAATGTGGAAGGATTTTCCATATGTATGGAATAGGCAGCGCTAGCTCCCACACGCTTCTCTGAATTACAATCAGCTAGGAAGGTAAATCAGGGAGAGGCAGAAATTCAGGGAGCTATAACCAGCTCCTTAATGGCTCTGCTGTCCTTTGTGCAGTGTCTTGTGTGTTGTCCCTGCCACCAACCTGACACAGAAGCCAGTGAGCCGTGTATTGCTCTCCCACTCTAGCTCTCTTCATTATGAGGTACTTGAAATAGTGCTGACAAACATACCTTTTTGGCCCCAAAAGTACAACTTCATGTTATCTGCCATGGGAATTCCTGTGTCTCCAGCGAGGTAGTTGTGTTACCCAGAGATGAACTGCCAGAGAGGAAATACCCAAGTAAACAAACATATGCTTAGTGACCTAATTAAGCAGAATGTTTATATTCCATTCAAGTATGGGACCATTTCAGTTTATTTCCTGCTCTGCATTTTAATTTTGCTGTCAGAAGTATAAACAACTGGCTGTGGAGGTTTTGTCTCTCAACAGCTGACCCCATCAGACCTCGAAAATACAACCAAGGTGTGAGGTGTCAAGGAGTGTCAGCAAATGTTGTGCTTCAGAGAATCATAGAATCATTCAGGTTGGAATTAGAAAAGTGCAAAGGAGAATTTTTCCACTGATTACAGAGTCACAGAATCATAGAATGGTTAGAGTTGGAAGGGACCTTAGAGATCATTGAATTCCAACCCTCCTGCCATGGGCAGGGACACCTCCCACCAGAGCAGGTTGCTTAAAGCTCCATCCAGCCTGGCCTTAAACACCTCCAGGGATGGGGCAGCCACAGCTTCTCTGGGCAACCTGTTCCAGTGTCTCACCACCCTCACAGGAAAGAATTTCTTGTATCTAATCTAAATCTCCCCTCTTCCAGTGTAAAGCCGTTACCCCTTGTCCTGACAGAGTCCCCTTTGGATATTGGAAGGCTGCTATAAGGTCTCCCCAGAGCCTTCTCATCTCCAGGCTGAAGAACCCCAGCTCTCTCAGCCAGTCTTCACAGAAGAGATGCTCCATCCCTCTGATCATCTTTGTGGCCCTCCGCTGTTTTTCCACATCATCTCATAACTCAGTTAAGCAGCCTATACACTTAGGAAAAGTGAAGTGTTCTTAATGAAGTTCATTAGTCAGTTCCTTGCAATGTATAGTAAAATAGTGACTATATAACGCTTTGTCATAATTTGTTGGGCAATATCAGAACAATGGGGCATAATGTTAATAGCGAAGCAAAACTGTTTGCGGAGAAAAAATGATTTGAGGGCAGTTCCTGCCAGGATGCAGGGTTGTCCTGCCAAACCCAGCACGGTCTCAGAAAAAAAAGGCTCTCCACATCTCTGCAGGAGGGGGTGCAGAAGCGTGGGCATCAGTCGGCACTCACAGTACGTCTGGGCACCGCTTGACTCAGGCTGGCGCATCCATGAACTTCAGTTCTTCCAAAAGCAAAATTCAAAAGTGAAGAGCGAGGCACGGTGTGAAATGGTTGGGCAGAGGCAGAGTTTGCCGGTTCTGGGGACAAAGATGGGGCCATTTTACGGGGTGGTTGTGTAATCAGTGCAAGCTGACAAAGGAGGCACTGGCAGGATGTGTCATGTCAGTTCATTTTCTAGACAACACCTTGGTTCCACGCAGTGGCGGAGGGTAGAAAAATGGCATCTATTTATACATAAGTAGTCAAGGGAGCACACAGCTTGCAGGGAAGAACACGCCTTTGGTCTAATACAGTTGTTTGGGGGCCTGCCATGAAAAACTGACAGCTGTTTGAACCACCCCTCGGCTGCGGTAGTCCTGAAGGAGGGGCTTCACTGGATACATTCCGGTTGGGAATAGAAAAATAATAGAAATACTGTGGCCTTGTGGTAATATACAGGAATACAATTTTTTTTATAGGCATTTCTGTGTTTGTAGGCATATTTATGCATTTATAATTTAACAAATAAGCCAGGAGAGCAACCACCCCTCGGATTCAGCTCTTATTTCCAGCCTTTTAATATGAGTAGGGTCATCTGAGCCAAATGTGAGGAAGACTCTTCCTCTCAGACCCTGCTGCTTACAAAGAAGAAAGCTGCAGGGATGGGGACAGGGGGGGGAAGTCAGTAAATTAATTCTTCAGGCTTCTCCCAGCCTAGATCTTTCCTCTTTTGATGTCCTCAGATGCTCCCAAGGACTTAGGGGGGCTGTTTGAGCTCAGCTCGGAGCCGCCTGCCAGTCCCATTGGGTGCCATTTCCTCTTCAAAGAGCTATTCCTGCAGCTGCTCCCTTCTGCGCAGGGAGCGGAAGCCTTTGAAATCGCTGCAGCTTCGCTGCACAGTCTGTTGGAACAGCTCGCCTCAAAAAAGGAGAGGAGGAGAAGTGCTTGTATCTGTTTAAATTAATTATAGAGGCTCCGGCAGAAATGTGAAGGCAAACAGAGAGAGAGAGGAGACCTGATTTGTGGGGGAACTTTTTAGAAAATCGATTGCTAAATCTGTGCATCGACTTTCTGCTCCCTGCGCAGAACGAAGCAGCCGTGCCAAAAATTCTTTTAGCAGGAAATGTTCTCCAGTGGGACAGACGGACAACACGCGAGCAGCTCGATAGCCCGATAGGGGAGGTTAAATCCTCCACTGCTTTCAAAATGGGAAGGTCCAAACCTGTAAACAACACGAGCAATTCACTTTAAACAATTATTCCTGAGGCGTCAGAGCTTTACTTTCAGGCTGGGCAAGTCTCTAAAGCTCCTCTGACCTACCTGAGGGACCTATTTGATCCTGCAGCAGTCCAGAAGCTCCCCATCTCTCTCAGGGTATGTCTTCCACCATGTGGGAGGTGCCACACAGAGTGATGGTCATGCTCAGTCATACTTGCAGACAAGCTGTTGGGAAGAGGATATCTTACTAGGTGAGCCCCATGATGGAGACCGTGGGAATTGTCCTGGAATACATTGAACACCAGAAGGATTGAAGTGCGTTGGGTTTTTTTTTTTCTGTCCTGCAAGTCAGGTTTGTTGCTTCCAGGTGTGATGGAAGTGAAGAGAAATCTTTCCCTACAAGAGGCACCGCTCAGGCTGACAGAGCATTAAGCTGTTGTCACCATGAAGGCTGGAGAAGGCCCTAAATACTTCAGAATCCCCAGCAGCCCTGTATATCAGAATATCAGCAGCCCTGAGGCTTATGGCAACTGCATGCAGTTCTGTACATCACATGAGAGATTATGCAGCGTCCACCTTGAGAGGAGTTTGAGCTACAGTGTCCTTGACTGTGAGGTGCCAACATCCTTCATATGAAGTCACCAGAAGCAATGAGCTTAGGTTCAAAAGTTATGATAAAAAGTGGGCTCACCCTTAGCTGAAAGATTTATCAGAGGTTTTGCCTGAAAGGAACTCTGTAAGGAGCTGACTTCCAGGAAGATGCCTGGTCTGCATGTCTCATCAGAGGAAAGAGGCAGTATTTCCCTCTTTGTGTTTTTTTTGCTTTGGCTTAGCCTTAGTCTGTGTACATAGAATATTCTGTGGAAATGAGCTTAGCGATAGGAGTGCTGGTGCTTTTTCACAGCTGCTTTCAGTAATACAGGCAGGCTTTGAAAAAGAGGTGTTTTGGGTTTGGTTGCTTCACACATTTCTCAGACACGGTTCAAATCTGCTGCTGCTTTGGTTTAGGGTGCTCTGGGGACATGGTGACAAGAGCAAAAACTGATCTCAAGTGTCAGATATGGGATGGATCGTGTGGCATGAACTTCTTAGCTGGGATGTCCTCATTCACTGGTTGCTGCTTGGAAGGATGAAACGATCTTTTAGCCATAGGGTGTCTAGTCCCTTGGTCCCAACTTTGGGGCCTGAGGTGCCCCAAAACTCAGGGCAGAGTTGGATATGAGCAAATGCTGGAATAATGTGCTTCTGATCCTCCTGAGGATCAGAAGAGGTTCAATGAACTCCTAAGGTGTATACGCCACTTCAGGAGGAAGGACCCTATGTGTCTTAATAAGTAGCTGATATTTAGGAGACAAAGTGGGGTTCTGGGCTCCTCTCATCAATAAGAAGCAGTACTCCAGATGCTGGGCTTGTGTGCTTCTGGAGCTGCTGGCCATGGATAAATTGCTCTTTACGGGAGGAAAATGCAGAGTTGCAGAATTCTCCCGTGCTTTGGCTGCTGAGCTGGAGGGGAACAGGTTACTTTGGGGGCAATAGTGGAGATGGCTCTTCTCATAATTCACCATTCTTAATCTTATATTCTGTCTGCAGTGTTTTTCTCTGCCTGGTACATTTGGCTGCACTAAATCGGACTGAATTTATAATCCTTTACTTTTGGAGGGGGTGGTGGGAAGGCAGATGACTAGAGTACCTCTTAAAGAATATTATTATAAAAGAAGTGTGAATTACCTCCTAGCCTCTCATGCTGTTGAAAAATTGATTTGAATGACATTTTCAAGGTGTTGTTTCTAAGACATTCAGCAATTGCCATTCATCCATGAATGGTTAGTGAGATGAATAACAAAAATGTGCTTTAGGATTCATGGGAGGAAGTGTTAAAAAATAACATTTGGCAAAAAACACTGGCTATGCTAAATTCTCTTGTATAGCTAAACTGCACCAAGGTTATCTAAGTGGGTTTAGGTAATCCAGTCATTGGGGAAAAGCTTATTTGAGGCACAGAAGTGGCAACATCATTTCCATTTGTATGTGTAAGATTCTGCAAGATTCATCTGACTGTATCGAATGCAATGCAGTATTACAGCAACACAGCTTTCAGGGGAATAAACCAGACCCTCCTTGCTGGCCATTCTTTAGGCAGGTAGCATATAGCAACACCGCCTCTGAGCTAACCATCCTTTCAGCAAGCAAACAACAGAATTCAAAATTGACAAGGAGAGAGGAGGGAAAGGAGAGTGGATCTCAGAGGACTTCATCTTTGGGTGGAAACCTTAAGAATAATTACAGAATCACAGAATGATCTGGGGTTCAAAGGGACCTCTGGAGATCATCTAGTCCAACCCCACTGCCAAAGCAGGTCCTCCTGGAGCAGGTTGCACAGGAACTTGTCTAGGCGGGCTTTGAACGTCTCCAGAGACAGTGACACCACCACCTCTCTGGGCAGCCCCTTCCAGGGCTCTGCCACCCTCAATGTGAAGAAGTTCCTCCTCAGGTTTAGAACTTCTTATGTGCAAGTTTGTGCCCATAACTTCTTTTCGTGTCACTGGGCACTACTGAAAAAAGACTGGCCCCTTCCTCTTGACACCCACCCTTTAAGTATGTAGAATCATAGAATCACAGGTTGGAAGAGACCCTTGGGATCATCGCATCCAGCCGTCAGCCCCACTCTACAAAGTGCTCCCCTACACCATATCCCCCAACGCCGCTTCTAATCTACTCTTAAACACATTTGGGGATGCTGATTCAGCCACCTCCCTGGGCAGCCTATTCCAATGGCTGAACACTGAAGATTTTTTTCCTGATGTTCAACCTAAACCTACCCTGATGCAGTTTGAAGCCATTCCTTCTTGTTCTATCACTAATTACCTGTGAGAAGAGACCAGCACCAATCTCTCTACAATGTCCTTTCAGGTAGCAGTAGAGAGTACATATATAGGTGTACTACAGAGAGTATATATAGGTGTTGATCAGATCCCCCCTCAGTCTTCTCTTCTCCAGACCAAAAAGACACGAGTCCCTCATCCTTTCCTCATAAGAGAGATGCTCTGTGCCCCTAGTCATCTTTGTGGTCTTCTGCTGTACCCTCTCCAGCAGTTCTCTGTCCTCTTGAACTGGGGAGCCCAGAACTGGACACAGTACTCTGGATGGGGCCTCACCAGGGCAGAGTGGAAGGGCAGGATAACTTCCCTCCAGCTGCTGGTCACACTCTTCTTGATGCACCCCAGGATGCCGTTGGCCTTCTTGGCCACATCTGACCTGCCAGGGAACACATATACCTAACAGCAGATAGCTTTCTGAAAATATTAGAAAGAGGTGGTGTGCCTCAAGAAACCAAAACCAGAATACTTCACCAGGATGTAAGAAGGTCCATGTGGCTCATACATACATGCTTATGGGGAATACAACAACATACATTATTTTGCAGGTGCATGACATTTTAAAGTTGTGGTATCTTATGTTTAAATGATAGGAGTTCTATGTATGTAGGATATACTAGTGTATCTGTGTTTGGCTTTTACTAAAGTACACTAATAAGGTACATAATTAAAGTGCATTATGGAACTTGTGATGAATTTTAAAATTTTGTACTGATTGGACACTTACCGTTGGAAGGTATCAAAAGCAGAGTAGAGGCATTAAAAGCTATTTCCAACACAGAAATAAACCTCTGACTTGGGCTAGAACCTTCTTTTCCATAATTGTTGTTTGCATCATCAAAACTTACATTTTAGTAGTTTGAATTTTTACCATTATGGGTTTTCTCCCTCCCATTTTGTCCTTCTCCCCATGATTTTCCCCTTTTCATGTCACCAAATGGCAAAAGAAAAAACCTGTACCCAGAGACTTCCCTCTTCATCTTTCATTCTTTCTTAAAAAGAGATTAAGAAAGAAGAGCTGAAATGGGAATAAGAAGATGCTGGAAAACTCTCTATCTTATCTTTGCAATGTACAGCTTGTGTGTTACATATTCAGCTTGTGTCAGCCTCCAGGCTAAGATACATCCTACACAAATATCATTAGCAGTGCTGAGCTTTCATCTTACAGTTCACATTCCCAAAACTTACATCTCTACTAAAGCAATCAGTAAAACAAGTAATTTTCGGATCCTTACAAGGACTCTTGCCTCATGCCAGAGGAATAGGCTCCCGAGGAAACGCTAGGAGCACTTAATAAAGAGTAGTCTTCCACCACCTCTCCTCTTGTGTAGCGCCTGTTTGCAGAGCGCGCGTTGACTCATACCTTCTCCATCTGCTCTGTTATGTCTGCCTGTGTGCTTTTGCCTCGCACACGCCTGCTGGAGATGCAAGGTAAGTCGCCCATCTCTCACTCAGAAGTAAGCAGGCAGCACAAATAGCTTGTGCCGTTATTAACAGCGAGACCCGGCGCTTGTGATGCGCGGTGCGTTGTCTCTGGTGGCTTCTCCACTTTAGCTCCCCCCTCTATGTTCCCTGTGCTCCGAGCACTCAGTTGGTTTTGCCACTGCTTCCTTTTTCTTTGATTTTTCCGTCCTTGAAAGACTGGGAAAACACTGCCTTTCACAGTGGTAAAAATACCAGTGATGCAGTTCAGTTACTTTTCTCCCACTCCACATTTTAAACTTGGGAATCCTTAACCAACCTCCAGCTTTCAAGAACTATCCTCTTTGGAGGACTACATAGCTGCACTGTCTCTAGGAACCCTGCCTCTCGCTGTGGCTATAAATCATAGAGTCATAGAATGGTTTGGGTTGGAAGAGACCTTTAAGATCATGTAGTTCCAACCCCCCTGCCATGGGCAGGGGCATCTCCCACCAGAGCAGGTTGCTTAAAGCCCCATCCAGCCTGGCCTTCAACACCTCCAGGGATGGGGCAGCCACAGCTTCTCTGGGCAACCTGTTGTAGTGCCTCAGCACCTCACAGGAAAGAATTTCTTCCTGAGATCTAATTTAAATCTCCCTTCTTTCAGTTTAAAACCATTACCCCTCCCCCTGTTGCTCCACTCCCTCATAAACGAAAAATGAATGAGTAGCTTCTCCTGTGTCTGGTACTGGAATAGAACATAAAGAAGAAAGGCAGGACAGCACAGGGAATTTCTTCCATACCAAAAGCTGGACAGGACAAACCACTGATGAAGCCCTCATTGACACACACCTGACTTCACACTGTGCAGCCCAAGAGAATGGAGGAGCAGAGCATCATCCAGGCAGCGTGATGCTGGAAGCAGAAAGGGAAAGAAGCATATCATAGAGACAAGTGAAATGTAAGAAGAGAAAGAACGCTTCCAGTGGTGGTGGCTCATCCCAAATGAGGGCAGGGCTGGAGGCTTCCCTGCTCTCAGTACCAACAAGGGACCAAAATGGTAGTTGAAGTGATTTAGGAGTCCTTAGAGGGCAGAAAGCATGGTATAATGTGCTGAAGACTGTTGCCATATTACAATTAATCTAATTTTCCTTTTCCCACTTTCAGTTTGAAAGACTATTAAATACATCTGGAATTGATAAATGGATGAATAGATTGCCATTTGCAAATCCTCACCCAAAATGAAAGAGTGTGGCTTCCTATTAAATGGGATATTATCACTGTCCCAACATAGGCAGCAGCATTAGCAGTGAGTCCAGAAGTGTTAAGGAGTTTTCTGAATGGTTTGACAAATAGAGTGCTAATGTCCTTGATGAAAAATCACTTTTAGCAAGATCTTCCAAGTATTTTCTCCCATTTCAATGAAATTTCCGTCCCACTAGATGCATCTGTTCTTCACAAAGGAATTCTAGTAGGCACTGGGACATATTTGCAACATCACCGGTCAATTACTTTACCACCAGAGCTCGTCACATATTAAATTCAGACTAGTTTTTAATGAAAAATGGCTTATTAGATTTGATCAGATATTTCAATATATTTTTTAAGGGGAGAAACTGTATTTTTTTCTTTAAAGATTAAAAAAAAAAAGTGCCTAAATCCACATTGCTTTCATTTCTCAAAAATTAAAGTTTTGTGTATTCTCTTTCCCCCCAAAAGCAGCTGTAAATAATTTATATAATACCATATACTGCCACTCTCAGCTCTCAGACAAGGATTCACTAGTTAAAGGAGCTTTTGACCTCTCCCAGATGCAGAGTGAGAATGCCTCTCCACTTTCTGGCCAAAACCAGTCCATCATCTGTAGATAGGGGGAAGTACAAAAGAGAGCTCTCAAAGTCCTGCTTGGGTGAAGGAAGCAGTTGCAGCATTATCCTCCCTGGTCACTAGCACCCAGCCATGCCCCACCACCAGCTTATTGTCCCCAGCATGGAGGGAGGACCTTCTGCTGGCGTGAAGGAGCTGGTGTTTCAGCTACCAGTGGAGGAGAAGGATCAGTAGAGAAGGTTTTCTGAAGGCGCAGTTCTTAGTGCTGCCACTTATGTTCTGTGTGTAAACAATTTACAGTTTTGATAACTCAGTTCTTTTTAAGACAGGGACAGCACTTGGCTGCTCTGCAGGAGTGCCAGAAGCTGGTTGGTGAGTGCCAGAGGCTGGTTGGTGTGTGCCAGGCTCCAGCTGTTGTGTGGGACAGGCAGAGTGAGTATTTGTTTAGACAGCGGTTGTGGCACAGAGGTTTGTAGTATGTCCATAGCCACCATGAGGTCATCCAGGAACATTGCTGGAGTCGTTACAGCCCTTTGATCCCATCTGAAGGCAAACTGGAGGATGAAACCAAAGTGCAGTTTCTCTTTGCTTCTTCAGAGTTGTGGTTATTCCTAAATGTGTTGGGACTTTTCCTGGGAAGGTGACACTGGAAACAGAACAGGAGCTCCTTCCCAGATATTATAGTGATGTTCCTGGCTCCCTACATACTACTGCATCCTTTCTGCTTCCCAGGATATGCCTAGCTGAAGGCATGCCATGAATCCTTGAATCCTGACTGTAGGAGTCACTGGGATGTGTGCTGCTAAGCCTGGGCTCACATTCATGGGACCTGTCTAAAGTTGCCCTGAAGCTGAAGTCCATTAGTTTAAGCCCCCAGTTGCTCTCAGCTTTCACCAGCAGAGAGGGGTCAGAACAAGAATAAATTTCACAGGCAGGAGCCCAAGTATTCCTCTGGCCTTTTTGTGTTTCCTCTAGCATGTCTGCACTGACATTTAGAGAGGCAGATGGATTCACATTTAATAAAAGTTTTGAAATAAACTGCTTGGATAGGGTGCCTAAGCTATTTTATCCACGGGATTTTCTTCTCCTGCTGCCATGAACATTTGAGGTCAGGACAGTGAGGCCTTTTCCACCAGGACTTCTCCAACTGTGACCTCCTGACAAGGGAGCAGAGTGGTGACATGGACCGAGCCCACTGAAGGTGTTGCCAACACCCACATTCCAGTACAAAACCCATCACTGATCGCCTCTTGCCTTGGTTTAGACAAGATACTTTTTCTTTCTTTGTGGGCATTTCTTCGCTGATAAAGTGCTTTTATTATTATTTTTTTTTCCATCTCACAGAAATGCTGTAATTGAAGTTCTTATAGCACGTATTGACAGTCAGAAAACGTTTTAATTATTAATAAGACTAATGATATACCATCATCGCAAGGAATTGTGCTCTGGTTATCCCCACTGATCCCACAGTCACTGTGGGCTATCTCGGGCCTCTTAATGTACTTTTCGTCCCAGTTTGCTAAAACGTCTTGGGGTTTGGGTTGGCTTTGCTCTTCTTTCTTCAGTAAAATGGCAAAATGGTAACTGATGTTCCTGAAATGAGAAAGCAGTGTCATGCACTGGAGAATGTGCTAGAGAGGATCTATTTAAAGTTCAGGATTTATCTAAGGATCGTAGTAAAGTTGCAAGTCTTTTTTGTAGTAATTCTGCTGCTCTGAGACATTCCACCAGTGCAACCAGCTTCTCTTTATGTTTTAATGTTCTCCAGTAGCGGAGAGCATTAAGGAATTGGTTACAGGGCTACAGATGACTGCTCAACAAGGTAAGCCAATAGATCAAGTAATTAAAATACTAATACCATTCTACTGCCAGGTACCTTCTGCAGAAATGCCAGCACAGAGTTTAGTAACTGGCTCAGAATGCAGCAGCGGAGGAGAAACAAGAGGTGCCCACTCTGGCGTGGGTGGACGTTATGTACCCTCTGCCCAGCCCTGCTGCCAGTCAAACGGACCGGCTCCCATCACTTAGGTCTTCTTGCTGAAAATAACCCTGGCACAAGACCCTGCCTAGGAACTTGGGGAAGTGATTTCCACCCGTGAGTGCCCCTAAGCAGCAGCGCTTAGCTGCTAGCGGTGTCTTCAAGGGCTTGATGCTAAGGCATTCTTTTTGGGGAAGGGGAATAGTATGAGGAAGCCTGTGATGAATAAATCAACAGTATTGGGTAAGTCTCTTCTTCTGGCATGTCTATGCAAGGCTCTTAAATCGGTCTTCCCTCTTAGACCTGGGAGAGTAGCCGCCACCCTTGCTGTCTCCACTGTGGGCTCCTCATACCTTCTTGTCCTGCCTTGGCACAGATCTGAATTTGAGCAAGTCTGTCTTGCAGCCGGCACAGATGAGGTGGCTGCAGCTCCCCTTCTGGAGATGGAGGCCCTAACTGGTCTTTTTCAGCTAACCTGCTGTTCTCAAGAGGTCTCTTTCTCTCGCCTGGCTTTCTGTGCCCACCTAGCCCACCATGCTGGCTCCTACGCCTGCGCTCCAGCCAGGTGCTCCTGGGGCGGTTTTCTGGTCTTTCCCTGAGCAACGAGGTTATCCTTATTGCTCACTTCCAGTGGAAAATGTCACTGCTGTGGAGTTGAAATGCTCCTAATTAAACGTGCATTTTCCCCTTCCCAACAGATGCCATTCTCTGGTATAAGGCCTCTGTCAATCAGAGTCTCAGGCAGCTCGGAATCACTGTTATCCTCCTTCAGTGACACAGGTGTAGTGATCTTCCTTGTTTGTAAAGGTCTGTTCTGCAATTCTTGCACTTGTAGCCACTCTGAGGGGTTTAGTTGCAACACAGTGATGTTACAGCTGACATCATTAAATGTGTTCCTTGACTGGCCGGTCTGTTTCCACCTGAAAGGCATTTCCACAACCTTCCACCTCAAACACACATTCACACACAATGGGATCATTAACAATGAGGAAACCACATGTAGAACTGGGGTCTTCCTGTTGTCTCTCTGTTTCTCAGCTACAAAATGGTGACAGTTGCAGGACTATTTAGAAAATTCTCTTAAGACTCTGAAAAAGAGAGAATTCTGAAGTGCATGTGGTGGAAATACTGTGAGTCAGGGTGGCTCAGATCTCCTTTTCTGCTCTCGGCCCAGAGAACCAAGAGCATGGTATCAAAGATGACATATAAAATGCAGGAAGTTTTTACAGACCCAGCCTTAGCCAGGGGGGGAAGATAGAAGAAGAGGTATTGAGGACTTCCAAGACGGAATATAAAGGCCAATGACCATCACAGCCAGGCAAGTAGGGACATAGGATCATAAAGTTGCTGAGGTGGGAAGGAGATCATCTTGTCCAGCCTCTCTGCTCAAGCAAGGTCAGCTAGAGCCAGTGGCTTAGCACAGGGGCCAGTTAAGTTTTGAATATTGCCAAGGATGGAGATTCTACAACCTCTCTGGGCAACCAGTTTCAGTGTTGGATCACCCTTAGAGTTAAAAAGATATTTCTTATGTCTAAAGACAATTTGTCATGGACCCCTTGCATGTGTGGGTGACCTCAGTCTCAATACTGGCATCTCCATCCCCCAGCACAGAAGAGATCAGACCAGCTGAAAGATCCATGGCAAAACTGTACAGATGACTGATTGTACAGCTTTTGAGCAGGTGCTGCAAAGAAGTTCTGTAGCAATATCCTGCAAAGAATCCCTGTAGCAATAGACAGATAAATGTTCTAGTACCAGAGAAATGCATTATGATACTTCAGGTATCACCAAACTGATTATAACTTCTCAGACCATGTTTAGCAGGGTCCTGGGAAGGAGACCAAGAGGTACCTCACATTAACTACTTTGGACCTCAGCTGATTTCTGTTGCTGGGAGGCTCCATGGTAGGAGCTGGTGACACCAGGCAGAGTAAGAAGCCCACCTTCCTCCAGGGCTCCTCAGAGTCTGAGACATGAGACCACTCATCCCATTGCAACCCTCCCATTCACCAGCTGCTCTCCCAGGAACCACAGACCTTACACATGCTACAGCTCTGGCTTATAAGAAAAATGCTACCATGTGTTAAGAAGAAGAATCGCATCTCATCTCCAGCTCTTCTTCCTTTTTCACATCTGAAACAGAAAAGCCACGTGGTCACTGATGGCTGGGGACAGAGCTGTTAGTGAGGGCAGCAGAGACAGGCATCTTGAGATTAAGGTGGATGATAAAAATCAGGCTGGGCTCTACGAGACAACCCAGAGAAGCCCATAGTTTTATTATTATTATATTATGGGTATCTCAGCTCCACTGCAACCTGGTTGTCTTGGAGCCCTTTGGTATCACCCATGTTCAGTATCGGTGTCCTCTTGTGATGCTCATGTATCGCCCATCGCTGCGATCCTCCAACAGGTATTTGACAGCAGGAAATAGCAGGTCATTTCCCACTAAAAGATTCCTGGAGCTCTGCACTAAAGCAAGATTACTTGTGTTTGCAGAGTTCAAAGTCTAAAAAAGTAAGGAAATGTGAAAGATAAGCTCTGTACAGCAGTGTTAATGTCGGTTTTGTTTACATCCTCTGTTGCACTGTAATCAGTAAATATGTACAGAAGTACATTTGCAGATTATGATATCAATGTCTGCATTTGCTGGGAAAAACAATAGGTGAATAGAAATGTCTTCTGTGGAAGAAATGTGGTTGAATTTTGCTCTGAAAGAAAACATAATTTCTTATCTGCTGACACTTGACACTATGGCAGTGTGATCTGGGGTTACATGGTGCATAGTTTGTCTTCGGCTCTCATCACTTGGCAGGGATGGTTCACGGAACAGGCGAATGCCTTAGTTCAAGCATGGATGAAAGGCAAAACACCTGCCAGCTGCCAAATACCTTCCTCTTCCCCCACCCTTCCCCCAAACGTGTACCTTTCCATGCTTGTCTAAACCACGCTTCAGCCATGCCGCGTATTTTACAAAGATGTGACCTTATCAGGATTCAGAGGTATTTAAGAACGAGGGCAAATGCTTTCTTGCATGCTCTACTGGTTAAAACTGAGCTCTTTCTCAGTCTAAGCATCAACACATGATTTAATGTGATACCATATGTAAAAAGTATGCCACCCTCTCGAGACCCTTGTATTTATCTGCTTTCAATTACATTTGAAGTATTCAGAAAGTCTCCTACACTAATCCTATCCAAGTTGGAAGCCACATAGCTCGTGCATGAGACTGTCAAACATGAGTACTTGCAGATGTCAGTGCACCGGTGGCAGGGATCCAGGAAGATAGATCAGGGCTTAGTCACTGAAAAACACACGCCAGCACATCTCAGACCCCTAGCATTGTAGCACCTCATAAGGAAAACGTGTCGTGACAGGAAATCAATAACCTCTTGGAGGCGATCTGTTTTTGAAATATTCTTGATTAATTATGCCAGGGTGTGTTTGGCAACTTTGCCTGATCCAGCATTAACCTAATGCTTTTTGCATGAAGCACTATTGTAACCAGTCTCATAAGTCAAATCTGATGGTTCAAGTCAGGCTTTAAAGGGTCAGGTTATAGATTTTGTAATGTCTTTGTGTCCGACATTGCTGCCTTTACTAGCGTGTGTAGGCTTTTACTATCAATCAAAATAACAATTGTTTTAACATGAACAATAGCATTTAGAACTAATTGCATTTGAAGAGGAATGATTCCCCTAAATAAAGTGTGTCATAGAGTGGGCAAAACAAGTAGGGAATGTCACTGTGTTTTTGTGACAGAAGACCTTAGTTCAAGATGTGTCCCCAGGCTTGTTTGCTTACGTGCCTCCTTCACAGAGGAGAAGCAGCTCTAGGAGACACACAAGCAGAGCTGCACCTCTATCCTTCTTCCCCCACCTTCCTGCACAGGCTCATTTTCCCCCTCAATAAGATTTCCAACCACACCTGCAGCCCCATCTGACCCCCAGCAAATGCAAAACCCCAGCCTGTGCCTCCTGCCTTCCCTGGACCCCCACCACGTACCTTCTCTTCCCTGCATCCCAGCACAAGCCAGTCCTTTACTCACCCACAGAAAGCACATTGCTCCTGGTCTTATTAATCCTGTGGTACCTCCAGACCATACCTTGGCCTGGCTTCTGCATCTTCAGCACAGAGTTCAGGACCAGCAGGGTTTTTTGTTCCCTGCTGAGCTGCTGTCAGCAAAGCAGACGAAGTGCAGAGCTGAGAGCTGCCTTGGTGCCCGGCCATGGCTTATCACCGGTCATCAGGTCACTCAGCGGTAGCTGCCAGCGTCCGACTGCCACTGCAGAGCTTGGCCCTGCGCCCTTCCACGGGCTGGAGGAACACAAAGCTGATGTTCCTGCATGGCCAGGGGCACGTACACCGTTGCTTCAGAAGCTCTTCCCTCATACACCTCTGCCTCACAGTGCCTACAGGGGAGATGGAGAAGGACTTTTNAGAAGCTCTTCCCTCATACACCTCTGTCTCACAGTGGGGTATGAGCTGTTGCCTACAGGGGACATGGAGAAGGACTTTATATCAGGCAGCCTAACAATAGGATGAGGGGTAACAGTTTTAAACTGAAAGAGGGGAGATTCAGATCGGATATTAGGAAGAAATTCTTTCCTGCACAGGTTGCCCAGAGAAGTTCTGGATGCCCCATTCCTGGAGGTGTTCAATGCCAGGCTAGATGGGGCTTTGAGCAACCTGCTCTGGTGGGAGGTGCAGAGGCAGGGAGGCTGCAACTCGATGGTCTTTAAGGTCCCTCCCAACTCTAACCATTCTGTGCTTCTATTTAGAAGACACAGGGCAATGCACATCATGCAAAACTCCTTACAAACAGACCACCAGGTGCAGTAATGAGACCACACTCACGTTACTCCACTATTGCTTTCTGTAATACAAGAGCAAAAAAGGCTTAGGAGCTTACATCCTCCTAGAGTTATTTATTAAAGGAGTTTGTGTGTACAATATAAAGAAATAATCAAATAAAGATAATGGCAATGTCTGTGAGATGAATTATCTGATCCAAGCTGCAGATAGTTGCAGTCACCACGTGATAAACCAAAATCTGACCTTTGGCTACCTCACCTGCACAACACCCAATAAATCCACCTCCTGAGAAACCACTTCCAAGATTTCAAATTTCCGAGTAGCATCAAAGAGCCACCATTTGAAAAAGAAACTGCCAAGTAATGGTTTCTTGATTTTCCCAAATGTGGAATTTCTTTCCCCAAATTGCACTGGCCCAAAGCCCAGGACAAGCAATATTCAGTCCTGGACCAGTGACAGATTCGAAGTCCAATGTCTGCAGGTCAGAGAGAGGATAGTTTGGCTATCGTGAAGCCAGAAATATCCTCCTGTGAAAGCCTTTGTGCTAGCCCTGGGAGATTGCCAGATGGTAGAATTTAACGTGGCACAGTTTATGTACAGATAAACTTTTCAAGTCAGTTGAAGAGATTTAGAACATGTACTGACACAAATCATTGTCTCCTTTCGAGTCCTGTGCAACTGGGCTCATCGTATGGAAGCATTTGGCTTTTCAAGGAGAGGATACTATTTTCCATGCAGAAAATTGTTTTCAACCATTGCTAAAATACATCTGCAAGCTTTCCTGAGTGACAATTGTGCAAGGAATATATGAGGCCCAATGATTTTACTAGCACTTTCCCAGCATGACCTGCATAAATACTCAACATTCATTCATGCAAATTAGATCTCAGTGACACGTGTAAGAGTGTGTGTGTAAACATTGATTTTAAGGATAATTGTAAGGTAGAGGGGCATACTTCTTTGCCTAAGTAAACCTCTGTGCAAATGGTAGTTTAAGAAGTTCTAGGGCAAGTGGTTCAACTGGTAAGAGGCAAATAAGCTGAACAAATTATGTAGAAAAATTACATTGTGTAACAGTGAGAAGACTGAGGGGGGGATCTGATCAATGCCTATAAATACTTAAAGGGTGGGTGTCAAGAGGATGGGGTCAGTCTTTTTTCAGTGGTGCCCAGTGAGAGGACAAGAGGAAATGGGAACAAACTTGAACATAAGAAGTTCCAGTTAAACATGAGGAGGAAATTCTTCACTTGGAGGGTGGCAGAGCCCTCCAGAGAGGTGGAGGAGTCTCCATCTCCAGAGACATCCAAAACCCACCTGGACAAGTTCCTGTGCAACCTGCTCTGGGTGGACCTGCTTTGGCAGGGGGGTTGGACTAGATGGTCTCCAGAGGTCCCTTCCAACCCCATATCGTTCTATGATTCTGTAACAGCGTGATGAATGAGTGGTCCTTGCGCAGGGTGGATGTGTGTGTACGTTCCAGCTCTCAGTGGCGTCTTTTTTCCTGATTATTCTGTGGGAAAAATAAGGACTTGATGTTGAAAGTAAATTGGGGTTCTCAGAGTTTGCTCAGCTGTGGCTGAACACACAGAACCTGAGGTTGGTTGATTCTCCTGTATTTTAAAGGTCTCCTAATAGTAGTGTCAGGAGCTGAGCAGAGAATTTGGCCATGGCACAGAAGGATGAGAAAGCCCAGCTAAGGGACCCCAGCAGAAGGAGACAGGTGACTTACATGACATTGCACTTTGCTTGTGGTTAATGATCTCTGGATACAGGACATGCATGAAGAGTTGTTATATGGAAAGATACAAAGTTAAAGAAAATTAAACATACAACAATCCTGTTCCATTTGGGCACATGGCACTGGTTTTGGTCATCTCGTTGCAAGTCCAAGTGGCCAAAGTTTTGGTGTGTCAAGTTAAGGCATTACCTCCGCCTGCCCTGATGGATATGAAGGGTCTTTCAGTCACCACTGAAAGAGGCCAAGGCAGAAGTGAAGATGTCTCATCCTGGGAGCTGCTGAATCAAGGCCAGATGGGCACAGAGGGGTTGCTTGGGCTGGTGGGATGGGAGCAGCAAGGAAGCAGCTCCCATCACAGCAGGAGCTGAGGCGGGAGGGAGACAGACAGCTCAGAGGGAAGCAATCGAAGAAGCCTCCAAAGGCAGAGAGGCACCACGAGAAAGGGTCAATCAAGGTAACAACTGAGAGATGCTGAGGGGGCCAAGATGTCTCAGAGCTATCAACTTGAACGAGTAGATTGGCTTTCATATGAAATGCTTGTTACTTCTGTATACGTGCTTGCTCATGTTAGGCTGACACTCAGGAATGGAACCGCGGGATGCAACGTGGTTCTCCATTCCTCTGTAGCTACTCTACATGACCTCGGGTGAGCCATGCCATCTCCGTCTTGTCCTCCTGGGATATCCTGCCTCTATGGTGAGGGCTGCTGTGAGGGTATGTTTAGTAACACTTCCACAGCTGAAGTGCTGTGGAAGGTCTGTAAACACCTATTTATAACCTTCCTGACACCAGCACAGTTATAGGGGTGAGGCTGTTTCAATATATATAGTGTGTACTGCGTGTGTCAGAAACAACAGGAACGAATCCATCAAGGTAGAGAAAGTGACACAATTGCTGTTAAGCCAGATATGCCATGTCCACTGTATTTATCTACAGAAAAGAGGGAAAGAAGCAGCATCATTAAAGAGGAAGTGTTAATTGTCTTTTCAAAGAATGTTACGCTCTTACGTTGATTGCAAATGGTTATCTCTGGCTCTGGTGTGTGGTGTTTTGAGGCGTTATACGGTCTTGGTCTTCGTTTAGATCATAGAATGCTTCTCCCTCCAGCCTACAATAACAATTAACGAGCCGTCTGTGGCTGCCTTGGAGTGCATCCTGTGCATGTCTCAGCTAATAGTCATAATTTCTCATTTGTAAGAGGAAAAGTGCTACCAGCGCTTTCAGTCTCAGAAGGGCTCAGGCTCACTCAAGGATTCCAATTTATTATGCACCCTGCTCTGATATCCTGCTGCTCTCTTTATGGATTAGGCTGCCTTGGTGGAAGGTATCATCCTTCAGATGACACATAAATACTCTCTTGCCAGCTGTTCCTTTCTGAGAAGTTCCTCAATGAGTAAATCATAGCCGTGCCCCTTCTTTTACTGGTTTCTGATGTGGTTCTCCATACTACTCTGCTAGGAGCATGTGGAACATGCAGCTTTATTACTGCTATTATTCTGCAAATAGGGCTGATTACAACTGTAGGGGTATTTAGGCCTGTTACTGTTCGTTTCTAAGGTGAATACACCAGTAAGGATTTAAAATTAAGGTGAACAGGCATGTGTCATTTTGACGGTTCTTCCTGTAAAACCTCGAATCTCAAGGTGCTGCACAAACCCCTGAGAGGTAAGAAGGAGATGCTGGGGGGGGGGATTGCTTCACTCGTTCTGACGTGCAGCAGCTGTTTAACACCACATAAGCTACTTGTGAGCTCAGGAAAAAAAAAGGTTAAGGCTAACATCCATAACATCCTACTGATGGAAACTAGAGGAATAGAGGAATTTAGAAAGACAGAAAGCAGAGGCAGCTGGTGGGCGCAGCAGGGTGCAAAGAAGGGGGGCATCCATCAGATTCGTACCAGTAAGTGTTAGGCATGGTGGCAGTGTGCTGAGGGGGCAGGTTCCCCTGCAGATGTTGGAGCAGCTGCAATGCGGGGACAGCTTTGGGTGGCAAATGCAGCCCTTCAGGACCGGGGCTGTACAAGTTCTGTGGGTGAAGAGCCATCTGCAGCCTCTGTGTTCCAGGGAGCACCAGCCCTTCCAGGAGGCACTCAGTCCAACAGTTAAAATGTTGGTGGCACCAAAGCTGCAAGACTTTTTTTCTTGTGACTAGGCTCTCGCTGGCTCTGAAGAGTGTGGGCTGAATGTCACACTGAAGGCCTCTCAACAGAGTTCTGCAGTGTTTCTATTGAACCAAAATATCCCATACCCTGCAGTGTTCAGCCTGATCAAACCGAATAACAAGTCGCAGTCCTCGGTTGGTTGAAGTGAGTTATAATCCAAATTTACACGATCCCCAAAGAATTTCACCCTGCAGAACTTCCACATACTGCTTGGGCAGCAGAGAAAGCAGGTGCTTTTTCAGACTGAACTCTTTGTCATAAAGGTACTTCTGGACAGTCTCTGAAGATAGGGGTTGGGTGACTGGTGAGGATAGCACTGCTGTATTTGTGCTAAGGACAGAAGATACCAATAGACAGAGCCATCAGTTTAGCACCAAAAAGTGCTTTAACATTCCCTTTAAAACACAGCTAAGGGAGGAGAAAAGGACAAGCAAGGTATTGCTGAAAAGAGCGTTAAAAAAAGAAGCACTTAACTGGTTGGAAGATAAAAAAATATAATCAGGCTCTCAAGAATGAGCACTTAATTTGCCTAAAGACTGTTACAGAACTCATTCTTAATGTACACGATTTGCATAAAATCTTTTTTTTCTAACTACTTGTTGCAGCACACACCTAAAATGGGAAGCACAGGCTTCCATCAAAGCTCAGCTTGTCAAGCCAACACTGCAGATGTGCTGCCTCTTGGTAATGTGATTTTCCAGTCTCAAATGTCTTTAGGCACATATATACTGTGTGTGAGGGTGGCACGTATTTTAATAATACCTTTTAAAGAGTTGAGCAGAGTTTCTCTCAAGAAGCAGCGACATTGCTCCTAGGGATTAATACACCTGCAGCTCTCAAGGTGCCTTGTTTTGAACTGGGTGCAAATTCAGCATCACTCAGAGATTCACAGAATCACAGAATCTCAGGGATTGGAAGGGACCTTGAAAGATCATCTAGTCCAATCCCCCTGCTGGAGCAGGAACACCTAGATCAGATCACTCAGGAAAGCGTCCAGGCAGGTTTAGAATGTCTCCAGAGAAGGAGACTCCACAACCTCCCTGGGCAGCCCCTTCCAGTGTTCAGTCACTCTCACTGTGAAGAAATTTTTCCTCATATTTAACTGGAATCTCCTCTGTTCCAGCTTGCATCCATTACCCCTTGTCCTATTGTTGGATGTCACTGAGAAGAGCCTGGCTCTATCCTCCTGACACTCACCCTTTACATGTTTATAAACATTAATAAGGTCACCCCTCAGTCTCCTCTTCTCCAAGCTAAAGAGACCCAGCTCCCTCAGCCTTTCCTCATATAGGAAATGTTCCATTCCCTTCATCATCTTGGTAGCCCTGCCCTGGACTCTCTCCAGCAGTTCCCTGTCCTTCTTGAACTGAGGGGCCCAGAACTGGACACAATATTCCAGATGGGGTATCACCAGGGTAGAGTAGAGGGGGAGGAGAACCTCTCTCGCCCTACTAACCACCCCCTTCTAATACACCCCAGGATGCCATTGGTCTTCTTGGCCATGAGGGCACAGTGCTGGCTCATGGTCATCCTGCTATTCACCAGGATCCCCAGGCCTCCAGAGTATTTTCTGGATCAAATTCTCCATATTATAACCTTCTTGCAAATTGTCACCTTCCCCGCTGATGGAGAGGGTGTTCCCTGACTTACCCGTGTCATTGCTCAGCCCAGCAGAGCCATACAGGCAGAGCTGGCTCCCAGGAGCATCTGGTCCTGGTGGGAGCAGATTAAGCTATCCTGGTAAAAATGCTGCTTTGCTTGTAAATGCTTAGTCCATAATATAAATATCTTATCAATATAGCATTGATTACTAGTGTTAGCCTGGTTTACTACTATTATAGAATCATGGGGTGATTCAGATTGGAAGAGACCTTAAAGGTCATTGAGTTCCAACCCCCCTGCCATGGGCAGGGACATCTTCCACTAGACCAGGTTGCTCAAAGCCCCATCCAGCCTGGCCTTGAACCCCTCCAGGGATGGGGCAGCCACAACTTCTCCGGGCAACCTGTTCCAGTGTCTCACCACCCTCACAGAAAATAATTTCTTCCTGATATCTAATCTAAATCTCCCTTCTTTCAGTCTAAAAGGGAGCCCTCATCCTGTCACTCCACTCCCTGACAGAGTCCCTCCCCAACTCTCCTGTAGCCCTCTATTGCTGTAGGAAGAGGCTGTAGGGTCTCTCCGGAGCCTTCTCTTCTCCAGGCTGAACAACCCCAAGTCTCTCACAGTGTCTTCATAGGGGAGGTGCTCCAGCCTGCTGCGAGGACATGGCCCTCCACTGGACCCATTACAATACTGTATCAATTTTTATGCTCTTAATTTTATAATTAACACTTTTTTATAAATTACATGTTTCTTAAAGACTTTAAATGATGCAAAGTATCTACTGGAAAGCTGTTACAGCAGTTGATCATCCTCATCACTTAAACCTCCTTTTATATTTGAAGTTCTTCATTCCTTATTCTTCTCTCACGTAAGCCCCTGGAGATAATTTGACAAGCAAGGTGAGAAATGTGCTATTCCTTCAGCCTCCCAGTAAGTAGAAGGGATCAGCCCCGGAGATACCAGTCGGGCATCTTTGATTGGCATGGCCTTATCGTTATCAAGCAGGTCAAGGAAACATCAATGTTATTTTCTCTTTAAGCCTCAGATTCCCACTGTCTCAAGATTATTCAGAAATCAGGTGGCAAAAACGTTAGAGGGGGTGAAATTTCTGATCTGCAGCTTTCCCAGCCCTGATGGATCCCACTCTGAGCATATTTGACCCCTGATCACCTTCACTAGGCTTCAGTCCAGGTGTCAGTCTGGTTCAAATCTGGTATTTATAGTGCCAGCATTTTAATTGGCACCGTTTGACAGAAGGTATGCCTGCTACAAAATTAAATGTTTTTTAAATTAAGGTTTTTGGAGGGGCTGAAATGTTGGCAAGGGAACTTTTATCTTGGTTGTAGCTTGGGTAAGGCATCTGAAACAGCTTGTTAGAGCGGCATTTTCACTAGAACATTTTAAACCAAAGGTGATACTCTGGATTTATAAAACTGGCATGTTTGCAGGCAGCATTGACGTTTGCTATAACAGACAAATATTAAAGGTAGACATCTCTGATTTTCTCCTAATGCTGTAAATTGCACTGTAGTTTTGACAGGATTTTGTACATAAACTCTTTACTGATACAACTCATTATCCTTCCCCCCACCCCCCTTACCTTTAGAAAAGAGTAGAAGGGAGAAGTTAGGAAAATAATGACCTATTTGGTTGTACAATGACAGGAATTGGGAGGAGGGAAAGGAGAACTCTAGATTAAGGGTTGATTGCTGAAATTATTTTAACTACTTTTTAATTGGCAAGCTGTTGAGTTGTTATCATCAATGAAGAGCACATCAACAGTCAGCATCTAAAGTGGTAAACATTTAAATTGAGAAACGGAGCTCACAAGCTCTGTAACCATCATCGATGCAGAGAAGGGTTAATACTAAGTGACTGGATCACAAGAATGCGTGGTAAAAGGAGTGTCAAGGGTGGGGTTTGGAGTTAAAAGTCTTTGTTGTCCTCTATTTTTTTCTCTGAAGAGGTTATGAAGGCAAGGCAGGAGATGTTTGCACATCCTCCAGATGCCCTGTTTCAGGGTCTCCATCTGAAGACCTTTTCCATACAGATGTAAGACATACAGGTGAATCTCCAGGGCTTGCTTTGCTGTCAGTCCCTGTTGATGGACTCTGACAGTCCTGCACCCTTTATAGACCTCTCATCTACAGTGGACACCTCTGTTGCAGGTCACATGTAAAACGGCTTTGTGTTCCCTTGGTGCTGATTTATACTGTTTAAAGGGATGGGGGCGGAACAAGTTGTTAAAAGATTAAGACATTGAAAGCTCCCTTAACTGCTTTATTATCCACCTGACATTCTCCAAATGCTGGTCATTAATTACTAATGCCTTGGAAATCAGAGCAGTTATCCGACTCAAATTATGTTACATCTCTGAGCCAGAGCATTTCTGTTATCTTATCATGACCCCTTCAAACAACTCTTCCCTCTCCGCAGTTGGTAAAGGCTCAGGCCCCACTCTCTTTCCTCTCACTGGATCTCTTATCCATGCAAGTATGGATAATATCCAAGGATATTTCTATTCCATGCCTGTTCTGCCTTCATGTTGGTGAGAATCAGTGTGGATTTACAGCATGATTATTACAAAATTAAAAGTCCAGCCCTCCAGAACTACGTCTTGGCATCTGATGGCAGAACGTGGCCAAGGTAATCCATAACCTTCTTTTCCAGTTGGCCATCGAGTGCTTGGGGAAGGATTGAACCTGGTTTAGGGCTTAGGCTGCCCTTGCAGTCCTTGCACTTTCAGACCTCTCAAGGATCTGGGCAGGAGAGCTCACACTCACAGTGACACCAAGCCCCACAACCGATGTAATTCCCATTATACACCAGTGTCAACTTGACTCCATGGTGGCAAGGCAGGCTGTGTTTCTGGAGTCACCAATACTTCTGGTCCCAGGTGAGCTGTGCATTCAGAAATGATGGGGTTTATTTCCTGGCACGTTTGTGCTTTGGTTATGTATATTTTCATGCCTGCCAGTGCTCTGAAATCTAGGCATCGAGTGTTGAGGGCAGGCTAGATGCAATTTTTCACGCTGCTGACGTTAATTGGATGAACAGACCTTCTCAGAAGGGACAATGTAGGGAGTATGCATGGAAAAATGATAAAATAAGGAGCTTCACAGCTAAATAAAGACAAGTGGCTGAAAATGGTTTTTACAGCTTTAGCTTTCATACGTTTCATTTGGGAATCTAAAACCGCTTTGGACAACAACTGACAAATTAAGATTCACGACACCTTTCTGAAGAAGATAATTGCTCCTGTCTTACAGATGGAAGAACAGAGGTATTGAGACTCTCATTTGATAACAGGTCCCCTGTTTTCTGGTCCCCAGATTGCAATACATTCAAACCTAATTCTCAGAAGCATTAAATACCTCCATTTATATTCATTCATTTGACATTGTTTGTGCTTAGAGTCACTGAAAATCAGATGCGCTCCTTCCTAACTTGAATGGCTGAAATAAAAGATCACAGAGCAGCTGCAAGGCCAAACTGGGACTGGGGCCCGTGTCCCCTCATGCCACATGATACTCACCCAATATTGGCCTTGAGTCCCTGGACAGAAGAAAGAGCACATTCTGCTCGCCCAGTTTTCCTCAGCTCTCCCAAACCATTGGACATTATAGTGACACTATTGTCCGGGTTATTGATAGACTTTATACAGAGAGTCTTTCCAAAGGTCAAGAATTCATCTTCAGGTTTTTGTGGTTAAGTTTCTTGTTGTAGAACTTGCATGGAAACGCAGTGAGAATCATTTGTATCACCTGTTGTTTTTTTTTTCCCCTGTTGTTTTGGGGTTTGTTCTTTTTTTGCAGCATACCACAGTTTTGCCCTTTGTATTAATCGAGATGAGAACAACACATCATCAGTATCCCAGCAGGAGCTGTGGACTGGCTGCAGTGTGCACCTTCGCTGTTGGCTATATTTTATGGTAAGGGCTGTACACGCTGTGTTTTCGTGTTGTATTGGGGGTTTTGACTGCTAAATTTGGGCACATATTTCATTATGGGTATAATCACTAACAGATTCACACTGCATGCCTCGTTTGGTCCAAGACCTGGGCTTTGTCTGGTTTCCCCAGATGCTTGTATTTTTAGAAAGTGTATGCCAAACCTCACACAACAGGAATTTGTTGAACAATCCCATGTAAGCAGTGGTCTTTCCAAGGGGACATTTTTCAACCTTTTTCAAGCTAAGTGTTTTTCTTGGACCTGAGTTTTATTGCTTAGGGTTTTTGTTCTATCAAATGAAATCGAGAAGAGGCAAATTATTTCCTGCATCAGTATTTAAGCGGCAACAGAAAAGATAGAACATTGTCTTTTTTCTTTGCTTGTTCATAACTTCTTTCTGTCAAATTGATTACAGAGTAAGCCAGTAATCCAAACGCTCGGAAGTTTATTTTTAAAAATGCAAATGTTTGTGAAAAATCAAACTAAAACAGAAATAACTGTTCTTACACAACATCAAATGAAGTCTTTGGGCAGTTTCTGTTCAAGCGACTGACTGACATAACGGAGTTCACTTTGTTTGGTCATTGTAGCATTTTATTCTCACTAAGCTTTTGTTTTATTTACAATGTTCCTGTGATACCATATATCCTTTATCCTTTCTACAAATGTTTTGTGACCCCCTATTTACCCAGCTGAAAAAGTAAAACTACTGAACAGAAAATTGGTTTGTTTTGCCTCAAACCAGGACAACCTCTCATCTTCTTTCTTCTCACCTCACGACACCCTTTCCTCAGATAAGAGGATACTTTCCAAAATTTTGGATAATACTGCTTTTTCCACCAGTCAAGTGAGGTAAAACTAATGAGGGAGGAACACGGGCTGAAGGCAGTACTTGCCCCTTCAGTCCAGTGAGAGTGACACCATTATCCCTACACATCCTCGCACACAGTGATCATAAAATGCCCCTAATCCATCTGAAGTCAGATGTTCTGTCCCAGGACAGCAGTCACATTCTGCCATTTGCTTTTATAAACATACATATCCTTCTTTAAAAATTAGTGTTTGTAGTTGTAAGATAAGGACAACCTCATGTACAAAGGCACATAATGAGGCCTTCAGAAGAAAGGAATTTATTTTATTATTTTTTTAACCCATATATAATAACGGATAACTGTGGTATTTCTCCACCTTCCTCTGAAGGGAGCCTGGAGACAGGCTGGCAGAGTTACTGCACCTGTGATCTGACCTCCTTCGACAACTCCTTTGTTTCTTGAATTCATCTGAGCAGGCACCTGTTATTCAATAGGAATAGAAAATTGAACCAATCCAGTTCTGCAAGTGAAATAAAACCAGAGGTGTCTGAAAATCTCTTACGAAGCTGTTACTGTGTCGGTGTGATACTCACATGGCTTGATCCTGCCTACTACTGTGCACCTACATGACACAAGGTAGACTGTAGCACAGGTAAAACAGGGGAAGAAGATTCTGCATTAAGAAATAAGCTCCTAGGCAGATACACAGTTACAGCCTATGACCCTTTGCTTTTGCTGTTTATTGGGTTTGCCCACACATACATTATTTCCAAAACAAATAGGGCTACTCTCCAGTGACTCACCTTCTTCCAAGTTGTGATTTCTCTAAAGATGGTGTGAGACAATTGCTTATTCAGCCTAAAGGTCATTCTGCTAATTTCTGCACTTACAGCCCATTTCTCCCTCTAAGATTATGAAAGAAGGTGTTTGGGGAGGGCTGGAGGCAGATACAGGCTACACTGGGCCATCATCTGCAAGTCCTGCATGTCTCCAGCCTACAAGTGTTACTGAAGCCTCTAACTAAGATTTGGTTGGGGCTACAGACTAAATCTTGTCTTGATGATACCCGTACAATGTATCTGACATTCATAGCTCGGGAAAATCTAACAGAAAGTATGAAAAGTGGGTTTGTTTTCATCCCTCTCACTCAGTGTGCCTACCGCTGAGTGACCACATTGAAGTAGAGGTCTTAATCAGTTAGAGGGTTTGGAATTACTTAATTCAGATCTGCTGCCCTTGTTAGCTTACCCTTTTGGCCCCTCAAGCTTAGCACAGTGCATTAAAATGAGACTATAACTGCAAACGACCCACTTACATACTGCCTGGTGGAACTTACCTCTTTTGTACCTCTGGTTGTCCATGGGTCCCCTGCTGCGACTTAGTTCTTGGTTTCTGTTTTTTTCACTAGAAGTTAGGGATCTGCAGCTTGAGAATTTGTCCTTCTCCTTACATAATTTTTCCTCTCAGCAGAAGTGTTTTCACTGCTACTCTCAGTATAAAGTGGAGACAGTTGCTGATCAGATGTTCTCTATGTTTTGCCCTTGAATTTTGAACTCTCTCCACACCTCAGCTGAGACCTTCTTACCATGCTACTTGATCTATGTATCATGTTGCACTTTCACAGAACCACAGAATCTTCCTGGCTGGAAAGAACCTCTGAGATCATCGATTCCAACCATACACACAAAACCCCCCTACATCTCGACCACTAGAACATGCCCTGAAATGCCACATCTACACGTTTCTGAAATACCTCCAGGGATGGCGACTCAACCACCTCCCTGGCCAGGCCATTCCAGTCCCTGACCACTCTTTTAGTAAAGTAATTCTTCCTAATATCTAATGTAAACCTCCTCTGCCACAACTTCTGACCATTTCCTCCAGTCCTGTCATTATTCACTTGGGAGCAGAGGCCATCACCCACCTCTCTACAGCCTCCTTTCAGGTAGTTGTAGAGGACAATGAAGTATGCCCTCAGCCTCCTCTTCTCCAAACTAAGCATGCCCAGTTCCCTCAGCCTCTCCTCATATGACTTATTCTTTGCACCCCTCTAGAGAACTTTGTACTGTAAAGGAGCATACAGAAGATATTGTGTAGGTGTGATTCCATTAAGGTTTTTTCTTCAGCTCCAAGTAGAGGAGAGGTGCTCTTTTATTTCATATGTGACTGAATCCTTCACCTATGGAAGAGATGTTGGAATAGCAAGCTTTAATTACATGTATTTGATAAATGAGAAAATGGGCAAACGATTCTGAACAGAATCACTGAAATTGGAAGAAGACAGCTAAATAACTTGATATTCCCTGAGCGTTACTCAGAGATGTGTTATCTGAGAAACATCCTTTCTTAAAGAGTAAGACCTTTTTCCTTCTTTTTTCCTTTTTTTTTTCCTTTTTTTCCTTTTTTTTCCTTCTTTTTATTTGCATTCTCCATCTTCAGTCAGAGAGCATTTGAGTAGGCACATTTAGCTCATGCACTCTCTCTCTGAGGGGTAGCTCTCCCTTGCTCTTGAGGAACCGTGCCCAGAAGAGCATTCACAGGCTTGCATTGCCTGTTGCAGACCATACATGGACGTTCAGGATCAAGGCCGTGGGATAAGACAGGAAAGGCCGATTGGCTTTATTTAGCATGGCTTGAAAAGGTCACAATTTGTATTGAATTGTTAAATCTAGACGGTGCTAAGAAAACCCAAGAGCTTGCCAGTACTACCAGAAAATACTGCCAATGGGTGTAAGGACTTGGTTGTCAGGGAACAGAAAAGAACCAGAAATGTGTTGCTCCTTGCAATAAGAATGACCTCATGGCAAGTAGTATCAGAGCTTAATATGTCCCTAAAATAAACTGAGACAAATACGTTTATTTTAAATGGTTTTCTTCTTCCCTCTGCTTTTGAGCCCTTGAGGATGCCAAAAAAGCAGACCCTAAGAACCTGACTCCACTGCTCCAGTCGTGCTGGGCTACGTGTTTGGGAACAAAAGGCTTGGTCTGCTCTCTTACTGCTATCTCAAATCCACCAGGAGCTGCCTGCACACATGCCAAGCTTGGATTTGATTCATTCCTTCATTCTTTGATAGGTCAGTTTAAAGAACTCAGGCACCTTTAAACTTTCATTTGAAAAAAAAGCTTCTCTTGAAGTGACTTTAGGAGAGTAATTTAGATTTGCCAAGGGAGAGCATTTAGATGGGGCAATTTGCTGAATTTTTCTTGAACGAATTCAAGAAAGGAATGTACACTGAGAACTTGGAATGAATTTGATATCAATGCTGTCAGCCTTCCTGTAGGATTTCCACCAGCAATTCTCCATAGAAGGAGAGGAAGATCAGAAAGAACAGATGTTGGCAAAGGGTGCAGACTGCTAGGACAAACCTTGACATTCAGAAGAGAGGGGTGGAGAGTTAGAGTGTGAAACTTGGTGGGAATTGACAGCCATATCGATAAAGAAGGGCAGGACTGAGAAACCAGAAGGATCTCTGAGGTGGCTGGTGCGACGGAGCAGGAGAGACACAGCATGGCTGTGCTGGGTGTGATGAGGGTCTGTGGGTAGGGAAGGGTCAGGAACGCTTTTGGAAGTGAACACTGGGGACAGAAGTTCAGTAGAGGAATCACCTGGGGAAAACCAAGTGAAAAGTCTTTGTGGCAAGTGAAAGAGATGGACTAGAACTATGGCTTAAAAGAGAGGTGGGTAAGGAAATGTTCAGCTCCCATGTCAGCAGCTTGAGAGCTGAAACCATGCAAGTTAAGTGGGAAAAGCTGGGAGGGGGAGAGAGAGACAGGCTTTGAAATCAGAGTGGAAGGCTGATGGAGAGGTGGGTGATAGATGAGACAATGCAGAGGAGGAGAAAAGAGTTGAAGCCAGAGCTACTCAGAACAGGAAAGAGTAGGAAGAAGTAGAAGCAGCAGAAATAGGTCAGAAGAAGATCAGCATCCCCTGTACTTGACCCAGAAGGAGGGTGGGAGAGCAGAAGGGCTTTCAGCGAGTGGAGGCTGCGCGGCTCCTCAGCCTGTTGGGTCTGACATCGCCATTATGGACTGTTACATTCCGGCTCCCCTCCACCTCCACCTCCACATCCTCAAATGTTTCAGTCAAAGCAACGCTACAGTCGCAGATGACATGCAGGGATAATACATTCTCGCTTGTGCAGCTCCTTAAAATACAGCTCAAGAAGGCATAGCAACCACTACTATATTTAAAATGAAATATTATTTATCAAAACAGATGACTCCCAAAGACGACAACACCTTGCAGCGAATCTCCGGAGTTTCTGTCGTTCGAGCTACCTGTACATAAACAAAAACTGCTGCTACGCTTTGTTCATCTAGAGGATGACAGCACCATGTCATGCTGAGCACTTTTCATGTGTGACATTATTTGTAGCTGCAGTTTTCCAGGACTTGTTGTCTTGTGACTGCATAATCCGCTCCATACCAGTAGCAGAGTCTGGTGGCCCACATGTTGTTCAGCACCACTCAGATCAATGGAGAAGAATCCAGCATAAGAAACTGGAACACGAGGAGATGATTGCTTTATTTCCTAACTGTTGACTGTTTCTTGAACTTACTTTTCAGCATTTAAAATTTCTAAACAAGATACATTCTTAGTGTCCATAACCTACACCTGGTTGGCTGGTGTTATAAGGACCTCAGCATCTTGATGTGGCTGAGAACTTAACAATTCTGATTGAATATAAAACAACCTGGCCTATGTTTTGGTGGGGAAAAAAAAAAAGAAGAGAACTCATAAGGATTTATGAAAATGTGCCTCACATCACTTCAGTCAGTATTAGAAACCAAGAGCAGACCAGATTTAGTGTGGGTCATTGCACTCCTGCCTATGAAAGCACTCCCTACTCTATAACCACAAATGATTTGTTCCTTCAAGTTTTGAATGACTCAGCCGCTGTAAGCCCATCATCACCTCCTTTGGGAGACATTCCACGATTTAATAGTTCTGGGTAAAGTTCTCACTTTCTGTGGAAAAGGGAGAGTGATGCTAGGAAAGATCATGAAATAGAAACGGAGAAAATGCTGGTGTTCTGCTGTTTGGTAAAGAGTAGCCAGAAGAGGAACTGGCCTAGGATTTGCTTGGGGCCATAGACTGACCCAGTCACCAGAAACCTGAAAAACACGGAAGATGTGGAAAAGGATTTGCTGCAGCAAGAACCAGGAAGGAACTGCCATAGTAGATCAGAGTAGTCACATATCCAGGCTCTAGCTGTAGCTAATGTCAGATGTGTCAGGAGAAGATTTATGACACTATTTTGGAAAAAACAGCCTATAAGGGCTTGAATCCTTCAGCTTTGATGGTTTATATACTTTGTACTCTTGCAAATGAAGCATAATTTTCTTATTGCTTGTACAGTCTCCTGATTTCAGAAGCTTGCTACAGTTGCATGATACAGCCCAGAGAAGAGGAGTCAACTAAGTAGACTTCCAAAATTGTATACTTCAAAACTTTTTTTAATATCTTGATGAATCACTGTGAGATAGGGTAGAGCATTCCAGAGATTAATTAAATACCACGCAGAAAGATATTTCCTGTGTCAGATTTTAATTTCTTGTCTCTGAGTTATGTTGAAGTGCTGCTTCTCTTATGAGGAAGAGCATTGGGACCTCTTCAACCATTTTATAACATGCATTATTATTATATGTCCTATATTATATAGAAAAGTTACACAGCTCCTCATCTAGTAGCTCCTATTTCCAGAACGTGCAGTACTACTTGTTGCATGGCTGCAGATTCTGCTGAAGGACTCAACACAGGCAGGAAATAGTAGAGACTGTCCAAGTTCAGGTGACAATGTGCCATCAAGCTCTGATGCCTCTGTAATTGTACTCACTGAATCACAGAATCACAGAACAGTAAGAGTAAGAAAGAACCTCTGGAGAACATGTATCCACCCTCCCTGCCAAAGCAGGTCCTCCTAGAGCAGGTTGCACAGGAACGCATCCATGCGGGTTTTGAATGTCTCCAGAGATGGAGACTCCACTACCTCTCTGGGCAGACAGTTCCAGGGCTCTGCCACCCTCAAAGTAAAGAAGTTCCTCGTCATATTTAGATGGAGCTTCTAATGTTCAAGTTTTTGTCTGTTACCTCTTGTCCTGTCAAGGGCACTACTGAAAAAAGTCTGGCCCCATCCTCCCTTTAAGTATTTATAGGCATTGATAAGATCTCCCCCTTAGTCTTCTCTTTTCCAGACTAAAAAGACCCAAATCCCTCAGCCTTTCCTTGTAAGAAACATGTTCTAGGCCTACTCAAACTCCCGAAAGAACCATTTTCTGCAACATGGCTCTCATCTCCAAACCTTTCATGTGGTGTGGTTATCTGCTGGTACATCCACCCGTTGAGCTTGCTTGTACCAGGACTACATTTCACACATGCTGTTATAAAACCTGTATTTCTTGAAGAGATGGGGAGAGCACATAGAAACCACAAGGTCCCCACGATTTTTTGTTTTTACTTTTCCTCATGAACAAAGCATTTATAGCCAAAGAATAAATGCACACATATCTTCTCTACAGAGTTTTCATTTTCTTCTGATTACTTCAATAGAAGAGATACACATTATCTACTCTATACATGAAGTGAAAAACAGCCACATAGTCAAAATGTTGACAGATTTTTTTTAAAAAGAAGCAATATTGTGTGTTTTCAAGTAGCTTTTTCTGAGTTCTAGACCAGCTGGTTGAAAACTTCTGAAAATCTCCGCATTTTTTAACAGACATTTTAATTTGAATACAATGTGTGAATATTTCCATTCCTTCTTTTCTTACCAGTTCTAAAAAAAATAGCTAAATGAGCTCAATGACCTGTAGCACATTCATCTTTGAAAACACATGGTAATGCCCACATCAGCTGCCACAGAACCAAAAAACAGGGAGGTTCAAGTTAATTTTATCTTCTCGAAGTAGCCAGTCCAGTTTTAGCTTAAACTTTTTCTCCTGCGTTTATTTTTATCTGAAAGACCCATTTTTTTATACCTGTTCAATAACAGGGTCTTAAATTGGATCTAGATTTGTGCTCCTAAGTCAATCTTAATGCATGCTCCCCTGCGCTTATCTAATAATGAGGCTGGCCAGGAATAATGAGTACTAGAATTGCAGCACTGAAGTCATTCATTAATGTTAGTAATCAGCAATCTTGTGTGCAAGCCTTGTGCCCACGGTTGATCAGCTCTTCATTGTGCGGTGTCAAGATAGCAGGAGCGAACCCGCTAAGGAAGGCCATCAGGTGAGGTTTCCATGGCAGCAGCCATCCCTTTGCTGCCTCCTCCCTTGGTGGCCTAGACAATGCGGGAACAGTCGGTGTGTCACCGCTCAGTGGAGAGAAGGCTAATATTACTCCATCCCAATGTGGCCAACGGAGAGGTACAGCTCATTTTAAGGAAGATCAGGTGGGTTTGTAACTGTCGTCTCCTGAGCGGTGCTCAGTACCTCTTGTGCTCAGAGGATGAGGTCCTATGGTGGGGCTGCAGCAGGGCCAGGAGTACAAGAGCTACGCTCAACACGGGAGCAGTGTGACTGGGCAATGAGTGGCAGCAGAGAGCAGGAGCCATTGGCTGGATTTAGAAAAGATTTCGTCTTTCCATTCTAGTAAGTCCCACTTGGTTCATGAAGTTGGCTAGGTAGGAGCAGTTTAGAAGGTCCCTTGAAAAGTCCTTCTGTAAAATTGCTTTGTAGTGCTGGGCAGTTTCCTCACACCAGGGGAGAGGAGTGGAAAAGAAGCTTTGGGTGTTTTTTCAAGCTTTCTCCTTGGATCCTGTTTTTCACAGGATGGTGATAAAACAAAAGCAAATGAAACTGAAAAATGTCAGGTAATAACAGGCACTCCCTGCTAAGCTAGCCTGGATGTAGAGGACATCCCATTACCTTCCATCCATCACCTTCTTCTTCGGTCAAGAGGAGCATGGTATCCCCTGTTACCATGGGTTACACAGCAACCCTTTGTTTTTTCACAGATACATTTATCGTGTCAGGTTAATTCTGGCACAAAAGAGTGCTGTGGAAAAGAACTGTAAAGTACAGAGATCATTTTCCATATGTGAACTCATTTGGAGAAAGGGTTTCTAATCTGCATTTAGATCGTGCAGATTAATTTACTGACACATGTAAATTCCTACATCAAGTGTCCAACTGTTAAGGGTTTGGCTGTAATAGAAGCTTTTCGAAGGAGGAGGGGAGCTATGACAACCATGTACATTTCCAGGGTGATGGAGAGTTGTTAAACAGGATTTTTCTGTATTCTCATTTATGGTAATGGTTTTGGGTGGACTTCTGTTTCTCAGCCCTTTGGGAGCCTGTGACTGTTGATCTAGTGATCAAAAGCTTTCCTTAAACAAATACAAGTGATCAGCAAGTGAAGCAAATCATGTGGACGTGGAAATCCCCCTCAATAATAGCCTGTGCAGCTGCTGAGTCTTCTGTGCTTCACTGGGAGCTTCTCTCTCAACTTGCTGGGTCAGAAAAGAAGAGATTTACATCCCTGGGGAGAGCTCAGCCTCAACCAGTCTCCACTGAGCACTTTTCCCAGCAGCTCCTCTGATGTTTGCTCAGTTCTTTGGCAGCATTTGCCTTTCTTAGCTTCTACCTGCTGGAAGGCATGGACTTCACTGCTCCTCACATCAGATGTCAACACAACAGAGGGTGCAGGTGTCCTTTGCGGTCCCACACAGTGAAACCACGAAGCTGGAGTGCTTCTTCAGTCTGCGTTGCAGCAAAGCTGACACCCTCACCATCTCTTGGGTCAGTGCACCAGCAATCCACCCTGGAGCTGGATGATAAAAATCTTTGTTTCATCAGCAAACCACCGTCATTCCTTTTCCTTTACTGTGTGTTGAGTGTAGAGCTGGGCAGAGTGTCACTGATGAAGTGCTTTCCTGTTGTTTTGGGTTTTTTTAAATAAAACAAAACCCAACACATTTATCCTACCTAGAGAAAAATTGTTAAATCCCAAGTGATACCAGGTAACTGAAGGAAGAGGAGGAGCAATGTAAAACACAGGAGCTGGAGAAATTATTCTGTCAAAGAGAAGCTTCTGGCAAACCCCAAAACTGCCATTCTTGCCAGGTGTAGCAAGGAGAAGTGGCAGAAACACACATAAGTGTAGAAAATGAAAGACACAGCAGAAGGAGAGAGAAGGAGCTGTGTAGGAGAGCCTGGAGAACCTGGATTGCTCTCAAGAACCTGCTTGGAACAGAGGGAACTGCAGTTTCCCCACTGCCACACGAGGGACCTGCAGTTTCCCCACTGCCACACGAAGTGGGTGTGTATTCCTCGTAAATATAAATGCAGCAAGGAAATACCTGCCTACAGCNGAGGGAACTGCAGTTTCCCCACTGCCACACGAAGTGGGTGTGTATTCCTCGTAAATATAAATGCAGCAAGGAAATACCTGCCTACAGCAGAACGTGAAAACTGGCCAACTCCTCATATTGAATTTGTAACAGAGCAGTAAGAATGTGGGGAATCAGTCATAGTTTCAGCATTTGTGATGTCTGTTCTGGGTGGATGTCATCCAAGGGCTGCAGTTCAGTTGCACCTTACAGTTCTTTCAAATAATGGCTTTTCAGGTTACAGTAGCCAAGCCTATAGCCCGAACTGCTCTTGAAAAACAGGGCTGTGAGAGTCAATGCTCGTTATTTTTGTTTTGCTTCAGGGTGTGCTGGATCCACCACGTCACAGGAGTGTGGGTGTACCCACTTCTTGAGCACCTCAGCCCCGGTGTCAAAGTAATCTTTTTTGCGGCTGTTACTGTCGTAATTAACATATTCTACTTGGTGGGAGAAGTCCTGAACAACTACATCTGGGATACCCAAAACTGTGAGTATTGTTTTAGGAATGTTAACACAGGAAATACAGCACTGGAACGTGAGTGTGCTCCCCTGAAAGTCAAGGTTTTAAGTTGGCTAAAACAAAGGAGAATGGCACAAGTTCCACTGAAACATCTTGGTTGCTTGGTCTTAAAAGCAGCCCGATGAGCAGAACAGCTGCTCAAGAGGATGATGAGCTATGAATATGTATTCTTTTTTATAACTTCCAATACTATTTTAAGAGCTGTTGGCAATTACCTGAGAGGTATACAACCCACTTGCTTTGCAACCCACTTATTAGCTGATGAGCCCATTAAACGCAGCTAGAATAAAGCATCATTCTGCGGGAAAAGCCATTGATGGTAAGCTTAGACTTAGAAATAAAAATGTATTCTTTTAGTATTTTCTGGTATGAGGTGTTTTCTTCTTGGAAATTTGCTCAAGGCATATGAAAATGTTCATGTAAATCAATAGGAGTGAAAGATCACCTTTGTGCAGGGGAAACATAACTACAGACTCTGCATCATCTACCCTGCATAGGCCACCCAGTGCTGAGTAGAGGAAAAGGGAAGAGGCAGCAAATATAAGATTAAAAGGAGGCTCCTTTAATCTACAAAGGTTGTTTTTCATTTATCAAATTACATGCAACAAGCAAACAGCTTTCGTAGTTGCCACAGGGGCAAATCACAGCTGGAGTGAGATCCATGCTCCCTGGGAATTCTGTCCCGCCAGTCATTGGGCCTGTAACACATCGGGACTGTACGAACCACTTGTGTCCCCTTTTGGCAAACCTAGTGTGCTCTGGTTAATACACCCTAAATTCACATAGTGGTTTATTGAACACACAAAGCTCTTCTAGCAAGTCCTCTGGTACTAGGTAGAACCTAATGCCAGAAGCTCAAAGCCATTTTCCTTGCCGTTTGCTGATATGAGCCCCTGCTTTTGCTGTAGTCTCAGTTCTCAGTTTGATGTCACATTCACATGCACTTAACTTATTTCAATTCAGGAAACAAGTTCCTAAAAAAGGCAGATGCACAGAATAATTTCACTTGACCTGACGGCTGGTCACAAGTGGTTCCTCAGTACTGGGGCCTTTCCTTTTTAATATCTTCATTGACGATGTAGATAGGGACATAGAAAACACTATCAGTAAGTTTGCAGATGACACTAAGTTGGGTGGGAGTGTTGATCTGCTTGAGGACAGGGATGCTCTACAGAGGGACTTGGATAGAGTGGATCGATGGGCCAGTGTTAATGGCATGGCCTTCAACGAGGCCAAGTGCCAGGTCCTGCACTTGGGCCACAACAACCCCATGCATCGCTACAGGCTTGGGGCAGTGTGGCTGGAGCTGCCTGGCAGAAAAGGACCTGGGGGTGCTGGTTGACAGGCAGCTGAACATGAGCCAGCAGTGTGCCCAGGTGGCCAAGAAGGCCAAGGGCATCCNGCTGCCCAGGGAGGTGGTGGAGTCCCCATCCCTGACTGTGTTTAAGAGTAGATTAGATGTGGTGTTGAGGGATCTGGTGTAGGGGAGAACTTGTAGAGTAGGGCTGATGGTTGGACTTGATGATCCCAGGGGTCTCATCCAACCTAAATGATTCTATGTTTCTATGACCTAAACCCTGTATGACGAATAATAACGTGGTAGAAAATCACACATTGTTACCAGGTCCATGAATAAGTACGTGGTGGAAGATCTCCCTCTCTGTTCCACAGAAAGCCCAACAAGATCCCTGGTTCTTGTGACCCTCCACACTAGAGGAGCTAATGTCAGTCGAGTCATTATTCCAGCCTCTTCCAGTGTTCACCGTGGCCTTGTTATCCTCTCTGTCGTATTGATATTGATCCAAATTCCTTTGTGGCTCAAGCAGAGCCACTTGCAAACCAGAAACCGCCATGAGTCACCTGCGGATCCGCTGTGCTTGAAGCGCTTTGAATAAGCATAACCTGCAGCGTATGGCAGGCACTCCACCAACGACAGAGATGTCAAATAATGTGAGACTTGGGAAAATACTATTTGAAAGCTCCACATTTCAAAGGGGCTTTTGAGCAGTAAGCTTGCAAATTAAAGCAGTCTGCCATGAGAAGATAGCTGGGGCGAGAGGGGGCTGTTTGGGTTTGGAGATGGGGGTTTTTTCTTCCTTTTCCTGTGGAGATGTGTTAAATAAAACCTCACTACCGACAGAATGATTTGCAGTTAGTTTTTCCAAGTTAAACCACAAACATGGTAGGCAAGGAAAAATTTGCCCTTTGTACAAGCCAGTGTCTGTCCACAGTTTTGAGGGTATCTGCATTCCTGCCAAATTATGCGATGCATTTGCAGCAGAGTGCTTCAGAAGAAAGGAAAGAGGCTCTTTTAAAAGACCAATAAAACAGCTCATTTAAAACTATTGGAAAAGTTTCTCCTTCCAGCAGAAGGGAGAAGACTCCAGATTGGCTCTGGAGCAGCCTTGTAAACCCACTGTAATCTTTTGGCCCCAGCCTCTTGTTTTGGTTGTTAAACCTTCAGCTGTGGCTCTTCCATGACAGGGGTTGGCCAACAGCACCCAGGGCCATCGTCCCTGGGCTGCTGGGAAAGCACAACTGCAGAGCTGCTTTGCTAAAAGAAGCAACATGGAAACAAATGGCTTTCTAACTGCAGATGAGTCTTACTGCTTTTCCCATATTAGAATTAGCTAACTGTGCTTTTGAAGTGACTTTTGGTGTACCTACCATCTTTGTGTATATTGCCTTAGCAGGTGATCTTACTTGTGACTGGACTTCCCTCTCGGCATTCTCAAACATTGCTTCTCTTTTGCCTTCAGCCCTCAGAAGTCTGTCTTTGCCAGTGTGCAGCAGGCCTGAAAACCTCCAAAAGAAATATTTGTGTTTGAGATGTCTGGCAGAGAGGGCTTAGTCAGACGAACAATACTTGTGTCAGATACCAATAGTAATTCATTGTCCAGGAACAGGCATATGAAATAGCTGAATGTTTTCATTGCCAGAACAAACAAAATCTGCTGCCCAGCCCAGACTTCGCTCAGCCTAGAAAAGAGACAAGTCCTGCAGCAAGGATAAGTTCTCTAAGGAGCCTGACACTCAACTCAGCCCTCCTGATACTACTGAAAGACACGGTCCTTGCAAGAAGAGGGAGGCAGTAATTGATCCTTCGCTCTTGTACCCTCAAAAAAGGGAGAGGCACTTGCAAATACTTGAAATTTCAGTGATGAAATGGTGCAGTGGGATGTTAAAGTTACTGAATTCTGAACACAGTTGTAAAAACTTGCTTCCAAGCAAAGTCAGCTGCTTAGCTTCAGCTGTAATAGCATCTACTTTAATTTGAAGGTAGGTGACCAGAGGAGGTGAGGGAATTCTCAGTTCCCAGACCCCTGCAGCAGCCAGAGGCTGAGCCTGTGGCAGGGGGTTAGGCTGGTTTGAAAACAGTCTAGAGGGAGGGAGAGTTGTGGGGTTCATTACTGGACAACCACGGCCATCAGGTGTACAGATGTTCTTCTCCTTCGCAGCAGGTGAGGTGACACATGTATGGGCATGTCAGCCAGTAGGGCAGGAACAACAGCAACCAAGGGGAAAGAAGGATTAACTCATTGGTAGAACACCTCTCAGTCAACTCTTCCTTTCTATTCATTGAGAGATTTTTAAAAGCTGTTCTCCATATGTTTTCAGGTGTTGAAGAAGGAAAAGAAAAGCCGAAATTGGACTGAACGGTAGAAGCAACATGGAGGGTTCTTTATGGCTCCATGGCAGATTTCGCATCCCCAGCAGAGGTTGGCATGGAGAGGAATCTTCTGGGAAGGAGGATGTTTAATGGGCCCTCTGCTCACTGCATAGAGCCCGTTTTTAGGTTTTATATGGAGGGAAAATCATTTTAGCTAAGAATAATAGTAACATTTCAACCTCCCTTCCCGTTTCTCCATGCTTGCATGTGACATACACATAGAAGATGTATATTTATCTCCAAGGCATTCTCAACATATGTTTCTTGCATCAAATAAATCATTAAATCTTTTCACTTCCAACAAGAAGAACAATGAGTCCATTCTCTGTATTGTTAGAGAAAAGCTTAAGCAGATAGGTCTAATATGGGGAAACAAAGCAACCCTATATACTTCAAAGTGCAGTGTAAAACTACAATAGAAGTTAATTGCATGAATGTATCCGAAGAAGAAATCAATTTTGACTGAAACATTGATGTAATGCTGTGTAACAGCTGCCTTAAATCAGTGATGTTAATAACTCTATCGGTCCAATAAAATCCTATTTGCAGTGTTAGACTGTCCAGATATGACACAACTTTTCTTAAAGAGACCTAAATAAAGATCAGATTATCCCTGCATTTCTGTTTCTCCATGCTGATTCTTGAAACTCTAGATGGATTGATGGCCTTTGAGTGGTACACTTGCAGGTTTTCTGGGATCAACTGTAGATGATATTATTTCTACGTGAGGATTTTTCATCTTATTTTCCGAGTACAAAACCTGATCCTGCATTTTCAAGTTGTAAGTTCTCAATAGTGTTTAGCCATTAGTGTTGTACCAGAGAGAGCATTTGAGCCCTACTTCAGGAAGGCACGTGAGCAAATGTTTGAAGTTAAACGTAGGCCTGTTTGTAGTAGAAATTCAGTTGCAAAATACTAGCGATCACTTAAACTTGACAGGATTGTGTTTAATTATCAAACAATGAAGAAGGAACGCCAGAAGGCAGAAAAAGTGTCCAGAATTAGAGTGAATGGAATAATTTTCAGCAAGAAATCATTGATGAAAAGCTAACTTTAAAATATTGAAGGGATTCTGCAGTGTTTTAATATGACATAACCATGTTTCTGCTTTGGAACAGTTCTGGGGAGAACCGACCTTGTGCAACACATGACATGCCTCCACAGTGTTTGTTTAAATGCACTTGTATGTATGTACACAGGAATGTAGGAAATGGTGCACAAGTTCAACAACATGCTTTTGGGTTGGTTTCCTTCAAAAATGAGGCTTCTCTGATGATACTGTCCTTGTGACTGACTGTTCTCTCAATAACTTTTAACTTGTTGATCTGAGTTGCAAAGATCTCCAAGCTGGGCAAGTTACTAGAAGTTTCATGGGGATAAGTGGCCAGATAAAGAAGAAGGAGCTCCTCTCATGGTCCCACAGAGAGAGAGGACACAAAACCAGCAGAATCTTGGAAGCAAATATAGCCTTGCATGAGGGATATTATGCTCAATTAATACTGCAGCATGGTTACTCTGTTCACAGATAACTAGGGCTTGACTGAAGTTGGTAGTTGTTATGGGAGGTGGTAAGATGTCTCATACTTGCAGTGGGCTTTCAAAGCTGAGGAAGGAAAGACAACATGGATTCAAGCATGTTTAGTGAGCTAGGAGCTGTTCGAAGTCACTGTTTCTGAAAGCTGTGGTAGCACATGGAAGTAGTGGTGGGCAATGACTGTGCTGGGGAATCTGGCTGTTCTTCCCAACAGCAGCAGCAGCGGTGACAGACATCACACCCTGAGAGATTATTGAGGGTGGGAAGCCCAGAGCACAAACCCTCTTGACTTGTTTGTCAGTTGAAGAACTCGCAGAACCCATGCTCTGCTGTTAGGCCTGGGATATCTTTGCAGTTTTTCTATTTCACAGGGATTGCTTCCTTCACTGAATTCGGGAATCCGTTCTGATGGAAAGAATGTGTTAACTAAAAATAAGAAATGCCAAAATGCCAGACAGCCGTACAGACTCTGCTAGAGCACTCTCTGAGCATCTCTGCCATGTTGGTTGCACCACTGAATGGCTGAGACCTCAGAAACTGGCTGCTTCTTTCTCAGTAAGTTTTGCACCTGCTCAGGATGCATTTTTCTTCTAAGACCATGTTATTTCAGGTGATACTGGAGATGTAGGAAGAATATAAAGAGAGTAGAAACACCAGAGATCAAAATTGTGTAGCTGAACACATAGGTCGGTGTCCAGGTGAAAGGCAGCTGGCTGTCAGAGGCACAGCACAGGCACACTAAAAGGTGTCATCCTTCCTATCTGTGAATATTCAGCACATCAAACAATAGACCACCAGGCTTAGATCCCAGTTAAGCCCCTGAGGCTGGCAATATGTGTGACACAAAACCTGGTGGGTTTTGTTTGGTTTGAGGAAATTTATGGTATTCCATGAAGGTTTGAACTCAGTTTATCTTCTCAGATCTCAAAAAGCTCTCCACCTCCTGTGAAGCTTTGAATCATTGTATTTAAAGTCAAAAACATTTTAGAGCATTAAATCCAGCCTATGATGTATGAACCATGATATAAATAACTTGGGGGCCTGTGTACCCAGAGAGCACTCTTCTAGACTCTGTTCATTCCCTTTAGAATTACACAATCCATCATTCTTGGGAAAGATGATGGATGAATGATGACTGAAGTAAAAGTCACTTGTAAGCTTGCCAAATTTCAACCATCTTGGCTGAAATTGTCCCTGAAAGGTATTTTCTCTTGGGGGAACTATTTTTTTGGTGGAAAACTTTTTGTCAGAAGAAGTCATCTGTTTCCAAGTGCAAGTCTATGAAAAAAAAATCATGTCTGGAAAACTTTTGCTGTGGCACTGGGTCTTTGGAAGAAGGACAACATTTATGTTGGTAGCACTTCTGAATTTATGAGGAAGATCTATTAGTCTGTGTCCAAGTTTTAGGAAAAATAATGCCTGCACTTCCCTGTAGTGCACAAGTGATTCTCCAAAGTGTTTATCAGCTTTGGGGATGATCTGCCTTGTGGCTGAAGAGGATTTTCCCTACCACCCCTGATCTGTGGAAGTCTGTGGACCTTCTCTAGGCCCAACTACCCAAGACACACACCAGAGTAGGGCACCCCGACTTTGGTTCCCGTGTATTGTCAATGCTTCCCCAAAGCTGATGGCAGTAAAGCTGCCTCAAACATGAACGAAGCAAAGCTGTGGTGAAAACCCACGCCATGAGAATAGGTTCTAGATGGATAAACTGCGTGAATAAAAGTCTAGCTTTTCCCTTGAGGACTGCAGTTAAATGAAATTGGAAATGTTTGTTGAGTATGTCATAGCTGTAATGTTAAACCACATAGAAAATGCCGTGAAGGAATCATTAGTTTTGTTGTCAGAGAAGAATACAGCTTGCAGTAAATAAGGCAGGCTGCCACACCTTGAGCCACAAGGAAAAAACAAAATACAGTTTCATCACTCCGTGAGCACCATCCATCATGTGTTATGAATGAGGCATAGGAAAAAATATTGTGTGATCATCTAATTAAAGGCACTATCATAATTCATACTCACAAGGGGCCAAATTAAGGTTGAACAGACGGCCTTAATTCTGACATTACCTCACTCTTGAATGCCTGACTTTGCAATCTTAATAATCCTCTCTTGACTTAGTATTGAGCACAAAAAAAGGAGAGAGATTTTTTTTTTAAGGCTGGCTAGAAAGTCTAGCCACAGAGATGCCATGAGTTTCAGTACGACTGTATCCCCAATTTGGCTTTTTTCCTCACTTACTGCATGTGTTCAGTTGCTGTAAAATATATAGGCACCACTCCCATACCACGCTGTTGCAAAGAGGTTGCCATAAATGGCAAATTTATGCCACTGTTTCAAAGTGAAATTATTTTATTTTATTCTGTGATTTATCATGTGTGTGATAAAACCATAATTTGCTGTCCCTCTGTCACAACTGCTGCCTTATTTTAAAGGAAAATGACAAGTATTTTCCCTAATTTTAAGTTTATTCATTGCTTCTCTACCCACATGAGTAATATTGGCTAAATTAGCACTAGTACACGTAGATGAAACTTGGACAATAAGTAGAGTCAAAAATGGCCAACCATTCTGCAGGCTCCCATGTGGCTGTTTGTAATGATAGTGTATAAGGCTTAGGCTTCTTAGCTCATTTTTCCTATTGAATTTGCTATTCGAAGACTATTTTAAAATTACAACAATTTGTTCTTCACCTTTTAGTTTCTACAAAGACTGATCAGGGCTCTGATACAGACTTTGGTAGCCTTTGAAGACTCAGATACCATTAGACTGAACACTGAAATTATTTGCCATCTAGAACTTGAGTTGAAGTGTAGTCCTGAAGAGACCATCAACCTGAGGTTAGCATCATTGAGGTAGGTTCAGGGTTCTGCTGTAGGTGTAATGGAGCAAGCAGTAGGAGATCACAGGATCATGGAATGGTTTGGGTTGGAGGAGACCTTAAAGATCACCAACTTCCAACCCCCCTGCCATGGGCAGGGACACCTCCCACTAGACCAGGTTGCTCAAAGCCCCATCCAGCCTGGCCTTGAACACCTCCAGGGATGGGGCATCCACAGCTTCTCTGGACAACCTGTTCCAGTGCCTCACCACCCTCACAGGAAAGAATATCTTCCTGATATCTAATCTAAATCTCCCCTCTTTCAGTTTAAAACTGTTACCCTTTGTCCCATTGCTCCACTTCCTGATCAAGAGTCCCTCCCCATTTCTCCTGTATCCCCCTTTAGGTGCTGGAAGGCTGCTCTAGAGTCTCCTTGGAGCCTTCTCTTCTCCAGGCTGAAGAATGCCAACTCTTTCAGGCTGTCCTCAGAGAGGAGGTGCTCCAGCCCTCTGATCATCCTCATGCCCATCCACTGGACCCATTTCAACAGCTCCATGTCCTTCCTATGTTGGTGCATAAGTGAATTCACCTCTGAATGCAGTCTTGGAGAAATTATGCTACTAATCCCATCTTTTAAATGCTCCTGTGTTTCACGGGAACAGGGGCAGATGTTGGTGGCAGCTGTGTTCTATCTGCAGTGGCAAAAGAAAGGTCCTAATCAAAGTGTAGCTTGTAGTAGAAGAGGTCATCTCTTCTAGGTTATCCCAGTCCCTCTACTCTTCTGTGCTTCAAAGCTCCACGTGCCACTGTAGCCAGTGGCTCAAACTGGGGTCACGGGTGTTGCAGGGAAGGAGAGAAACCTGGGAGTTTTATTGCGTATTTGGCCACTACATAACCTTGTAAAAGTGCAGGTGTCTTCAGTGTGTCCGGCTGCAAGATTAAACCTGGGGTCTGACTATTGCAGAGGTCCTGGGGGAAAAGATAGCAGTTTCAGGTTTGACTGGTCAGCTTTCTACAGTGGTGATGGTCTCCCCTCTTTTTGAAACAAGAGGAGCAAAAGGGAAATGAAATTAGCCTGAGAAGTAAGAAGGTCTGGCTGTTGGCATCTGTTTAGTAAAGAGTTGGTGGGCACATGTTGTACTCACAGAAGCCTCACCGGTGCTTTTCGGCACAGGGGCTCTGCTGAAGGAGGGGGCAGATGGGCTTGCAGGTGGGTGCTTGGAGTGAAAATGGGTCTTCTGAGCATAGCAACTTCCTCTTCCCTGTGTTATTAAGTAACTCTAAGAGAACAACAGAACTGTCCAATTTACAGACCATAAACATCAAATACATTTAACATATATTCTCCAAAATAAGCAATTTTATTTTTATCAAAAAAAGGGCTCTGTTTTGTTGAAGTAACAGATGGAAATCAATGGATTTTAATGTAGCCCAGAAGAACAAGTTGTAGTCTTATTCCCCTAAGTGCCCTTTCCTTGTTCAGACCACAGCTGTAAAGGGATTTGAGCCTCAACACAATAAATGCCGCTACGGAAATTTGAAAGGTAGACCACAGACTTTGTGGCCCACCAGAGGAGGTATCTGCTGTTCCTTACAGCTGTGTAAAATGAGACAGAAGTAGAATAAGCATCTTTTTTTCATATAATTTGTATTTTAGGTGGTCATGGTGTCCAAGTTCAGCATTTTATATATAGCTCGTGTATTAGAAAGTAAACATCTACAATTAGGCGGGAGAAGTATCTCCGCAGTGTGCGTTCTAAATATAGAGATTGGCATGGTACAGTCAGTGCTAGGACATAAGATCTCTTTGCTTTTTCAAAAGGCAGATAGTCCCCTCTGTATGTGTACTGTGTACTGAGTCACAGAATCACAGAATGATCTGGGGTTGGAAGGGACTTCCAGAGATCATCTAGTCCAACCCCTTGCCAAAGCAGGTCCTCCTAGAGCAGGTTGCACAGGAACTTGTGCAGGTGGGTTTTGAATGTTTCCAGAGATGGAGATTCCCCCAGCTCTCTGGGCAGCCTGTTCCAGGGCTCTGCTGGCCTCAAAGGGAAGAAGTTCCACCTCATGTTTAGATGGAACTTCCTATGTTCAAGTTTTTGTCCATTACTTCTTGTCCTGTCACTGAGCACTGCTGAAAAAAGACTGACATCCTCCTGACACCCATCCTTTAAGTTTTTATAGGTGTTGATCAGATCCTCCCCTCATTCTTCTCTGACTAAATAGACCCAAGTCCCTCAGCCTTTCCTCATAAGAGAGATATTAGAGTCCCCTCATCATCTTTGTAGCCCTTTGCAATATTCTCTCTAGCAGTTCCCTGTCCTTCTTGAACTGGGGAGCCCAGAACTGGACACAGTACTCCAGTTGGGGCCTCACCAGGGCAGAGCAGAGAGTCAGGATGACCTCCTTTGACCTGCTAGCCTTCCTGATGCACCCCAGGATGCCATCGGTCTTTTTGGCCACAAGGGCACATTTCTGGCTCATGGTCATTCTGTTGTCCACCAGGACTCCCAGGTCTTTTTCCACAGAGTTGCTCTCCAGCAGGTCAGCCCCCAATCTGTCCTGGTGCATGGAAACAACATGGAAAGAATTCAGCAACTGTAAAAGGTGTCATTATTGACATGGGCAGTAATTCCACCGTAACTCCAAAACAGCAGCTCCCCACACTCCTGCTTTTCCCCTGGGAAGAAGGTTGCTGCTGCTGGCCATCCTGCCCAGAGTAATGAGGACAATCTGCAGCTGCAGTTTCTCTGCAGGACCACATTTCTGCATGTAAACCAGTGCCTGGTTAGCTTTCTGCATATAATCATCATAGCTTATTTACTATATAAAATGAAACAAGCTGTTCTGATTTAATGAGGGCTCCCAGTTTGGCTGGTAAGTGTACACCTGGTGGATGTAAAAGAGGAGGAGGTCACTCCTCTTCTGCTACTGGTGTTAAGCTGCAAACCATTTTCTCCTGAGGTGGCTTAACAGAACAGGAGTGCTATTAGTCATAGAGTGGGAAGAGGCAATTAAGCACACAATACTTAGAGAGGCAGCAAAAATTATGATGATGATGGACCTCAACTACCTGTACACAGTCTGGACAAGAGTCACCATGGGACAAGTTATAAAGGAGACATTTCTTGAACAGTTATTTCTTGGAACAAGCAGCTGTGGAGTACACAAGGGCAGGGAGGACACTCAAACCTAGGTGAAACTCAGGAACTCATTGGAGACCTCATGCCAGCTGAACCATTAAGCAATGCTGACCACAACATTCACCCTCCGTGGGGAAGGTAAAGTTCCAAAGGTTTGTACAGTGACCCTAAACACTGGAGAGGAGTCAGGGAGAGAACAGGAATGGGGGGAAGATACAAAAAACTGTCACCATCTGAAGGTGACTTGCCTCCAACAGACTGTTATACAAAGGAGCTCCCTTGGCACAGACAGTGGGAGCTTCTGCCACCCAACAGGAACATTTTGCAGTGAGTAGTCATGAAGCAGCTCTGAGGAGCTGTGTATGAAAGAGGAAAATCAAGGGAAGATAAACTAACCTGGTTAGAAAAATTGCCTTCCTTTAGTGTAACCCACAGCAGGTGCATCTCCAGCCCAGAAAGAAGCACTCAGACAAGGTGGGGTTTGGTCTCTCTCTGCCAAGGCTGTAGAGTTATGTAGGATTTTGAGCCCTTTTCCTTGGAGAAGGAGCTGCTGAGGCCAACCCTTATGTAGAAACAGAGCCATAGGCACCCTGCCAAGGGCAGCACAGCTTGTTAAATTCCAGGTCTGAGAAAAAAATACATAGGCACATGACAGCATATTGTGATACTTTTAATATCAGAACCACTGGTGGGAGAGGTATAGTTAGAGCCACGTATATATGTGTGTGTGTGTGTGTGTTTAGTGGCAAGTATTCCAACTATTTCTAGTGTTGCAGAGTTTGTGAAGGGAGACACAATACTCAATAGGCTTAGGAAGAGACCCACTGGATGCCCTATGATGTAATTAAATCAAAAACACTTGTGAAGTCAAACACCTGGCTGCCACTGCTGTCGAGGCTGTGAAAGTGGGTTCTCTGCACAGTGTTGCAGGATGCCATTTGTACTGGCCCACAGTTAAGCCCTGTGCAGTCTGTGGGACTTTTCTTTCAATGGGAATTTCATGTAGCCCAAACCATCCTAGAGGTTAGTTGGAGCTTGGCTGCAGACATGTAGATTACTCTGCTTCTTGTCAACTCTGTTGCCAGATAGGACAACATATATATTGACAAATGTATTATATAGTGGTGGGCATTAAAAAGAGTGAGGCCAGCAGGTGAAGGGAGGTGATTCCCCCCTCTTCTCTGCCCTGGTGAGGCCTCATCTGGAGTACTCTCTCCAGTTCTGTGCTCCTCAGTTCAAGTTCCAGTTCTGCTGGAAAGAGTCCAGCAGAAGGCTGGATGACCGATGGAATGGACCACCTCTCTGAGGAAGAAAGGCTGAGAGACCTAACTATCTTTAGCCTGGAGAAGGCTAAAGAAGCCCTTAGAGGGGAAGAGGGGACCTCATCAATGTTTATCAATATCTGAAGGGTGGGTGGCAAGAGAATGGAGTCAGGCTTTTCTCAGTGGTGCCTGGTGACAGGACACTGAGCAACAGGCACAGCTGGAACACAGGAAATTCCATCTGAACATGCAAGAAAAACTTGTTTACTTTGAGGGCGGGAGAGCTCTGGAACAGGCTGCCCAGAGAGGTGGTGGAGTCTCCGTCTCTGGAGACATTCAAAACCCTCCTGGACATGTTTCTATCCAACCTGCTCTAGGTGGACCTGCTTTGGCAAGGGGTTGGGGTAGATGATCTTCAGAGGTCTCTTCCAACCCCTGCTATTCTGTGACTCCAGGTGCCATAGGTACAGTTGGCCTGTGTGTCTGAAGATTTCAGACTAACTCAAAGCCTCAAAAAACCCAACCCAAACCAGAAAGGGGCTGTAAGGCTTTCTTTAACAGAGCATTGATTATGCAGGTACTGGAAGATTTCTAGTTCCTTTCATCACTTCTACTCAGAATTTAGATTCTGCTGGATACACTTAATTTTTTAAAACCCTCTACATTTTGCAGTTTACACATTTGCATAGCGTAGGACTACTGTCAAGAACATATATCTGCAGATCTGGGGCATGAGCTGTTCTCATCATTTCAGTGGGATGGAGAAGAGACAACAGTTCAAGGGAGGAGGGTGGGGGAAGGGAAGCATTTCCATATTTTTTTTTAAGGAATCATTAAGACACAGAGGCAAGTGTGTCAATCATGAGACATATTTCTCTCTTTAATACTGTCAGGAATACAAAAGTTCACAGAGCACATGTGTGAGAGGGTGCTGCGCTGCCTTGACTACATGATCTGCATGATACATGTCAGAAGATGGGAAGGTTGCTATGGCAATATCTTCCCTTTCCTGAATACTAAGTTGACAAGGAAGCCAGTCCACAATCAGGCGAGCTCACTTATGAACTTGCCTGCTTGGAGATGCTAAACACTATTTATAGTTTCTCTTGAGACAACATCATTTTATGCCCTGGCCTCTTAAGGCCCTGTGTCCTGGTCCTTTTATATTCTCAAGGTTTCTGTGATTTGGAAGCTGATGAAGGCAGAGATTTAACTGAACTTTGTGCTGAAGACAAATGGGATTTTCCCTTAACTGACACAGCGCCCTTTCAGTTTCCAACTTGCTAAGAAGTCAACAGGCAGATGGGTCTTTCTGCATTTTTAAAAGTCATCTTGCTGTTTTATAAAGTTCTGGATCATGTAACCCATAACTCTTTACTTCCAATCTGCAGAGGAGTAGCTTGTTCCCACTTACACGTCCGCCTGGCAGGACAGTGAGGGAGGGACTGGGAGCCTGTTGGTTCCCCCTGCCAACTTTTTAGCTGGGAGATCCTTAGAGCCTGTCCTGTCCTTGCTTTTACTGAAGAGCCTTTCCCTCTGTGCTGTGTGGGTACTGTGATGGGGAAGGGGTGCCTTTACCACCACCCCCCAAATTGCACCTTTGATTTCCCTTAGAAATAATATCCTGGTTTGCTTCCTTTCCTGCATAGTACTGATTTGTGGAACCAAAGCAACTGGCAGCTCCATTTCAGAGGTGGCAAACTTCAGCAGATGCAGTGATTCCTGTATTACAGTATTTCCTGTTATCCAGGTCATATTGTATTTTCTAGTAGCAAGCTAGCTCTGGTTTCAGTTTAAATGAGGCAGGAGAGCAAAGGAAGAGAAAGAGGGGGAATGTGAAGGTTGCTCTGCAGAACTGGATGCTCTGCCTATGTGTGGTGCTGGGTAAGTTACTTAATTTTACCACTTCACGGTTAGCAAGTTACTTTTTTATAGTTTGAAATGTTTATTTAACACCTTCTGTGTGCTCTAAAAGTACTAAAACAAGTGAGTTCTGCAAGAGCAAATGAGCAAGGCCAAAGGTATCATTGAAAATCATGGCAGGGTATATACCAGATCACCCCAATACCCACCTCACACAGAGAATGCACCCGGCATATGGATTTATTTGATGCTTCAGTGACCAGTTATAGAGTAACAAAGCCAATAGAAAACAGAACAATCTGTCATGTGGAGGAACATGACCAAAACAGCAATAAAAAAGAAATTTTATATTGTTTAATATGTGTGCACAAATTGCGGTAGGACCTACTGAACTCTCTCAGACAAGTAGATGAAGAGGCATCTGCAAATACAGGACGTCTTTGGGAACTGCAGGAGCAGGTGCTCTCTAGAGAAATGTGTCTTCATGCTGTGGCATTCCTTTGTTCCCTGCAGGAACAAGAAACAAGTGGAAGAATTTCAAATTTAAGGCTTAACTCTGAAATGTGCATGCAGGCATAATTTAGACCACCCAAAAAAAAGAATCTCATTGGCTTATTTATTTTGTGTCTGGTTTCTACAGCACTCAGAGAGAGAGCATTGCTCAGTCCAGCTGGTCTGAGGTTTTTGATACCCATCTGACTCAGAGGCAGGGCTTCAAACCACAGCAGCCAGTACAGAGACGTCAAAAGTTTCCACAGTGCAAAGGACAGAGGAGTGAAAAGCATTCACTTGTTTAGTGGGATTAACACAGAGAGGACACTTAGCAGCTTGCAAACACCCAGACCTAGCATTCTTAAACCATGCTCTTTCTTCTTTCTTTTCCATCCAAGCTCATTTTGTTTCCAGGGATTTAAAGGATGAATTTGAGAAGCCACCCCTGCTGCAGGTACTTTCCACATCACTGAGTGAGAGGGCCAAGAAAAACTGCAAAGATAGTTTTCCTATGGTGCACTGCACCAGCTAGAAAAGATGATGAAGCGCAGCAGAAAATTTGCTGACAATTTCAGCATGCAGCATGGTTTGCCCTGCTGAAGGGGGACCAGCACCATAGCTTTCTGATGGGCAGCATTGCCATGGCTCCAGGTCACGGTGTCATGCTGCAGCTGCCCCAGAGTAGGTGTGGAGGTCATGTCCAGAAGGACTAAAAAGGTTATATCTCTGTGTTCAAGGAGGGGCTTGTACCTCATGCTGTCAAAAGCTGTCGGCAACCGTGAAAGCATTGTCTGGGATGTGACCACGAGAGCTTTCTGGGCTATGTTTGCAGACTGGTTCACAGAATCACAGAATGATATGGGGCTAGAAGGGACCTCTGGAAATCATCTAGTCCAAACCCCCTGCCAGAGCAGGGTCACCCAAAGCAGGTTACACAGGGACATGTCCAGGTGGGTTTTGAATGTCTCCAGAGACAGAGACTTCACCACCTCCCTGGGCAGCCTGTTCCAGTGCTCTGTTGCCCTCAAAGTAAAGAAGTTCCTCCTCAACCCTCTAGTGGTTGCCTCTAGTCACCACAGTACTACCCCTTTGCTTTCCCCACTGAAGCCAAGAATCACTTGCCCAGTGCTGGAGAAGCTCCTCAGCATTCACGGCCATGAAAAACCACAAAAGCTAGAGTAAAATGATGTTTATTCAGACAGAGGGTGTGAATCCAATTAGAGTAAAATAAACAGTCTACATGACACATTTCTGCCTCGCTTCTGCAGATGCTAATCTAGCTAATCCTTTTGTGTTGTAACAGGAAAATAATCGATACCTTACAGCCCTGTGGCCAGTATGGGAGGAGAGGTGGCAACCACCAGCCATCCGGGCCACCAGCCTATTCAGCCCCACGTCTGTCGCTGTGAGCCAGCAGCTGCCTCTGCTGCCTCCTCAAACTTTCTGCTGCAGTGCCTACACACAAGCACCAACTTGGGGCCCACATCTCATTTTCTTATTCCCAAATAAGCATTCTGCTCTGCTGCTGCAACATGAGTTTCCTAAATAAGAAGTTCTGGGAAAGAGATCTTCCTGCATGCTCTTGAGAGGAGACACTCCTTTCTTTCAGCAAGCGTGGCTGCACTGACATCCTGTGGCTCCATTTCCCCACCCAGAAGGAGCACAAAGGGACAGCTTCGTCCCCATCACTGGTCCCCTCCATGTCCCCCCTCTGCTCCCTGCAGGTCATTGGTGCCCCAGCCAACCCCTCCAGCTCTGTCTGTGAGTGAAAGGGACACCTACCCCCTCAGGGACACACACACACCCCTCAGTGACACCGGTGCCCATCATACCAGGCTGGCAATGTCCCACATCTGACCTCATCGCTGCCCCACTCGCTCAGACACTGCCAGCCTGGGGAGCAAGTGACCGTGTCTCCCCCTCCTCCTTCCTTTTAAACATCCCCTGAATCCCTGCCCACAGCAGCAGGGCTGGGCGAGGATGAACTGTAGTCACCCATGGCTGGGTGGGGTGTTGCTGCAAAGAAGAGGGCTTTTTTAAGGGAAAACCGATGAAAATCCCTCACAACATCCCCCAAAACCTCTGCCCACTGGGACTCCAGGGAGAACCCGGATGGCACTAGCCACAGGCATTCACGTTGTTGAGCCCTGCCATGGGGCACCCAGGGTCTGCAGCCATCTGCATTCCCCAGCCCAGGCACAGGCAGTGGGCAAAACAGCACCCAGCCCTGTCAGAAGTCAAGTTGAATTTCACCTTCCCCTGGGGAACAGCATTAATCTGTAACTTTTTAGGCACCACTCGATCAGCTGAATAACAGCTATTAGCTTTGGACTCTAGGCATTTTTATGAGATATTAGTTCCAGGGCTTGTGGTTTGGCATCAAAAGCGTATTATTCACACACAAAACAACTGCATTAAAATAACATTAGGAATCTGGCTTAAGCTGACAAAACCTAGGAAACTCAGAATTAAGGCTGAAAGTATGTCCTTAACTCACCCACCGTGTGGCTGGTGGAGCAGCTCGGGCAGGACATCAGACCCACCAGCTGAGCTGGGGTTCCCACCCCACTTCCAGGGAGGAAACAGGGCTGCACCTCAGCTGTGGTCCTGCCATGGAGTCCTTCTTCAGACAGACAAGGTTTGGGACTTCACTGTAACACAGTTCTTTTCTGCGTGTCTCGACTTACAGAGCCAGGTTTCCTCCCCTGACCACCATCACCATGGTCAGAGCAAAAAACTGCTGAGAAAGCAACGCAGCATGTGGCCAGGGGGTAAAGACATGGACCAGACAAGAAAATCCACACAGTGCCTTGCTTTGACCTGCCCTTGATTTAGATTGGAAAATTTTCTTAATTGAAAGGGTTACTAGAGCACTGGAACGGGTTGCCAAGGGAAGTGGTGGGATCTCCATCCCTGGAGTTATTTAAAGGACAGGTAGACATGGTTAAAGGACGTGGTTTGGTGGTGGGTTTGGCAGGGGTAGGTTGATGGTCTTAAAGGTCTCTTCCAACAGAGACGATTATACCGTTCTGTGATTTGCTTTGATTGATCACAGTACTGCAGGCAGAGTGAAATGCTCACGCCGGGAACGCTGCTCGGCTGCGGAGGCTGGATGGGGGTAACACCAACCCCGAGAGAAGCAGACAGCCCTGTCCAAAACCTGCCTGGGGAAAATCCTTGGCCCAGAAAACGCCTTCTAATATCAGCTACATGGATCAACTTACTGCGAGGGGACTGAGGCCAGGAAGTAATGCAGGGACACGGGTTGCTGTCACCAGAGCTGAGGGGAGGAGGGGAACTCCTGCGTGAGCTGTGCTGAAGGGCTGCCCTTGGGTCAGAGGAGGCCACGCCGCATGTCAAGAAATTTGTGTCATAGCCTTCCATGGCTGAAAAATGAAGGAGGGACCCCCAAAGGGTCGAGTGGTGGGTCAAAAAGCAGCAGTGCTGGGGCTATTCCTGGTCCAAACATCTGCTGTGCTCACATTTTTCTCCCAAAGCCCTTGCCCTTGGTCATGGGTCACAAACATCAAAATGCTCATCTGGCCTCTGGCTTTCCAGAAGGTTCTTTCCTCTGCATCATGGCAAAGGTGATCTCAGCAGCAGCACATTTGCTGCAAAAACAAACAAACGAGAGCAGCAGCCTCAGCAGTACCACGGCTTGCATCCTCTAAGAGAAGAATCACCACAGTCCCCTAGGAAGAGCCAACCTGCCCACTCCTGGTGACAAACCGACATGGCTCATTTTATGATCATTCTTTTTTCTTTTCCTCTATGGCCAAGTATTTGCCTCCAGATTGCAGTAAAATCAGCTCCCCTATAAAACACGTTTGAAATGAGCTTCACTTCTGCTCTGCCCGCTCCTTTTATTTATGAGCTCTGCCATTTTGTAGGAAACAACCCAAGACGTTCGTGCATGAGGCATATCTCAAGGATAAACCACATTAAAGAGCAAAAAACAACAACAGAAGGTAGCAGCCAAAAAAAAGAAAAAGTGTTCAAATTGCAAGGTCATCACACTGTTCAGAAAAAAAAGGAGAAAAAAGGAGTTCACCTTAACCATAGTGGGTGTGTTTTTTTCCTCTCAGTGAGGTGAGAAAGACATTTGCTTTTCCCGTCTTGGAAGCAAAACAAATAGAATAATTATTTCCTTTCCCAGCAAAGGCCAACGCCGCTGAACTTAGCTCTTGTGCTTTTGACTCCTCTGCCATAAACCAACACGTTCCCTCGCTGGCTGGCATTTGCAACAGATCGTGAACACAGTACTACCCCTGGCACCAAATGTGTGTCTCAGGTCAGAACTGAGACCTTCTGGTGATAAGGCAAAGGATGCTTCTTCTCTGGACATCCTGTCCCAGAAACACTGTAGCTAAATTTACCATAGGATAATTCCAGTTCACTTCTTAGGAGGTCTCCTAACGACAAATAAATGGATTGCTTGTTTTGGAACCATTCTCCAAACATAATTTGGAACCCCAGCATCAGGCTTCTCTGGTCTGCTGGGAAGGGAAGGGAAGGGAAGGGAAGGGAAGGGAAGGGAAGGGAAGGAAAGAGGAAAAAAAGAAACAAAGCTGAGCCTAAAAAGAGCAAATAGCAAAATCTCTTCCAGATTGGGCCCAACTTCTGCCACTGAGCCATCGTGACCTGTAACAGAGCAAACACCCATAGCCTCCAAGGTGAGGAGCGCCCCAGCTCCAGTTCACCAGCTCATGCTCCTCCTCTGGACTTCATGGGACAAATGCTCAGAGCTGGGCCCCCAGCCACCTGTGGCATGGGAAGGATATGCAGATGTAGACATACATGCAGTGCATTTACAGACAATGATAGAAAATAGGCCAGGATGGGTTTTCAGGTGCCACCTGGAAGGATCTGTTCTCTTGCTCAAGCATGTCTGCAGTCCCCAAAAATGAATTTTTACCAGAAAATGAGAAGAGGCTGAGACTGCAGGTGTGTGCATCTTATTAAGCACACTGTGCCCCTTTAAAAATATGGTTGAAATGGCAAGTGATTGTTTCCATATTAAGGAAGGCTTAAGAATGACTGACAAGATCCGCTTTTGCAGCTCTTACTTCTGCCAATCAAATCACTGAGGACAAGAGTGAATAGTGCATATTTAGAAAATGTATTTTTAAAATTGGGCTTTGACTGAACAGTAACTTCATGAGAAAGTGAAGCCTCCTGTTCTGTGACTGAAACACAGCAAACAGAACAAGGGGGGGGGGAGAAAGAAAAAGGAAAAAAAAGGCACCGTAAAGAAACAAAGCTATAAAACAAAAAGGCAGTTTTGCCAGATGTGCACCAGCACCCTACACCCTCTTCTCAGGCTTGGGATCAAAGCTGGGTGCTCATACCCAAGGGCTCTGATCAGAAGGGAGGAGAGGTGGTGGGGTAGCCTTGTATGGTAGGGAGTGTTTGAATTGTCTAGAGCTTAATGATGGTGATGATATGGTGAAGTGGTTATGGGTAAGAATCCAGGGGAAGGCCAAGAAGGCAGATATCATGGTAGGAATCTGTTATAGATCACCCAACCAGGATGAAGAGGGAGAGGAAATAGTCTATAAGCAGCTGGAGAAGTCTCACAACCGCTAGCCTGTGTTCTCATGGGGACTTACCAGACATCTGCTGGGAATGCAACACAGCAGAGAGGAAAGAGTCTAGGAGGTCCCTGGATTGTGTGGAAGGTAACTTCCTGACACAGCTGGTGAGAGACCCAAATAGGGAAGGCACCCCACTAGTTGAACAGAGAAGGACTAGTGGCTGATGTGACGGTTGAAGGCCATCTTGGGCATGGTGGTCACGAAATTATAGAGTTTTCAATTCTTGGAGATATAAGCAGGGGTGTTATCAGAGCTGCTGCCTTGCACTTCAGGAGGGATGACTTTGGCCTGTTTAGGAGCCTGCTTGACAGAGTCCCTTGGGAGACAGTCCTGAAGGGCAAAGGGGTCCAGCAAAGAGGGACATTCTTCAGGAAGGAAATCTTAAAGGCGTGGGAGCAAGCTGTCCCCACATGTTCTAAGATGAGACGCAGGGAAGAAAACAGACCTGGGTGAACAGAGAGTTTTGGCTGGANAGGGTTTTGGCTGGAACTAAGAAAAAAAAAAAAGGAGAGTTTATGACCTTTGGAAGAAGGGGCAGGCCACTCAGGAGGACTACAAGGAGCCTGTGAGTTTATGCAGGGAGAAAATTAGAAAAGCCAAAGCTGAATTAGAACTTAATCTGGCTACTGCTGTAAAAGACAATAAAAATGTTTCTATAAATACATTACCAACAAAATAAGGCCTAAGGATAATCTCCATCCCTCATCCACTAAGCAGGTACTGGGGAAGGTTATGAAGCAGGT
>VZTM01031136.1:144827-170647 GCA_013400555.1 Jacana jacana | reverse complement strand
CTTCTGCCACTGAGCCATCGTGACCTGTAACAGAGCAAACACCCATAGCCTCCAAGGTGAGGAGTGCCCCAGCGCCAGTTCACCAGCTCATGCTCCTCCTCTGGACTTCATGGGACAAATGCTCAGAGCTGGGCCCCCAGCCACCTGTGGCATGGGAAGGATATGCAGATGTAGACATACATGCAGTGCATTTACAGACAATGATAGAAAATAGGCCAGGATGGGTTTTCAGGTGCCACCTGGAAGGATCTGTTCTCTTGCTCAAGCATGTCTGCAGTCCCCACAAATGAATTTTTACCAGAAAATGAGAAGAGGCTGAGACTGCAGGTGTGTGCATCTTATTAAGCACACTGTGCCCCTTTAAAAATATGGTTGAAATGGCAAGTGATTGTTTCCATATTAAGGAAGGCTTAAGAATGACTGACAAGATCCGCTTTTGCAGCTCTTACTTCTGCCAATCAAATCACTGAGGACAAGAGTGAATAGTGCATATTTAGAAAATGTATTTTTAAAATTGGGCTTTGACTGAACAGTAACTTCATGAGAAAGTGAAGCCTCCTGTTCTGTGACTGAAACACAGCAAACAGAACAAGGGGGGGGGGAGAAAGAAAAAGGAAAAAAAAGGCACCGTAAAGAAACAAAGCTATAAAACAAAAAGGCAGTTTTGCCAGATGTGCACCAGCACCCTACACCCTCTTCTCAGGCTTGGGATCAAAGCTGGGTGCTCATACCCAAGGGCTCTGATCAGAAGGGAGGAGAGGTGGTGGGGTAGCCTTGTATGGTAGGGAGTGTTTGAATTGTCTAGAGCTTAATGATGGTGATGATATGGTGAAGTGGTTATGGGTAAGAATCCAGGGGAAGGCCAAGAAGGCAGATATCATGGTAGGAATCTGTTATAGATCACCCAACCAGGATGAAGAGGGAGAGGAAATAGTCTATAAGCAGCTGGAGAAGTCTCACAACCACTAGCCTGTGTTCTCATGGGGACTTACCAGACATCTGCTGGGAATGCAACACAGCAGAGAGGAAAGAGTCTAGGAGGTCCCTGGATTGTGTGGAAGGTAACTTCCTGACACAGCTGGTGAGAGACCCAAATAGGGAAGGCACCCCACTAGTTGAACAGAGAAGGACTAGTGGCTGATGTGACGGTTGAAGGCCATCTTGGGCATGGTGGTCACGAAATTATAGAGTTTTCAATTCTTGGAGATATAAGCAGGGGTGTTATCAGAGCTGCTGCCTTGCACTTCAGGAGGGATGACTTTGGCCTGTTTAGGAGCCTGCTTGACAGAGTCCCTTGGGAGACAGTCCTGAAGGGCAAAGGGGTCCAGCAAAGAGGGACATTCTTCAGGAAGGAAATCTTAAAGGCGTGGGAGCAAGCTGTCCCCACATGTTCTAAGATGAGACGCAGGGAAGAAAACAGACCTGGGTGAACAGAGAGTTTTGGCTGGAACTCAGGAAAAAAAAAAAGGAGAGTTTATGACCTTTGGAAGAAGGGGCAGGCCACTCAGGAGGACTACAAGGAGCCTGTGAGTTTATGCAGGGAGAAAATTAGAAAAGCCAAAGCTGAATTAGAACTTAATCTGGCTACTGCTGTAAAAGACAATAAAAATGTTTCTATAAATACATTACCAACAAAATAAGGCCTAAGGATAATCTCCATCCCTCATCCACTAAGCAGGTACTGGGGAAGGTTATGAAGCAGGTCGTCTCAAGTGCCATCACACAGCACATACCAGACATCCAGGTGAGCAAGCCCAGTCAGCATGAATTTATGAAAGGTCCTGCTTAGCTAACTTGATCTCCTTCTATGACAAGATGACCTGCTTAGTGGATGAGGGGAAGGCAGTGGATGTTACCTACCTAGACTTCCTTTGACACCATTTCCTATAGCATTCTCCTGGAGAAACTGGCTGCCCATGGCTCGGATGGGAGTACTCTTTGCTTGGTGCAAAACTGGCTGGAGGGCTGGGTCCAGGGAAGGGTAGTGAATGAAGTTAAGTCCAGTTGGCGGCTGGTCTTGAGTGGTGTTCCCCAGGGCTCAGTACTGGGGTCAGTTTTATTCAATTCTTTATCAATGACCTGGATAAGGCAAACGAGTGCACCCTCAGTAAGTTTGCAAATGACACCAAGTTGGGTAAGAGCTTTGATCTGCTTGGTGCTNATAGCATTCTCCTGGAGAAACTGGCTGCCCATGGCTCGGATGGGAGTACTCTTTGCTTGGTGCAAAACTGGCTGGAGGGCTGGGTCCAGGGAAGGGTAGTGAATGAAGTTAAGTCCAGTTGGCGGCTGGTCTTGAGTGGTGTTCCCCAGGGCTCAGTACTGGGGTCAGTTTTATTCAATTCTTTATCAATGACCTGGATAAGGCAAACGAGTGCACCCTCAGTAAGTTTGCAAATGACACCAAGTTGGGTAAGAGCTTTGATCTGCTTGGTGCTTGTTGTGCCAGGGGAGGTTTAGACTGGATATTAGGAACAATTTCTTCACTGAAAGAGCTTCCCATTGGAAGGGGCTGCCCAGGGAAGTGGCTGACTCCCCAACCATGAAGGTGTTTAAAAGACATGTAGATGTGGTGCTGAGGGAAATGGTTTAGTGGTGGACTTGGTACTGTTAGGTTAATGGTTGGACTTGATGATCTTAGAGGTCTTTTCCAACATCAGCAGTTCCATGCTGCTATCACATAATAACTTTCCTCTCACCCACATCTCAGCTCTTCATCAGTCCCCTCCCTCTTCATCTGCTCTTGCTGCCAGGTGGTCTGGCATTCCCTTATCAAATCCTCAAAGGACTCTGCAGTATGGGGGATTGGAAAAACAAACCAAATTTCCCCCCTGAGCCAAGCAGGTAGGTCCCCAGGTGCCTGTCCTCATTACAGAGATTGCTTTGGGAGCTGGATCCAGCTGGCAAAGGTTTCTCATTAGGATGGCAAGGCTGAAAATGCGAAGCTGGAGGGAAACTACATAGTTGTGGAGTTGAGGTTGCCTTGAGGCTGGGGTTAAAGAGGCAGTGGTAAGAGTTTTTATTTTATTTTTATCTTAGTGTATCATTGTGGGGTTCTGTTAGTCATGGAAGTGGCAGCACGTTTTGGGTGTGTTCAGGTTTGCTTGGATTTCCCCCCTCCCTGCTCTAAAGGTGTTATAATCTTGCAAGTGTTAAATTTTTACTAGTTCTAGCATAGACTTGGGACAGGAAAAAGCCTGTTTTAGGACTGCTTGATTCTGGATCTTGTGCAATGTGTGGGAGTTGTGCCGCAGCTACTTTTCTGGTAAGTATATGAAGAAAGGCAAGGAGAGTAGGCAGAGCTCAGGCTCTGCTTATTTTTAAGCTAGCAAACAGCAGAGCTCTGGTAGAGGAAAAAGGATTTGAAGTGTTGGGCTGACATGTTAAAGCCATGGGCAGCTCCGTGATGGCATCTTCTTTCTTAGAAACATCACCGACACGCAAGATGATCGAGAACATGGGCTGCTGCTATTGCCCTTTTGATTTGAAAGAGTAGATACCACCAGAACACAAACAGGAGCAAGAAATTAGATACAGGAGAATTGAAGAAGCTGTAAGAGTCTTAAGTCCTTGTGGTTTGGGTCTGCCAGTCCTGCAGAAGTTCTTGTTTAATGTGGTTTGCTGTCCTCTATGTGACAGCCCACCCATGTGGCAGTTAAGAAGGTTTTACAAAATGGGCTTTATGTGGCCTGTTATAAGCTCCACATTTGTCTGACAGCAGTGCAGTATTTGCTCGTTGGAATTTTGGAGCCAGCTGGACCATTCTGCGTCTGGCCACGCACCTTCCCAGAAGCGGGTAAGGTGTGTTTGCACATCTGAGGAAGCTTTGCTTGGAGTGCAACTCCACCGTGATTGTTTCAGTGGCTTCTCTCCCCCTTGACTGTGTGTACAGAAGGAGAGGTGTTGTGTGTAACTCAGCCAAAAATCACCAAACTCTGCTCTGCCCGTATTTCAAAGCGCCAAACAGTTGCACTGATTTAGTGACAGAGGGTGATAAACACCAGCTGAGGTAGCTATCGTCTGTTGAGATGACATCCTTGTGTCTGTTGGCTCCTTTTGTCTCTAATTCTGCTCTTTGGACTGATGGCATCTGCCACGTTGGGTGTTGTCTGGGTGCCAGCTGCCCGTGAGATCTGGCCGTCTCCTCTCTTCTGGGAGATGAATTGCTGTAGCTGTTGCTGGCTGCATATGGCAGGGCAGTAGCCTTGCCTGGTTTTACAGGTGGTGAATCCGCATTGCAGCTTCTGTTTGCTGAAGAATGTACCTGAGAAGAGGAGATTTAAGAAAAAAGAGAGAGGGACACACCACATACACCCTCCATGTACACATAAGTAAAATAATATTGGGGAAAAACTAGAGGATGCTGTTAGTCTGCAGCTCCACAGCCTGGTTCAGCTGAGGGCACAGCAAACCTGGGGGGAAAAAAAACAACCCAAAACGAACTGCCAGGCTCTGAAATTAGCCCACCTCATCCATCCCTATTTCCTTTCATTGCGAGGAGGCTGAAAATCTCCATGAAGAAAAATGATGATCATTGAGTCACTGCAATAGCTGCGGTGCTGGCTGCCTGCCCTGCCAGCCTGCGAAGCAACTTGTGTGCTAATGTTTGGATTTTAGTGGTGGGAAACGAATGTCGGGCTGTACTCCCTCCATGCGCCGTTGGGCTGTGCTTATGGTCGCTCTTGGCAGCGCCAAATGATTAAACAGATAAAACCATCAGTCTCTTTATTTCCAAACATTAACCTAACTGCTAATAAAGCACAGCCCGTGTCATCCTTATGGACTTTGCAGGGCTGAGTCGTATTAAAAACAGGATCTGAATGCTGCTGGAAAAAGCCTGGTACTCCTTTCCTGTGCAGAGAGGCGATACCTCTCTGCGGGCAGGCTTCTCCTTGCAGCCCCCGGGGTGGGTAGGGAGGGTTTTTCAGGCCCCAAAGCAGAGGAAAAGCAGTGATTCTCCCTCTTGGTGGACACTTTGCCCTCGGTGGCTGAAGGTATTTTTGCTCCAACATCCCCAGCGAAACCGGAGGGGTTTTGTAAATTCATTATGTCACAGAGGAATCTGTTTAATCAGCTGCCTGTCCCTGGAGGTGCTTTACGCTTAATGAGAGACGCGATGGGAGGAATCAAAATTGGTTTGCGTGAGTTTAGCCTCAAACCTCCCCCAGCTGGTGTATTGCTGAGTGTGCTGCAATTGAGAGGAGCAAACAGAGACACCGAGCAGTTCTCGCCCTGTCTGTGGGGTCAGTGGCAGAAGCAAAGCCTCGAGCTCTGCGTAGCATCGTTCCTTTCCTAGCTGTTACCATGATGCTTCGATCACCATCCATGCTCCTGCTACAACTTGGCAAGCACTCTCACCCCCCCAGTGCATTTTGCCAGTTATGCAGAAAGGCATCTCCTGGTTTAGCTTATTTATCTGTGAATATACTCATTTTAAAAGCAGACAAAGGGGAAACGTTGCATGCCTGTGAGAAGGACACCACAAACTTTGTGAATTGGATAAATAGTGGGAGCACAGAGCTGGAATATGGAATAGTTTCAACTTCAGGTTTAAAAAACCTTATAAAAAAACTTCACATGTAAAGTTCACCTAGAAAGAAAGGTTGTTTTCTCTGCTTGCTCACTTTCCCCTTTTGCCCTAGTCTTTTTGATTAACCTATATCCTGCTTTCTCAGGGTGGTGGGACAGGCTGATGGAGCTTTCCCCCTACTCAGTTTTGTGCAGAGGTGTAGGATCCTCAGGAAAGCTCTTGCTCTGGAGGGTTCTCTGTGGAGCTGTGTTTGATGTTGTGCCCTTACAAACATGCAAAGTATTTTATTACTGTTAAATAATTCCTGTTCCAGTACCTCATTAACTTTCACCTTTTAGCTTTTTTTCTTTTTCTTTTTTTTTTTTTCCCCTCTGAGTAAATAAAAACAAAATTATTTGGAAGCAAGTCTTCCTGCAGTGTAATTGTTGTGCTAGCAACAGCCAAGCGTTTTCCGTGGAGCAGGAGGTGAAAATGCTCCACGGGGAAGGGAAGGAAGGGGAGGGAGGGTGGTTTGTTGGGTCCCCTTGAGCTGTGACCAGTGGAGCCAGCGCTGGCCCCAGAGACAGGCTTTCCGTGATACCATCCTGGGAACCTGGCAGGTTCTATCAAGCAGCTTTCAAAGAAACAGCCAAAAAAACCCCTCTGAACTGTCTGGGGGCTTTTTGACCCACTCCGGGTCCCAGCAGTCTTAATGTTGAGCTGTTGTGTATTATGAAGACATTGTCCAAAATCACTGCTCAGAGCCAGGTTTGTTGAAAGAAGTACAGTTTTGCAAAGGTGAGTCTGTTAATTTACCTGCCAAAGCATCTGTGACAGGTCCTTTCTCTGTGGAGCTCTATTAAAAGCTAGTGGTTTATTATTCATTTATATGCAGTTTATAATATAAATTTCTGCATAATTGCATGTGTCTTGGATGTAGATGGTGACGTTTTGATACAACTGAAAACAAACTGTAAGTTTGTGTTAACTTCATAAGATCTATAGCTTCCAATAACCATAGTATGTTCCCAGAAAGATGAAATGTAATGGATGCTGAAATAGATGTACATTCATTGCATTTATTTTACTTTCAGCTGCTGTAATTGACAGTCCATATAATGTATACATATGAGGTTTTTTAACATACATATGGGTTTCTGAGAGTGCCACTTAAGATCAGCCTGTAACAAATCATTTAGAGATTATTTATGGGATGTTGGTACCTTTCCCACTTTTTTTTTTTAAGTTTAGAAGGACTGAAGAGGAAAACACAATTTAGCATGGGATTGATTTTACATCATCTGGTTTTACATGACATACTATTACAGTATTAAAGAATTGCATTGTCATCTCTTGCTGTGGAGTTGCATTATGTTCTGTAGCCTTGGCTCACTTATTAATCCTCCAGCAACGTGCACTTAATTGTTCAGCAAATGACACAACACACAGGGAAATAATACCTAGGATGTGATTTATATCTCTTCAGGCAAAGACACTGAGAACTGAATCATCTGCCTTCGCTTATTGTACTGCAGCACAGGAACAGCCAAGGAATCTGAAAACCGTGGCCAGGTGGGACCCACTGAAAACACATACCCTGGAAATAAAAGGTACATAGACTCATAGAATGGTTAGAGTTGGAAGGCACCTTAAAGATCATTCAGTTCCAACACTCCTGCCATAGGCAGGGACACCTCCCACTAGAGCAGGTTGCTCAAAGCCCCATCCAGCCTGGCCTTGAACACCTCCAGGGATGGGACAGCCACAGTTTCTCTGGACAACCTGGACACTGTTCCAGTGTCTCACCACCCTCACAGGAAAGATATCTAAATATCACATCTTTCAATTTAAAACTATTACTCTTCATCCCATTGCTCCACTCCCTGAGAAAACGTCACTCCACCTCCCTCCTGTAGCCCCCCTTTAGGTACTGGAAGGCTGCTCTAAGGTCTCCCTGGAGCCTTCTCTTCTCCAGGCTGAACAACCCCAACTCTGAGCTTGTCCTCACAGGAGAGGTGCTTCAGCCCCCGAGCATCTTTGTGGCCTCTTCTGGACCTGTTCCAACAGGCCCATGTCCTTCAAGTGCTGAAGGCTCCAGAGCTGGACACAGTACTCCAGGTGGGACGTCACCAGAGCAGAGGGGCAGAATCGCCTCTCTTGACCTGCTGGCCACATTTCTTTTCATGCGGCCCAGGATGCTGTTGGCCTTTTGGGCTGCCAGTGTGTGTTGCCGGCTCATGTTGAGCTTCTCCTCAACCATCTGCTCTATCAGTCATGCACAAGTTGGAATTGCTCTCAATACATCTCACACGGGTTTAGTTTTCACACCTGCATCCCACAGTGGAGAGGATGTTGGAGGCTCTGAGCTTGTGTGTGCTGGGCAGATCAAGCATGTTGTGCTCACCAAAGCCCAGTACAGTTGGTGTACATTCACTGTAGGGAGTAGGGGTGTGCAGCCAAGTGAATACAGTCTGACTCCAGTGGGACATGGATACACTGAGCCAGCAGGACTTCTGGGAGGAGAAGGATGGGGAGGGTGGGTATAGGGCAGGCATTTTTACAGTTGGTGGGGTTTCCCACTATGAGTCTACCTGGAACAGTGAAGCCACATGCCAACACAAGCATCAGTCCACCGATTTCTAGAAAGTGGTTAGAAGTGGAGGAGAGCAGAAGTAGTTTTTAACAGCTAGCTCTCCCACCACAGAAAGATTGCGTCCACGCCAGTCCCAAGCTTGGCTTCACTGACTTTAAATACAGCAGGTATTAAAGATCAACTACTGCAAAGATTAAGTGAAAAAAAACCCTAATGGAGTACGTAGGTTGTATGGCTCATTCTGATTACGTTTCCTTCTGTGTCTTGCTCTCTACCTTGAAGGACACATGGTAGAGATCTTCTGGTTCAACATGCTATGGAGGGCAGAACCAGTTCAGTCCATTGTTTGTTCTCCTTCAACCTGCAGAAACAGCTGAAAGAAACCTAGTCTCCACTGTGTTCTGTGGGTGCATGGATCATTTGTTTTAACACTAGTTCAAACTCACATGTTTCTTTTTCTTCCAGCTCCACCACACCCATTTCTCTTGCCTTTTTCCAAAGTAATTAATTTAAAAACAAACATGTTTTTAGCAAAAGGAAGTCAGAAGATAAATGTATTGGAAATGTATTGGAAAAATATTTCCTTCCTTGTAAATAAAATAGGCTCCCATGGGTGCTCGACACGTTTCACAGGCTCGAGGCTTTAATGATGTTGCAAATTAGCATTTTGCATTTGTGGCAGTCTGACTTGCCACATCTTTCATGTTTATTAGAATTTTTCCTTTCTGTGCCATTTTTTTCCTATCCCTTTTGATTTCTGTTCTTTTCATTTTGTCAGGCAGAAAGTAAATGCACTTTATTGGCCAAAATGAAATATCTCTTGAGTATTTCATGGATTGCGTGAAATACAACCCTTGGAGTGCATGACCTGGTTAAGGCAATGGTAGCCTAGTTCAGCCAAGATATGAAGCGGCAGAGTCCTCGCAGAACAGCTCAACTGTGTGTAAGAGGGGTCTTAAATTCACTAATTGGCAAGCTCCAATCTTGTGTGCTGTCTGCACAGCTTATGGAGCCTTATTTTCAGTGGTGCCCAGTGACAGGAGAAGAGGTAACGAGCAAAACCTTGCACATAAGAAGTTCCATCTAAACATGAGGAGGAATATCTGCACCTTGAGGGTGGCAGAGCACTGGAACAGGCTGCCCAGAGAGGTGGTGGAGTCTCTGCCTGGAGACATTCAAAACCCGACTGGACACGTTCCTGTGCAACCTGCTCTAGGAGGACCTGCTTTGTCAGGGGGGTTGGAGTAGATGATTTCCAGAGGTCCCTTCCAACCCCTCATCATTCTGTGATTCTGTAATCTACACTGCAGGACAGGAATGTGTTCTGGAGATCTCTGAAGGGAAAGTCCAGATGTGCTTCCCAACTTAATGTGTGCCCAAGGTGGGATGGATGAATTGGGTGTGGGTAGACTGTGTTTCAGACCCAGGTGCTGTAAGGCATGCTCTTCACCTGTGGAGTGTGGATGGTCCAAAGTACACACAAGATACACAGTGGAGTTGAAAGATGATGGTGTAGAAGGAAGGTTGGAGGGCTGATCACAGAACTTGGCATACTCTTCGCCTCATGGTGCTTTCAGACAGAACAGGACTTTAAAGCCTTTCCAGGCTCCTTGTCTCAGTTTAAGAGAGCCTCTGAATCCCACTGAGAACCATTTATGCTGTTGATTTTGTTGATTAATCACCTTGGGTCCTCAATGTTACTCTTCTAAATTATCATGCTATGTGGTTTTGAAGAAGCAATAGAGTAAGGGTCTCTTGCTTAATGGGACTTGGGTGCACAGCTGCAATGTACTTACTTTTCTGTGGGAAGCAGAAGCGGGGAATCGTTTGCTTACAAAATGGTAGACAAACAGAAGTTAAGAGCCATGAGGAAATGTCTGGGAGCTGCTGGCAGTACAGTTCAGGAAGGAAAGCAAGCACAGGGTGTTATGCAGTTCCTGTGCATGGTCATCTGTCACACAAACTACAAACCCCATGGACCTTAAGGACAACTCTTTTGAGTTCTAAAATCCTGTAACTAATTTGAGTCATTTGCACAGCTGAACAGACTCAAGGCTTCTTAAGTGAGTTGGAAATACCTATAATTCTGCAGGAAATTAGGCAACAGTTAGGTAGTCCCAAAGCAGAGGAAGAAATAAAAAGAAGTCATAAAACCTCTGGTCTCTGGGAAAGCTCTGGGTGAAGATGACTTTCTAATAGAATTTTCTAAACTCTTTCAGTCTCACTTGGCTCCCGTCATACGGAAAAATTTTCGAAAGGCCAAAGCAAAAGGGTTCCATTTCAGCATTAATTGCAGTGTTGGGTTTTCTTAACTCTCTTTCCTAGGAAATAACTCACTGATGCACCATTTGCAATAATTAAATTACAGGCCAATTCTTTTGACTAATGTGACTCAGAAGACACAGGTTAAAATAGCATCTAGAAAATGTCTGAACAGCATACCTTATGGACGAGAACTTAGCGTGTATCTTGATGTTCACATTAATCAGAAAGCTGCTAACAGACTCTATAGGCCTGTTATTATAATTTGCTATTTTTAAAATTCTCTGAAGTAATCAGAAAATCAACCAGCTCAACATCCCTAAAGAGAGCTGCTTCCCACCCACCAGCAGTGGCTGACTTCACTGTTGACACAAAAACCGTGAGGATCTCAGTCTACTATTCTGCCATGTAATTGTATCCTTAATTTTGGCCTTGTTGAAAGTCTGCTGGAAAACTGAGCTTGTGTGTCCTCATTAGAAGCAATTCATATGTAAATAATTTAAGAACTTTTTTTAAAAAAAACCCAAAAACTTAAAGAAAGCAAGCCTCCCTGTGACTCAAACATGCTGCAGGCTCTTGCTCCTCTTGTGGCTCCCCTGTGGCTGTGACTCCTGGTGAATCTGCTGCTGAGCGAGAGGGTTGCTGACCATGCTTCTCTGGCCTTAGCTCCTGGAGAAAGCATCCATCAAGAGATTTTACCTTTTGCCAACCTTAGTTTAGTCACCAAAAGGGCATGAGACAAAACTCTGCTCTCATCTTCTACGCACATACGCCCATGGAAGGTGCTTCCCTCCTTTTAGTCAATGGCAGCCATCTAGTTACTAACTTTTCTGCATGTTTGAAGGCTTGATTTTTGCTCCTTTATGTGCACAAATAACCCAAAGTGGCAGGGTAGCAATAGTGGAATGACTTTGAAAAGACATCAAATAAACACCAGTCAGATGAGTTCCCTGGGACTTTTATCAATAAAACTGATGAAGAAGCCTGTGAGGTAACGGCCAAGTACGTGTCTCAGAGCACAAGTTTGATAAAGTCTGGGCACCTCTTTCTTCTGAATATTTCTGGAGTTGGAAATGGAAGTTATCAGAAGTATGCTATTGAAAGTGTTGACAGGGACTTGAAGGTGTAAAGGAATATCACATCTTCACCATGAATTCTATGCTTTTGAGTTGGATGAGCACACTTAACTGCTCCGAAAATATAACATCTGAGGTATTTGTCTCCAAGAAAGCTCAGTCTTTGTTGCTCATGAATAAGCTTTAAGCTATTGTTGAAGGTGTTTGGAGCTTCCCTTTGGCACGCTGTTGCTGGAGATACATGAAAATGTAGACGAGTAGGACTAGGTAGCAGGTGATGAAATTCAAACCAATTAAAAAAACTGACAAAACTCCATGGTTTTTTCTTCTATAAAGAATTCTACGTGGAAAGGTAGCAGGGGAAAGAAAACAAAGGTGTAGAGCCCAAGGTAATCTGGGAGCCAGGTAACTGTTTATTGTTCGTGAATTGTCCAGTTCATTGCAAAAGAAATCTTATAGCTGCCAGGAATCTAACCTTGTGCCCAGAAATGTGTAAAAGCACAGCTGGCCCTGTCTGGGCTGGAAATCAGCTTTAAGACTAATGGCAAAGACTTTATTTCAAGAGAGTATTTAACTTTAAAAAAAAAAATGAATAGGGACTGCATGTTCCAAATGTCATCTGTCAATTTAACAAATGGCAATATACACACATCTTAATGCCAGATTGCTGTTTCATTAGGCTCCTCACAGGTTATTCCTTCTTGGTAGCTGGTGTTATTCTTGCTGGAGCAGCAGAAAGGCAGGAGGGCAGAGGCTCCTCAGCTTCATGGTGCAGCTCCTCACCGCTTTGGGGGCAGCAGGAGGAAAAGAGGGTGCAGAATGAAAAAATGCCAGGTGATATTGACAGGGAGGCACGTTCCTCAGTACAATTGGGTTGAGGCTCAGCACGGGACCAGATACAGAGAGACCTTGGAGGTAGGTTTGTGACTGCAGCCTCGGTGCAGGGGTGAGTGCTGGTAGCTGCTGAATAGTGATGGTGGTCAGAAATCCAAAATGAACAGGCAGGTGGCTCCAAACGTGAGCGCTCCTTAGCTCTGCCGTGGGGTATATGGGAGGCTTAAAGACTCACCCTGTCTGGTCTGAGACTGAATAAAGTTTCAGTGCAATGTGGTGAAGTGAGTAAGCTCTGATGAAACACCCAGGGTACAGGGTTAAGGTAAAGATGGGAAAGAGTCTGAGACACTCCACAGGGTCCAGTTCCAACCCATTCCAATGCCATTCCCTGTGGCCCTGTAAGGACCCCGTAACTCTATAGGTAAATCCACAGGTTGAAATTCCCTGAGCTGCAGCTGCCCACGCCACAAAATCACAGAATGATAATGGGGTTGGAAGGAACCTCCAGAGATCATCTAGTTCAACCCCTCTCCTAAAGCAGGTCCTCCTAGAGCAGGTTGCACAGGAACGTGTCCAGTCAGGTTTTGAATCTCTCCAGAGACAGAGACTCCACCACCTCCCTGGGCAGCCTGTTCCAGTGCTCTGCCACTCTCAAAGTGAAAGCGTTCCTCCTCATGTTTAGAACTCCTTATGTGCAAGTTTGTGCCCATTTCCTCTGGCACCAAGGTTGCCAGATCTTCCCTGCAGTGGAACTGCTACTGAAGAGCCCTACATTGCCACTAATCAAGTTTTTCTTGCAACGGTGGCTGAGAGTTTTCAGCCCTCCCTGTGGTCATGGGCAGCTCGAGCATCCTGATGGAGCTCCCTGTCAAGATAAACACATTTAAATATTAAAATGTGCACTGAACAAGGCATAGTTTTGAATGATTCATTCAGGCTAGAGCTGCACAAGCATGACTGGAAAGAAATTGCAGAGAGTAAGAAAATGAATTTTCTTTTTAAAAAACCCAAGTATCTGCTGTCTCCAGGGTCGGGTTTAGTAATCACAGGCTGGGCACTAAGCAGGCGGAGGGTTTCCTCACCGCGGAGCTTTGAGCATGCATGTGAGGGCAGGGCACAGAACTGCAGCTGGATAATTCTGTCCCCAGGCTACACCCACTTATTTGCTTGCACCACAGCATTCAGGGGAGTTCATGCTGAGATTCGTAAACTGCAGGTAAGGTGAAGTACTCTCCCCTTACCCCACAGCACTCCTGCAAGAGCACTCCTGGGGAGAAGGCTCCCTACTGGGGGGTGAGAGGCTGAGTCAATGGGTGGCTGCATTCAGCACTGCGCCCTGAGGCTTCTGGGAAAGGGAAAATTGCATTGGGTCCTTGTGAAGTGCTGGCACACGTGCTGATGTGCCTGCCCAGAAGCAGCAGAGAGGGTCTGTTGGGGAGTCCAGGCTCCTACAACTCCTATAACCTCTTTCTCTGCTCAAACTGGCTGATAGTCAAATTTGTCTGGATCTTCTTTTGTTTGGTTTTCAAGGAAAGCAAGGTTTGCAGGGAGAGTCATAGAATGGTTTGGGTTGTAAGGGACCTTATAGATCATCCAGTTCCAACCCCCCTGCCATGGGCAGGGACACCTCCCACCAGAGCAGGTTGCTCAAAGCCCCATCCAGCCTGGCCTTGAACACCTCCAGGGATAGGGGGGTTCAAGCTTCTCTGAGCAACCTGTTCTAGTGTCTCACCACCCTCACAGGAAAGAATTTCTTCTTAATATAGGTACATACAAACATGTACTTACTTATTTTCGTTTTACTTCCGTTAGGTGTGTGGAAAAAGCTGGTAAGCTTTTTGAACTCAGTGTCCCTAAACTGGTTGTTGAAAAGCTTGCCTGTTTTTTTTCCGACTGTATTATTTGGCTTAATAGAAGCTTCTGCCTCTCCCTACAGATCTTGTTTCTCTTGCACAATGTGGCTGCACTGATAATGGCAGTTGCTTATATCCTCACCAATTAATGTGACTGTAATGGCTACCTCTCAGACTTCAAAAGAGAAAGTAGGAATCGAAGTCATGGGAAGCATCAATTTTTATTACGCTGCCTCCTGGCACGTAGAGAAAGCTCTGAAGGTTAGAGGAGAGCCAGGGCAAACCTTCCCCCAGGCGTAAATGTAGAATCCTGCCACCACAAAAATGAGTGCCCAAGAGATGCCCCCTCCAAGAGCACTACAATCTGAGTCAGATCCTAATTTCAGAAGCCGTCCCTGCTTTATCCAGCCACACAGGTGGCCCCCATGAGTGTCACAGCAGCCGTGTGTGACCATAGCTGAGGTTGGTGCATGGCTCGTCAGCCAGAAAGCAGCAACGAGCCCAAGTCACTGCCCCTGGAAATGGCAGAGTTAATTATACCACGCTAAATATTCAGGTCTACAGAGCTCTTAATTTTATTTTATCCCCCTTCCCTTTTTTTTTTTTTTTTTTTAAATCACTTAGATTTTTAGAAGACAAAAGGAAGACACCATGTGAAAACATCACTATGGAAACATCACGGGCTCACTTGCACTCGCCTGCCAAGCGACTACCTAACCCAAGTTTTACATCCTATTGGATCACTCTTGGCCATCTGCTCTCCTTCAAACTTCTCTGAATTCCTTATTTCCCTGAAAAGTTCATTTTTAGAAAAGGAGGGAGGAGGAGGCAAGGGGAGAATCCGGCGTTCTTGGCTAGAGCGGAGCTATTGTGAAAAAGGAAGATAAACTCACTTTGGGGCAGCCCCTTAAAAAGACAAAGATCTGTGTTTTGCAAAGTAATTTCATAGAAAATACCCCGTTTCTAGATGGACTTTAACGATAAGAGTATATATTGGCAGCCAGGAGGCAAAACAAATAAACAGCTGCTTCCAGTGCTCTGGCACTAATTGTCTTCCTCTCCCCTGCTCTCATTTAGCGTCAAATGTATTTTCTTCTAAAATGTAGCAGTTACTGCCTACACTGGAGCTGTTGGCTGCAGGCTCCCCAGCCTCGCTCCAAATAAAACACAGAAATAGATTTCCTGCCAAGCACCGGGGAAGTTTGAAGACTTCAGTTTTTAAAAACATAATCTTTTTATCAGTGCCCTGAGCCTGCCAAAGGTAATTACGGGCCGTGGCGCATTTACATTAACGCACGGGACCCACAGACTTCGCAGAAGCCTAATGGAGGAACTCCATAAAACATGCATTTCGAAAAAATAAATTAATTAAATTAAACTGTCATGTAAAGATATCACTTCATTTCGCCGAGCGGAAGACGCTCTTAATGGGGAGGGAATGGATGAGCGAGCGTTTCGAAACCCAAAGCTGTAATTGAAGTCGAGGCTCTCCTCTGGCGGGCGAGCCACAGGGCGGATTTATTGCAGCCTTGGATGTTCAGCCGTAATGGGTTTAGCAGAGACGCAGCCGGGCTGGTTGGCTTCCTTGCCCTCCCAACTGGTTCGATAGATTTCGATGTCCAGGCTATGGACAAGCAAACCAAAGGCTGAAATAAGACCACGTTTGCCGGTGATGAATCGGCGAAAACGCGCTCCAAGGTAAATGTGAGGCTGAAGCCTTACGTATTTATTTATCGAGCAGCAAGGGGGAAATGGGAATGTGAAGCTTTCAAACTTCTTTAAATAAACCAGTTGAATATATTTACTGCTGCTCTTGAGGCCTGCGATGTGGCAGCCGAGACACAAATAGATAAAAATAACTGAAAGCGCTGTGCAAATGAATAGCAGTATTTATAAGCTGCTGCTCTGAGTTCTCCAGGTGGCTGGAACAATTAAAGCTGCTGCTCTTCCAACAACTAGAGCCACAGCCCGAGCCCTCTGTCCCCAGTGAGCAGACAGCGATGCTTCCTCCAGGCTGTGACCCACCAGCTCCCGGTCCCCAGCGTGGCTCTGGCGTGTTTGGCTGCAGGATTTTATTTGGTAGCAACAGGTACAAACCAAGCCCGTGCTCTGCAGCCATGAGCAACTGTCCTCTCTTTGCTGAATAAACCTTCCAAGAACAGCTCAGATCTTTTTTCTAACGTTCTTCTTTCCATAGTGAATGATTCCCATTCTTGTTAAGCTCACTTTCTGATCTGGAGCACTGAAGCTGGGCAGCTCGGCGGGTTGTAACTGTCATGGCTGCCTCCCGCCTTCCTCCAGCCATGGAGACGTTCCTCTGAGCCTGAGCCTTCACCCTTCTGCCCGGGATCTCCAGCATTTCTCATGGAAGGCTCAAATTTGTGCTCCTGACAAACACAAGCCTCACGGTTAGGAAGAGCTGCAGCACATTGGTGAGGGACAACTGCCCCAGGCACAGCTCTGAGGGCAGGGGCAAGCGGAGGCTGATGGGACCAGCCCCTGTGGGCTCCTGCTGCCACCGAGGTGGGAGCCTGGAGGAGATGGCCACGGGCCTGCCAGCTGTGGAGATGTCCCACCATAGCTCTGGGCAGCAGCTTCTCTTCAAACAGAAGTTAATTTCCTTCTTTAATAAGGAACAATACCAGTTCCTGCTCACATAAGTAACAGGATTTTAAGGCAGGGCTACCTTTTTGCTTTGAGTGTAATCTTTTAGCAGCTTGTTCCCCAAGCTAATGATTATACTTAAAAAACCCCACATCCAAATGTGCCTTTTAATTCTAGACTGGGGTTTTTTCGCTCATGCATCACGCTATACAGTAACCTGAAGCATCTTTTATAACCTTTCTGTAACACAGTAGCGTTTAGCTTGCTCTGCTGCTCCTTTCATCCCCCGTTCTAACACACACCTTCTTACCCTTGATCACTCTTAAGAGAAACTACTGTCTCTGTCACCCTCTTGGGCCTCCTTTGGCTGGGAACGGGACTGAAAACCATTTTCTCAGTGGCAGGTTACCTCCAACTGCTGTGACAGAACACTTCCATTCCACTTGTAAGGACTGCAGACCGGGACACAGCTTTTTACAGCACGTGCTGGCCTACTACCAGTAATCTTTCTCCTCGTTTTCATGGCTCCTACTGTCATGCTACCCAAATATTAACACCGTTCTTCTTTGAGAGGAGGCAGTGGGGAGGGAACATGTTCTCAGCCTTTCTGTGGAAAAACAGGAGCCAAGAGATTTTAGGTCCTGCTCCAAAACATAGAGGCTCCAATTCCTGCTGTCACTGGGGTCGGTGACAAGGCTTTGGTCACTTCTGCAAGGTTGAAGTTGAGAACTGAATATATGTATCTGTATCCATAAATAGCTATCTTCTATCAACCAGCAGCCAAATACCATCTGGAGTACTCTGTCCAGTTCTGGGCTCCCCAGTTCAAAGACAGGGATCTGCTGGAGAGGGTACAGCTGAAGACCACAAAGAGCATCACATGCTTTTTCTCTCTTATGAGGAAAGGCTGAGGGACTTGGGTCTTTTTTAGTTTGGAGAAGATTGGGGTCAGGGGGGGATGATCTGATCAACACCTATAAATACTTCAAGGGTGGGTGTCAAGAGGAAGGGGTCAGTCTTTTTTCAGTGGTGCTCAGGGACAGGACAAGAGTTAACGGGCACAAACTTGTACATAGGAAGTTCCATCTAAACATGAGGAGACACTTCTTCCCTTTGAGGGTGGCAGAACCCTGGAACAGGCTGCCCAGAGAGGTGGGGGAGTCTCTGTCTCTGGAGACATTCAGAACCCACCTGGACACGTTCCTGTGCAACCTGCTCTGGGTGGACCTGCTTTGGCAGAGGGGTTGAATTAGATGATCTCCAGAGGTCCCTTCCAACCCCAGATCATAGCTGTTAAGGTAAAACTGCTTCTTTCCTGTGTCTCTGTGTAAACAGTAAGGAAATACACAAAATGCAGGTTCTAAGCTAACAGGAGCAGTGGTGACAAAGTAGTGCTTTTCATGCTTTTTTTTTTTTTAAGAAGAAACACTTTAGAAAATACTTATTGGAATTATCAATTTTTATAGTCATAGAATTCTAATCACTCATTTACATTAAAAAAAAATAAGGCATTTCTCAATGTTCTGAGCATCAGCTGAATAAACTATGAGCAGTTTCATGCTTAAGATAAGCATCCACTGAGAGGCACATAACAAAGATTGAACTGTACTCGTGCTCTTCATTCATTAGTGGAACTCTAAGGCCCTCTTCTGGATTATAAATTACTGCACCAGCAAGCAAAGTGCGTGGAAATGACAAAAAAAAACAGCCAAGACTACAAAAAGACAACCAGCTCAGAGGTATTTTCTTTGGGCTATTACCAATTTAACCTCCTGCCTTGACATGTATCACTCAGCTCATTTTGGTTACTCAGAACTGGTAGCCAAGAACTTCCCACTTCTTAGCAGAGCCTTAACAATAGAACATTTCTTACAGGGATTCGTAAGGGGAGGGGGCAGTCTGAAGGGAGTTGAGGGGAGTTTCTCCTCAATGTTGTAGGAAGATCTGTGTAAAATGCTAATAATCGTGATGGGCTTTGCCAGTGTCGGGTCGATGGTTGGACTAGATGATCTGAAAGGTCCCTTCTAACCCAGACAATTCTATGATTCTATGTTGTGCAGCCAAGTGACCCTTCCTTACACCCATCAGCAACAGCATATACAATCTGAGGCGTGATTCTGCATGTACCTGCCTATATATGTATGTGACTTCCAGGAGTTAATGTCTGAACATCTGGCATATGCTAGAGGGGGTGTAAGAAACAACAAAGAACCACTGCAACCATCTCATCAAGTCTTCCAAGGACTGTACAATTCCTGATGTGCTTTTTGATTAAATGCACACACAAGGGCTGTGAAGGTCTTACAGATATCACCTTCCAAGAGATCAACTTAGTAACTCTTTGCTTGGGCAAATCCGTTGCAAAGCACGATGCTTCTCCACAGACAAAAGGAAAGAAAATATTCTAGAATGTGCTGTACAGAATGGCATCATTTTAGTGAATGGCCAGCAGGTTGAGGGAGGTCATCCTGCCCCTCTGCTCTGCCCTGGTGAGGCCCCATCTGGAGCAGTGTCCAGTTCTGGGCTTCCCAGTTCAAGAAGGACAGGGAACTGCTGGAGGGGGTATAGCTAAAGGGCTGCAAGGATGATTAGGGGCCTAGAACATCTCTCTTAGGGGGAAAAGCCGAGGGGCTTGGGTCTTTTCAGTCTGGAGAAGTGCAGACTGAGGGAGGGATTTGATCAATGCCTATAAATACTTAGAGGGTGGGTGTCAAGAGGATGGGGTCAGTCTTTTTTCAGTGGTGCCCAGTGAGAGGACAACCTTGAACATAGAGAGTTCAGTCTAAACACGAGGAGGAACTCCTTTACTTTGAGGGTGACAGAGAACTGGATGCCTGTCTGGCTGTCCAGAGACGTGACAGAGTCTTCTCTGGAGATATTCAAAACCCACACGGACACATTCCTGTGCAACCTGCTCTGGGTGACCCTGCTTTGGCAGGAGTTGAACTCCAGAGGTCCCTTCCAGCCCCATATCCTTCTGTGATTCTGTGATGAATCCATCTGGCTGCAAACAAGTGAACCTGAGCCATAAACGTTCCTCTGTCTAAAACCAGCTACTTATTCTTCTGCTTGGTCATGGATGGTAACAAGAAATCACACCAGGTAGTATCCTATTCGTAAAAACACCGTACAGAACGTTAGACAGTTTAATTGGACTGTATATTTTTAAAAAGAAGGACACTGAAGAAACCTTCATGCATAACTTTTTGGTAAGTTCCTGTCTCCAATCAGCGCAGGGCTAATTGCGACGGTCCTTTTTCCGTACTTTTGATTTGGGTGCTGCCAAGAAGAAACAGAAAGGGAGACAAAAAACCATCAGAAGCGAATTACAGTAATACCAGTGCCAGCATTCTTTTAAATTAGGTTGGGATCAAAAGGGATCCATTAGTGTGAAACCTACCGTTGGGATTTTCTTGTCTGTAGAAAGCTTTCAACATTTCCACGGCTTCTTTGGCCCGATAGCCAGAAACGCACTGTTCGAATGAGAACGACGGCCGTGAGCGCAGCCAAGAACAACCAAGTCTCTGCTGCACAGCAGTGCCCCGAGTACAGAGTAACTGCCAACAACTGCACTGCCCAGGCCACTGCTTTAACGGGGACCTGTAACTCTTTGGGGGTCAGAAAAAATCTCCTTTGCAGGTTGAATGCCTCATACATTTAAAAAATACTAAGTTGAGGCTTTGCAGAGTAATTTCCCTAGCTCATGAAAAATTTTAATGCTATTTCCCTTTTTTTTTTTTAAATCTTATTAATGTGCTTCCAACTTACTTTGTATACTCTTCAAGCACTTGGCAATGTTAAGAGACGTACACCAAGACTCCTACCAGGCAACATATGTCCACACACCTATTCTTTATTCCTAACAATCACCTCTCAGGCCCTTTTGGTCCTTCCAAAGTCTTTTTCCAGGCCCTAAACTTTAATGACAAAGCGTTTCAATGTCACTAACACTAAAGGAATCTCAGCCCATGCTAGAAAACAATTAATTACACCCGTGCATCCCACTGAAGTTCCCTATAGAAACAAAGGAAGGGCTTGTGGTAGCATCTAGCTTGTAGTAGAATCTTCTCCTTTCTTTCTTCTGAACATATAGAAAAATTAAATACCATGTGCTAATAGTATTTTAAATTAAATGTTAAAATTAAATACCAATGTTAGCAAATGAACACTCTTCCAGCACTGACTATACAAATTTATTCAGATGCCAATCTCACAAACACCCTGACGGAAAGATCCTTCATGTTTTCACACGCCAAACAGCATTGTCTGGCTGACTAAAATTCTTTCTGAGCCCTGAGGGCTTATTTACAATGCTGAAATTTATCACTTATTTTTTACACTCATTAAATCAGAAATGTTTAGTGCGGAAAAGAAGTCTAGGAACCCTAATCAGCACCCTTGTTTAAGGCAGGATCAGCTAGAACTATGTATAATGTGATGAATAGAATGCTGTAATACTCTGTATTTATGTGGAGGTATACATATACTAGTATAATGCTGTATAAAATGTCTAGATTTACGTATTCTATACTTCCACTCAATGCTTGTCCAGCCTGTCTTAAATAACAACGATGCCTCATTCTCCCCAAACACTCTGTTCCAGTCCTTCAGTACCCTCACTGTTCAGAAAGTTTCCTGATATCCAATCTAAATCTCCTCTGCTGCTTTTGCAGTCCACATTTCTTTTGGGATTTGAACTATATGACGTAGTAACTAATGCATTTTACCTTGTACATGGGTAGACTGGGAGCAAAAAATACAATCATTTCCAGTAGCTCAGCTGAAAAAAACAGTAACTTGCTAAGTTGCTGTAACTTGATCTTTAATGATCATGTGTTTGTACATTCTGCAGTTGAAAATAACTTTTCCCTCATCTCTTCCCGCAGCATACACTTGCTGTTCCAAGTATTCCACATCCTTTAGATACATTTATTCCTTACCTTGTTCCACGAGTATAATTCATTCCCCTGTGATACGTCCTTGTAACTATTTTAAGACTCATCAGGCTTTCCCTCATTTTTCCTTAATTTAAGGACTTAACTTTTTAGGTTGTTTTCTTCTAAAGCCAGGTTTACTTGCCTTCTGCTCATCTTTCATCTGAGTTCTTTTAAACTAATGCATAATATTCTCAGCACAGCAACAAAGGTAGGCACAGTACCCTCACTGAAAAAGAAAGGAAAAACATTTTATAGCTTACTTCAAATGGTTCTCCAGTGTCTACCATGTCATCGGATGAGATGCTCAGAACTGAGCCACAGCCTCCAAATCGCTCATTCCGACAACCATATACGACCCGTGGAATTTATGGGAGCCAGTTAAGGCATTAAGTTAAAGGGAAAAGCAAGCAGGAAGTAAAGTAGCCTGATTTAAGTAGCCATTACATTTCACTACAGCATGCTTGTACCTTTCAAACTAGATCAGCTTGCACTACAGTTCATAGTCTCATAAAAACCAGAACTTACTTCTGAGTACTGCAAGATGTATGGCTGAAGATGCACATCCAGCCTTCCTCGGGAGAGAAGCATGAACCTCCAAACAGATGCACGCAAAGCCAGCGTTCAAAACCAGACACTGAACTGAGATAAGCTCATTTTACATAATAATGCATAACTCTAAAGTGTGGGTTTATGCCTCTGTTTGCCGTAACTGCACCGTTTCCCTTTCATTCTTGAGTCCCTCCCTGTTTACCATGCAGTAAAGGGAGGTGGGTGCAAGACTCCCAGACCACAAGGCGGTAGCCCTGATGGCTGTGCTTAAGTCCCACTCTGAGCTCACTGCCAAAAGAGTAGCGTTTTGACAGACCGTTTCCCAGCACAGATAAGCCCATCTATGTCCCTGCAACCCCCTTGCACACCCCTTGCACACCTAAGTACACCCTTGCACACCCATGTGCTCCCTTGCACACCCCTTTCACGCCCCTTGCACACCCATCTGCTCCCTTGCACACCCCTTTCACGCTCCTTTCACACCCCTCTATGCCCTTGCACACCCCTTGCACACCCATCTATGCCCTTTCAAACCCCTTGCACACCCGTTGCTCACCTCTTGCACCCCCCTTGCACACCCATCTGCTCCCAGCACAGATAAGCACAGACCGTTTCCCAGCACAGATAAGGAGGTACCCCTGATGGCTGTGCTTGAGTCCCTCTCTGAGCTCACTGCCAAAAGAGTAGCGTTTTGACAGACCGTTTCCCAGCACAAAGCAGCCTGAAAGGATACTCATCAAGCGCAGGGCAGCTGCACACATGATGCAGGGCTCCACGGTTACGTACAGCACCGACTCTGGGAACACCTCTGTGTAATCTCTGTTGTGCTCCTTGCACCACTCAAGGACCCGATCGATGGCCACCATTTCTGCATGGCGAGTAGCCTAGGAAGTAAAAAGAAAACGTTCTCTTAAGAGTTTGAATTGATTCACAGCTTTAAGCTTCTCACTTGTACAGATACAAATTAAATAGAATGCAATGTCATAAAAGTAGTCTTTCCAGTCCAAGGCACGATGGCCTGACATCTAATTTATTAATAATGCAATTATTTTCACTCCTGTTAAAGAAGTAATGTAAGGCCTTCTCGAGAAGGCTCTTTTTAATACACCTCTTTGCTTCTTCAACCTGGAGAAGACATTTCATGCAGCCCAAAGTGCAGACGAAATACTCAGCCCAGGAAAGAGCACGTTCAACCTCAATCTCATATGCAGCACACACAAGGTCCACAAGTGCAAACCAGTTTTTGATTCTCTTCCCAGACAGAGGAGCCTGCTCAGAAGTTCTCCTCTCTCTGTCATGCCAGCACAGTAAAACAAGAGGCGAGAGCTCAACTGGAAGCTTAAGGGACACACGAGTAATAGGCAGGGATTGCAGCATATGCCTGATTACAAAAAAGACAGAATAATATTGAATGCTCATTTTCTAATGCGAGACAATTGAACTATGAGCACCTCAGAAGTCACAGCATAGATAGGGCACAAACACGTGAACAGAAGTGTTGACCTTAATTGCAGAGACATAAAAGTGATCAGTAATGTCCCAGCCTGACTCTGGAATGTCTGCAGCAGGGTGCTTTGCCAAGCAAAAGTCACAGCAAAAATATCACAAAGTACTAATTATGAAAGGACTCTCCAGATACAAAGCCTGACACTTATCTGCGTTAAGGCTGCTAGAATTTTCTTTCTTTTTAATCTATTCTGGAAAAAGGATGGGTTTGACACAGGCACTAAACTAAGAGCTAATCCAAATTATACTTGTACCTCTGCTGCATGTCTTTATGTAACTTCAGGTATCTTCCTCTCAATACATGACCTTGAGTTAGTACTTCAGACCTGTGGGGACAACTGTGTGATGCTGTCCAGTGTATGGCAAAGGACTGGTGTAGAGGTAACTTAGTGGTAAGTTTAATACTGGTTAAAAACATTTCAAAACTCCTACAGAGATCTGTTGCCTATGCCTACATTAGCAAATACTGCCATGCAAGAGGAGTCTATCTGTAGAGCAAAACAGCGCTGAGGACTCAACACCAGTTCAGGGGAGTTACAGAATCATAGGATGGTTAGAGTTGGAAGGGACCTCAAAGATCATCCAGTTCCAACCCCCCTGCCATGGGCAGGGACACCTCCCACCAGAGCAGGTTGCTCGAAGCCCCATCCAGCCTGGCCTCGAACACCTCCAGGGATGGAGCATCCACAACTCCTCTGGTCAACCTGTTCCAGTGTCTCACCACCCTCACAGGAAAGAATTTCTCTCTGGTATCTAATCTAAATCTCCCCTCTTCCAATGTAAAACCAATCCCCTTTGGTCCTGTCACTATACTTCCTGACAAAGAGTCGTGACACCGTTCACACAGACCCAGTTTAGTCCCACGGACGGTATAACCCCAGCAAGAGGTGGGGTGCTCCCTGAGTGCATGTTGCAGTACAGCTTCACCTGAAAGAAAGACAGTTTGTGATCTCTGAGTCACAAACCTGGCTTTTTGACTCCTGAGAATGAACTGAAAGCACATCAGCAATAAGCCTTCGTTACCAGAGGAAATCGTCCCTCTAACCCATGACACTGCTTTCCACTGAGTACACCGAGTAGCTTTTGGGCCTCTGCTGATGTTGGGAGTAGGAGCCAAGAAAAGCCACGCAGCTGCTGTAGGTCATTTCAGCTTCTGCGGCAATAGAAGACAGCTACGCAAAAGAGATTGCTCCAATACAGACTATTGCTACATCCCAGTGCATCCACAGCTTAAGTAACACCAAACTGGTGTGGTTATCTCACCTCGTGAAGACATGGGAACACCAGGACAAGTTCACCCCAAGGTGAGAAAGGATTAGCCCCGCTACAGAACAGTCTTTGTACAAACCAGCCTACGGCTCCTAAATCACCAGGTACAGTCGTCAGCTTTCCAAGTTAAGATGCCTACAGTTTATAAAAATCAAGAAAAATGTGGAAAAGCAAACAGTAAATTGTGATTTATTATCTCTCATAACAAGTGGGCTCCCAATGAAATTACCAGGCAGCAGATTTTAAACAAACAGAAGGAAGTACTCTTTCACAAAGCACGTAATTAAATTGTGGAACTCATTGCCACAGGATGCTATGGAAGCCAAAACCATAAATGAGTTCAAAAAAAGGTTTAGACAAATTCAGGGAGGATATGTGCACAGACAGCTATCAGAAACAACGATCCAGATACTGTCTTGGGCTCTGGAAGTCCCAAAGTGATTCACTTCCAGAAGTGGAAAGGATGTGCAAGGGGAAGGTTTACACTACTCCTTGTTTCTTGAGCTCCTTCCTTGAGTATCTGCCACAGGTCCCTCTTAAAGACAACAGATGGGGGGAAAACTGACCTTCTAGGTTATTCTGCATTGAGCAACTAGATAGCCTTTTTATTGACTTGCTGTGTGTAAAAGAACAGGCAAAAAGGATGATTTTCATTTTGAGTAACTGACTCATCTAGTAAGCTTCTATAAAGCCCAGCTGGTTTTTACCTTACCCTATCTTACACATTATTTTAAAGCCATGAAAACAAAAGGAGGTAAGAGTAGCAAGGGAAGAAAAGAATTGTTAGAGAGTGGCAAACAGCATTCCAAGGAAATGGGGGGGGGGGGGGGG
>VZTM01031136.1:127445-138040 GCA_013400555.1 Jacana jacana | reverse complement strand
GGGGAGACGGTCGTTGAGCCCGCCGGCCTCCCCCCTCGGTAGTCGGACGGGCTCCCCGCTGTCAGGGGAGCTGCTTCTCATCACCGGGTGGCCGCCTCTTCCTCGCCGGGCCGGTGCTGTGGCCGGCGGGCTGTGGCGCAGGGAGCTCCGCGGCGGCCTGGAGCGGCCCTGCCTCTCGCTGGGGGCAGCAGACGGCGCCCACCCCCTGCTCTGGGGAGGGTGCGGGTGAGGGTCCCATCGGTAGGGGAGGAAATCCACGCATCGTGCCTTAAACCCCCCAAACGCGGGGAATCAGCTCACCCCGGGGGCTCTTAGGGCCGGTGTGGGTTTGAAACGACGTTGAACCGTGCAAAGTGCGGCTGACATCTGCGTTCCTCCTCTTAGGACGGAGGCTGAAGTCCTGTGCTTCCAGAAGTGACTTGTGCGTTGAGGGGGAATTGTCAAATATAAGCCAAAAGACACAAAACTCAATGGAGAGGAGGGTTTGTGTTAATTATTCAAGCTGTTCTTTCTCCCTTAAGGCCCCTGTCTAGCCTGTAGGGTGGTTCTGGTCTGGTACGCTCCTCCTTTCCTTGGAGTTATTATTATAGGGTTATTTTTAGTCGGAATTGGATTTAAAATAACACCTTGGATCTATCTCTGTTTAATAATGAAGTGCCTATCTGTGCAGCTGGAGATTAGATACTCCTCTAAAGCTACTGCCGTGTCTTAGCATGCTCAGTCACCAGATGTACTTATATCTTATGCAAATGGGGCAGAGTTAAATATTGCAGAGCTGCTGAGGAAAGGTGCTGGGGAACTTGCCTGAACAGTTAAATATTTCTGTCTCATGTTTAGGTGGGTTTTTTTGTGAAGGTGAATGGCACGTACTTCTGACTTACCTTGGTTGTTGTGTCCTCTGCATCCTTTCAGCATGAAATTCTGCATTTTTCTGAAGAGGTTAGGTGGTGGTTGCTGAAGTCAGACAGCTTCACCCCTTCGCCTGCAGGTTTTCTGACTCTGCCAAGTACAGCAGAACGTAAGGTTTACCAGCTCCTGGGCCACCATACTTGCAACCCACCGTGTGAAATAAACAGATTTACTCTGACACACCAGGCCATAACCTGCAAGCTGTCGTCCCCGTCCTCCCCCTTCAGCTGTCTTTGTGACAGTGGTGTGTGGACAAATGGGAATAGCAAAAAAAAACCCATCAGTTGTTCTAGCTTCAGCTAGTAAACGTGGATCAGTGCCTGAGTGGGAGAAGAGATATTGGGGAGCTTGTGGCTCTCGGTAGTCCTCATTAATCATGTGTAAACAGCCCTCTGCCACCCTGCAAACGGTCCGAATATCACTGAGTTTACAATTTTTTTTGCTCATTATTGGTGCTGTTTATCTCCAGTTTGTTGTCACTTTTACTAAAATGCTACTGACTGGATGAAGTCACTTTAAAAAAAGTAATCAGGGACTAAGATACAGTTGTTTAAAGTAGAACCAGTCCAAAAAAAAAACCCAACCAAAACCCCAAGGTGCTCCTCTTGTAATCCTCTTGTAACAAGCTTTTCAACTTCTTATTGCAAATATTGAACTGTGCTGTCGTTGCCTGCAGCACGGACCAAGCACCTGTTTCCTCAGGCCACGTTGTGCTTGAGGACTCTGTAGAGTTTATATTTGAGACTCTGCAGTCAATCAGAGCAACCAGGAGAACATCAGTAGCTGCCACCAGCTGCAACTCATAGCATGGTATTTTAGAGCAGCCCTGGAGATGGAGGGATATACTGGAGTGCTGCGCCGCAGTTGTTTGGCAACTGAATCCTGAGTGCTTTGGCCATCCACATGTTAGTTATGCATCAGACCTGAAAATAACTCCAGTAGGTATGTTAATGCAAAGCTTCCAGATACACTGATTTGACATCAGAGAGTGCAGTCTACAATCTTTGGTGTTTGAGGGTTTTTTTGGGAGCTGTAGGTGCGTTTTCTGGGAAGCAGGATGTAAGAAGGTAAATGAGACATCACAGGGTTTAATGATTATTTTTTTTTTGAGTCTCTGACTGGCACATGGTCAGAGATTAATGTGAATATTTAATGATTCTTGAGACAGAGGAGAAGCATCTCTGCATTGTTACTGGTACAGTGTTGTATCACTGAAAAAAATCACTGCATCAAAATCTGAGTTGGTTGGTAGCCTTTCCTCTGTTTAATGATGTGGATTTCTTGTGTGTCATCAGTGGCTGTCATTCTTAGTGTAATTTCTGTCAGTCCCAACACCACAATTTTTTTCTGCTCATGAAGATTCCAAACTCATAAAATAGGAGCTCAAGTTGAGGGAAGAGCAACTGCAATAAGTGCAATTTTCCCTTACACAGAATGGGGTTAAGAAGGCCTTGACTTAGCAAAGACTCTGTACAAACCCTTACTTTAGAAGTCTGTTCTTTTAACAATGTAAAGTAAATTGCATACTAAGAAGACTTGAATGTCTTAAAGCAAGCAAGATCTCCTCCTCTGGCATCAAACCCATTGGAAATATTTAAAGCATAGAGAGAACAAGCATGATGGAGCTGCAAGGATGTTATGTTCACTTGTTCTTGGATGGGTAAATTTACCTTAAAGCGCTTTCTCTCTGTTTTCAGCCTTCAAGTAGATTTCAGTGGATGGTTACAAAATGATTTGCTGTTGAAATTCTTGTGTTGCAGTGGAAGAACAAGTTCAGGGTGTGTCTGCAATGCATGGTCCTGATTTCAGTGGGGAATGGATTATCGCTCCGTTCCATCTTTTGCAACCTTGGGCTTGCAGAAAGCCCGTTTCAGTTCAGAAGTCTGTCTGCTTAAGCAAAGAAGGCTGTCTTGGCTCATGAGTGAGTGCAGGGGCGTTAAACTGGTTTTGGTGGGACTTGGTGGTGCCAAGGGAATAAGGTCTCGGTGCCTTTCTATTTTAAATACGGTCTTCAACCATGATGGGACAGTTGCGTGTCAGTTGGCACACAGCTTGCTTGTACATAAGGACAAACCACAATTTACAGAGCTGTCAGTGTTCTGGAAGGACACAGGCTTCTCTGTGTCAGTGCAATTCCTACATAATGAAATTCTTAAAACTGAAACTTTTCCCTTAATTTTTTTTTCTTCTGATGAAAGTATGGCAGTGAGACTGAAGGTTACATAGGGTTTTAACGAGGTTTCCTGAAAACTTGATGCCTCCTAGGTTACCATCCTACCCTTCTGCTCATATCTCTGTTCCACCTGTGAAGAGGAAAGGTGCTGAGGGGGAGTTAAGCCATAACTTACATGGTGTGAGAAATACCCTGCCTGTTCCATGCCACTGGCATGAGTATGTAATAGCCTGTGGATTTTGTAAGCTACTTCCATTGCTTACATTTAGATGCAAGAGCCTATGCAATGCTGCAGCCAGAGGGCTACACAGATAAATCAGAGCATATTTATATCAACTCACTGTTAACTGATGAAACAAAGTGTTGCTTCCACAGGATATGGAAGACCCTGGGTGTTGTCAATGTTCATAGAGTCATAGAAAGACAAGGTTGGAAAGGAGCTACGAGATCATCTAGTCCAACCATCCTCCTGTCACCAATACTACCCACTAAGCTACTAAATCATGTCTCATAGCACCTCATCCAGATGTGGACCACCATCCTCATCTTGAACACCACCAGGGGCAGTGACTCCACCACCTCCCTGGGCAGGCCCTTCCAGTGCCTGACCACTCTTTGGGAGACAAAGTTTTTCCTGATATCTAAATATCCTGATATATGGTGAAGAACAGTGTGGTGGCAACTAAGCACCACCCAGCTGCTGGCTCACACTGCCCACCCCTCCTTGGTGGGACAGGGGAGAGAATCAGGAGGATAAAAGTGAGAAAATTTGTGAGCTGAGATAAAGAGTATAATTTTTATATATTTTTTTTAAATAATAATAATAAAAACTGTAAGGAAAAGGTGGTGGATATAAATAACAAAGAGAAAAAATACAACCCAAGAAAGACAAGTGATGCAAATGAAAACCAATTGCTCACCACAAACTGACTGATGCCTGGACAGTCCCCAAGCAGCAGCCCTCCTGCCAACCTCCCCCATAGTTTTATTGATAAAGCATGGTATGGAATATCCCTTCAGTCAATTGGGGTCAGCTGCCTGGGCTGTGTCCCCTCCCAATTTTTTGTGCCCCCCCAAGCAGGGCGGTTTGAGGAGAAGAAAAGGCCTTGGCTCTGTTGGTAAACTCAGCAATAACAAAACCATCCCTGTTATCCCTGTATTATCAACGCTGTTTCCAGCACAAATCTAAAACATAGCCCCCTATCAGCTACTGTGAAGAAAATTGATGCTATCCCCAGCCAAACAATACAGATGTAAGAACTTTTTGCTTCCTGTATCAGTTTTAAAGCAGTGTGAGTTGTAGTTTGAGATCCTTGCCGAGGTTCCTGTGCCAGCAGGTTCTGGCACCAGCTGCTGTAGTCCGAGTTTGTACCACTTGTCTGTTTCTGAATCCTCTGTGAATCAGAAGTGTTGGGACTAGAGTTGGCTGTATGGATCGCATTTTAATTGGGGCAGAAAAAGGGTTAAGAAGAAATTACCTTTTGGGGCCGTCTCGTTATTGCTGAATTTTCTTAATTCCTGTATTTTATGAAACGGATGGGAAAGATTATGTATGAAGTTCCATTTCTAGCAGCGGTTTAGCTAATTAGACATAAGTAAAATGTGGCTGCTGCCTCTTTTCGCAGGAATTCTATGCCACTTGGAGAGGTAAAATTGAGTTCTATTAGCTATTATAAAAAGTTTGTTTATGACAACAGGGATTTTCAGAATGTCAGTTTAGTTTCTTACAGGTCCATTGGCTGGCTTGGCAGGGCAGTTCTTGGGATGTGGCTTTCTCTGGTCTGGCTTCCAGCTCCAAGTGACTGTGTTTTCATGTGATATATTCAGCCTGGGCTTCTTAGAAATCTGTGTTATTTTGAATTAACTCTCCATGTATCAGTGTGGATGGACAAGGTAGCTCTACAGTAAAATGGGGACACACAGGCTGGCAGCTCCTTGAAGTGTCCTGTAAGCTGGAAACTTGCAGAGGGCTCTGGGCGGAAATTCATCATCACAGAGTTGACAGCAATGACAAGTTGTCACCTTTTGCTGCTGCTGACATCCAGGCTTTTTCTGTTGTTCACTGCCTTTTGCTTAAGCTGTGGGATGGTGGAACTTTCATGAAGATGAGACTGGAATAAATAACATCTACCCCTGGTGATGCATCAAAGTTACAGTTCTGTTCAGGGGAAGGGGGTAGAATAAGACCAGTAGGAGCTGGTGTTGCATCATTCTAGACTAGTGGTTTATCTGGAAACTCCTGGTTAAACCTGGATGATGGCTAATGCAATCTTTGGACCCTCATGAGGCACAGAAGATCTAAGTACAGAGTAATCACACAGCTTTAACAATCAAGTCTTAAGCAATTAGCTGTCTCAATCTTAATTATAAAGGTGCTGCTGCAGCATATCACTCAAGGGCATGTGCATGATTCTTCTCAAATTGTTTGTGTGTGTCCTGCGTAGGTTCAGGAAAAGTCTTTCTTTTGTATTTATTATTTTGCTGCCACAAAACCTGAAGTTAAAGGATTTATTGGGGGATGGGATTAAAAAAAAAGTGGTCATTTCACAGAATCACAGAATGATCTGGGGTTGGAAGGGATCTCTGGAGATCATCTAGTCTAACTCCCCCTGCCAAAGCAGGTCCTTCTAGAGCAGGTTGCACAGGAACGTGTCCAGGCAGGCTTTGAATGTCTCCAGGGACAGTGACTCCACCACCTCTCTGGGCAGCCCCTTCCAGGGCTCTGCCACCCTCAAAGTGAATATGTGTGAATGTAATGTGAAAAAAGTGGTGGGATAAAATGATTGGAAAAATCTTGTCTTCAAAAATAGTTTGCCAATACACTAAAAAAAGTTACTGCTGTTTCAGTATGTTACCTGGGAAGACAAAAAGTTGTCATCCTGGCAGTTGTGTTCCAAATATGTGTTCCTGGCAGGAGCTGATAAGTTTTTTAGAAAAAAAAATAATCTGATTGTTATTTACAAGGTCTCATTTTGGTGTAGAATTCAGTGATTAAATTGCATTTTATGTATATGGAACCCTAATACTAAAGCTTGCTTCTGAGGAGGTGAATCGTCCACGTGGCAAACAGTCAGTGCCTAAAGGCTCAGGCAGGAGAGAGTGGCTCCCCCGTTTTTATTTCATGAGGCTTTGGAGAAATAAATGGAAGCGACTGTGGTTGTTCCAAACTGGTCTGGCTTGAAATTGCCTATTAGGAAACATAATGCCAATAGGAGTAGCTGGGGTTTTTTTGCAACCATGAATATTGGAGCACAAAGTTGACCAGCTTTTTGAAATAGTGATGGTAGTTTTGCAGAATGTATTGAAAGGTTTTAGTGACCTAAAAAACCCAGATGAATTCAAAATCTCAGGGAGTTTGGTTGGGGGAGGGGGATGTTTTTGTAAGTCTGATCCACAAGAACTAACATTTCTAAAACTTTCAGCATTGAGCAACTCTTCTGTGCCTCGTTCATTCAGGTATTTACTTTGAAATACTGAGCTTTGTGAAAAACTGAACTTTGAAGAAAACTTTGTGGCTCTGTGTTTGCAACTTCAGAAAACCAAACCACTAAAGACTTGATTTGCTACTCAGACTTTTTTCTGTCCACCAGTACTGACTGGACAGAGTTAGAGCGGACACTCCGTAGAGGAGATCCAGTACTTGGGAATTGCTCCCCTGTGGACAGAAGATGATCAAGTTGTACAATAGCCTTTCCTGCTTGGGTATATTTCCCCCCTTATCCTCTCCCTCCCTCAACCCCCTTCCCCAATTCTTTCTTGAGAGAACATGGGAAGAGCTCATTATGTGCTTAAATAGGTAACTGCTGCTATCAGTGCATCTGGGAGGCAGCAGATGGACATGATGCAAAGAAGGTGTTAGGAGAAGCCCTGGATGGAGGGAGAGAAATCCATGCAGAGCAGTTTGTAGTGGGCAGAGGTGCCACGGATTAGTATAGAAGCTGTAGTGAGATCTCAAGGAATGGTTTAGAAAGGGGAACAGAGCTGAGGAACGATGAGAAGAGGGCTGTGGACAGCTGGAGAAATCTCTGAACTCCTTGTGAAGTGGGAAGAGCAGTTGGGGGAAACTTCGAAGATATGTGTGTTGGGGGAGGAGGAAATGTAGAAATTTTTGGTGGGTTTTTGTGGAGATCAAGATTCATAGTGGGGGTGATGAGAGGTGATCAGATATGCAAGGGCAGAAGAATGGGGCTGGAGCGTAGGAACCAGACACAGTAAGAAATGAGGGCCACAGTCTAACCCACATTGAAGCTGAGTTTCCTCCTATGGACAAGTTTCAGGACCAAATGAAGAAAGTTTTGCTCAGGCTGGCCATGAGCAGGCAGTGTGCACTTACAGCCCAGAAGGCCAATCATGTCCTGGGCTGCATCAAAAGATGCTGCCAGCAGATCCAGAGAGGTGATTCTGTCACTTTGCTCTGGTGAGACCTCACCTGGAGTACTGTGTGCAGGTCTGGAGCCCTCAAGAGAGGAAGGACATGGACCTGATGGAGCGAGTCCAGAGGAGGGCCACCAAAATGATCAGGGGGTTGGAGCACCTTTGCTACATTGCTGAGGCTGAGGTTGTTCAGCCTGGAGAAGAGAAGGTTCTGGGGAGACCTCATAGCAGCCTTTCAGTACCTGAAGGGGCTACAGGAAGACTGGGGAGGGTCTGTTTACAAAGGCCTGCAGTGACAGGACAATGAGGGGCAATGGCTTCAAGCTGGAGAAGAGCAGATTGAGATTGGATTTTAGAAATAGGTTCTTTCCTCTGAGGGTGGTGGACCACTGGAAGAGGTTGCCCAGGGAGGTGGTTGAGTTGAGGCCCCTTCCCTGGACATCTTCAGGTGAGACTGGACAAGTCCCTGGGCAACCTGGTCTAGTTGGGGATGTCCCTGCTGAGTGCGGGGAGGTTGATGTAGATGACCCTAGAGGTCCCTTCTGGCCTGGAACTTTCTATGATTCTAAGTGTTGGTCTGTACCATTTTTCTCTTATATGATTTTTAAGACTTGAGTTTTATTTCTTCTGCTAATTTTATAAAGATACCTTTTTTGAAAAGTAATTATTTTTTCATCCATCTCTGGACTTGTGCTTATCAGTTTCCTTTCTCTATTCTTTGTTTTTGTTACCCAATGTTTTTTTCTCTTCCCAGTATTTGCTTCAGTCTCTTCAGTATTTGTCATTCACATTGCAGTAGTACCAAATACGTTGTCTTTGAAATGCAGGGTATCTCTTCTCAGGAAAGTTCCTTATACCTGTCCATGTCATTCCTCTTGACATTTTAATTAATTTTGGAAACACTATTTCTGAGTATTACTCTGTCAATCGGTATTAAAATACTCCAGACCCACATATCCCCCCCCAAAAAAAACCACTGTGCGCCCTTATGGTTTAAAATCCAAGAAAGGGGCTGGAGGGGCCTTCACCACATTTTTAAAGCAGCTTGTAATGTGAAATTCTCTCCACAGGAGTCTATTTACTGGGAAAATATGGGCAGAAGAAAATCAGAGAAATCCAAGAACGAGAGGCAGCTGAATACATCGCCCAAGCACGAAGGCAGTATCATTTTGAAAGTAATCAGAGGACGTGCAATATGACAGGTAAGATAAGGAGAGACCTACTGTTCTTGATAGGTAGAATTATTTGGGGGTTTACACTATGTATTGACGGAGTGGGAGAATAAGAAAGGTGGGGAATTCAAAATCTTAATTAAATACTAATGCACAAATAGAGTCATTTTGCATAATATAGACAGGATCTGAAGAAGGGAGGATCAAAGAATTTCTAGGGATCACCTTAACCCTTGGTTTGAACACACACATTGATAATGCATGCAAATATACATGCAGGCTTATAGGGGTTTGGCACTTCAAGACCCTTTGTGTATTGCCCTAAACTGCATTGTGGTATCAAGGTGGGAAACAGCACCCAGATTCAAACAGCACTGAATTCACAGCAGGATTGTTTTACCCATTGTAGCACATTGTTAGTAAGCTACACAGTGAGTAATTTTTATTTCCAGATAAGCAGCACATCAGCCCATTAATTCCCTACGTTTTAACAGTTAAAAGGACCTGACTAGCTGGAGAGCCAAAAATGAAAATGTTCATGTTACAGCACCAGTCTTCAGAATTTTGGAGATGAGATAGTGCACTACAGGTTAACGAAATCCTTGTCATCCTTGTAAATACAGGCTGTAAAACAAAATGGGCAGCATTTTCTTCTCCTGTTGAAATCTGTAACGGCTTCTTGGGTGGCTGCAAACTCTTCCTGTGCAGTGTGTTTACCCTGACATGCAATACCCTGCTATTTCATTTTAATCTTTCCCATTTTGCTGTGCTGGGATTGATTTTACTGCAAGGACTGAGTTTTTTTTCTTTGTCCTTCATTGTATGAAGTACCTTCTGCCTGGCAGCATGCGTTCTTCTCAAGATTTTCCACATTTCATATTTTCTTCTAAGTGTTTCTTCCGTTTTGGGCACGCTTTGTTTTCCATTTCCTGTCCCCATCGTGTAACAGAATACTGGAGACTGAATATTGTGAGAGTAAAGGACTTTTCTCCACCAGCTTTCTTTTATTTAAAAAGTACCTTTCTCTGCTTCTCTTGTTGGGAGGGGGGGAACCCAAACCGAAACCGAACCTCAGATCCTTTTCTTCTCACTTGGAGAAATGCAACAGTGACCTAGACTTTCACCAGATTTTCTTCGGGGAGTTGAAGGGATGTATATGCAGATGTGCAGGATGTGGGCACACATCTGCAGCTAGAGACCAAACATTTTGTAGCCAGGAAGGTTGCCCGTTGAGCGATGGGATTTACGTTGTACAGCTGCTTATGAGCGGGATCTGGGGATAGGTTTATGATAATGTTTTTCTTTCTTTTTTTTCTTTGAATAACAGTACTGTCAATGCTTCCAACATTGAGGGATGCCTTAATGCACCAATTAAATTCTGAGAGTCTCACATCCCTTCTTAAAAATAGGTAAGACTGTTTTGTTAATTGAGTTAAAAATCACTTCTTTTGATCACAAGATAAGGTGGTTTTCAAATTGAATATTTATCATGTAGAGAGCCTGCAGGATCTTGGTTCTGTGTCCCATTGAGTCACTGGTCTTGAAGTATTTTGTAATCACTGTGAAAATATTTTTTTGTCATGTTAGATCATAGAATCGTAGAATCATTCAGGTTGGAAGAGACCTTTGGGATCATCCAGTCCAACCATCAGCCCTACTCTGCAAAGTTCTCCCCTACACCATATCCCCCAACACCACATCTAATCTACTCTTAAACACAGTCAGGGATGGGGACTCCACCACCTCCCTGGGCAGCTGATTCCACTGACTGACCACTCTCTCTGTGAAAAACTTTTTCCTAATGTCCAGCCTAACCCTACCCTGCTGCAGCTTGCAGCCATTCCCTCTTGTTCTATCACTAATTACCCGTGAGAAGAGTCCAGCACCAACCTCCCTACAATGCCCTTTCAAGCAGTTGTAGAGAGTGATGAGGTCTCCCCTCAGCCTCCTCTTCCTCAAACTAAACA